>JAPQRP010000010.1:15002113-15015165 GCA_037367295.1 Apogon hyalosoma | reverse complement strand
TTATTATATTTCATTTTACAGTTGTGCAATTACAATATAGATATTCTATTCTATTCTATTCTATTCTATTCTATTCTGTTTAACAGGTCTTAGAAAGCCCCTGACATCACATCTGCAGGATAATGTCAGTAAAATAGAGAGAACAGCCTTTTCCCACTCCAAATGAACACACAGCATGAAAAACTGGTTCATTTCTAAATCACATGAGGTCCCCAGGTATATTCAATGGAGCTACGGTTGCAGTTTTAAGCTAGCAAGTTCCAAAAAGCAAAATAAACATCTAAATTTTTACAGCACATAAAGACAGCTTTAAGAGCCTGCTCACATTTTTAATGGGAGGTGTTTAATCATTTTGGGTGGTAAACCTAGTGTTTATGTACTTCCAGAGAGTATATATGAGCTGTGCTGTAGATTACTCTTCCCTTCTCTCTGTCCAAATGTCAGTACTTCTCTCCCTCTGTTTCCATGTGAAACTCGCCGTCATGTGTGTTTTATCCTTTGCTCTCTCGTCCTTCCCCTGTTTCTGTTTCCTGTATATTTCTCAGTTGGTGTATGTGTGTGTGTGTGTGTGTGTGTGTGTGTGTGTGTGTACTTCACCGAGCAGTGACAGATCCTGCTGGGTATTCCTGCTTTCACATGAGGTGTCTTCATATGGTAATCCCTTTATAACAAACACGCACACACACACAAACTTGCAGACACTCCTCTTATTCACTTGTCATCTTGTCTAAACGGAGACATACATTTCCTTTGGCCAGACAGTTTTCTGCATCTGTTCCCTCTCGGAACATTGTCATGTTCTCCAGCAGAAAGACAGAAGACAATAGCGGAAACAAAAAGCACCGAGAATGATGGGCAGCTTCTCTGTGACATTTTGAGAAGTGAATTGAAGAAAGAACAGGACAGACTGAGAGTTGGTGGGCAACAGAAATCCACAGAGACCCACTGAAAAGGCTAGAAAACAGACCAATGTCTCTAAAGGGCGATGTGCAGTATTTCTGCTAAATTATCATTACAGTGTTAGGAGAAAAGACTTCTCCAGTTACACCACCAATGTACTGGATTTTACAGATATGAACTGAATATATTCATGCCAAAGGTCCTGCAGATTTATGTGAACACTAGAGGGAGTAGTGAGTCACTCTGTCGGTCTTTCATGGTGATGAACACACTACGGGACCTTTGACCAAAGGGTCAGAAGGTGATCAGATGGGATGAAAACCACTGAGAAACAATAGAATCAAAGGAAGTAAAATAATAAAAGCCAAAAGCACTGTTTTCATCACTAGACACAGCTCTAATTGAAAAGAATGGAGTTTGATGCTGAAATCATGGTATAAAGTTATTATGTGATGTTTTATCTTTGCTAAGTTGCTGTTTGTTGATCCACGGTTCAGACTAAACTGGGACAGTTCTGACCTTGTTTAGATGATTCCAAACAGATCTTTAGAGCAGATATTGACAACACAAAATATACAGAAAACAGAGGGGATTTGTGTAAATGTGGCTTTTTTCTGTCTAAAACACAGCTAAGCTAACGGAGCTATAATGTAAACTATCAGCTGATGCAGCACATGAAGACACACTGTTATTTTGACTGATTGTTAAAATGACTGGCTATGAGTTTTTGTTTGAAGAAGAAGACCTGATGATCCCATAATACAGATCTGTGCAAACAACGAGCTTTATACTTTATTCAATGGGTGATAGTCTGTGGATACATAGCATTGATTCATTATTGGTTTTGGTAGTCCTAAGTGTGTTCTGATACACAATCCCTCCTGCTGTTGAGAGTTTGGAATATCAATACTACATATAACTCCTTGAAGTTTAGTTGGTCAGTCAAGTGTTACCCAGATATTTAAATTTACTTTTATCGCCCTTATTGATGTGAATACAGCTTCAGACCAATTCACAGAACAGATAATGACTATAAAAGAAATAATATTCAGCAAGTTGTTATTATTTAGTTCTAAAGATTTTATCAATGTAAAATTCATCAATAAAAGCACATTTGAGACTCGGGCTTTGTTATTTATTTAGTACAGACATCATAATTTGTGCCACCATTCTCCTTTACTCTCTCTCTCTCTCTCTCTCTTTTTTTTTTTTTTTTTTTTTACAAAAAACTTTCTCCTTTGAAGGGGGCCAAAAATATTTGATGATATTTAACTTCGGGGATGTCATCAAATTTTGCCATTTCCATTCAGCCTGAATAATCTGACAACATCATTTACATAAAAATATTTGGAGAGACTCCCAGTGAATGAGGGAAAAGAGGAATGTTTTTGTCTGAGACTTTAATTGGAGAACAAATCAATAATGCGTCTGGTGGTCCCCTCTGAGGTTACAGATGAATAAAAGCTTCTTCTTTAGAAAGTGATGTTTTTATTCTTGCTGCTTTCACTTTTATGGGAAAAAAATAGACTACATAATGATAAAAATATTAGGCGTTCATGTCATGTACACTTGTTACTGGGATAGAGTTATTACCTCCGCCAAAATGGTTACATGATCACTCCTGTTTGTCTGTAGCAGGATTACATAAAAAAATAGTACATTGATTTTCATGAAACTTGGCAGAAGCGTAGGGCATGGGACACGGACAAACTCCTTATGCTTTGGACAGAGCCATATAAATCATATAACGGTGCAGATGCTGGAATTGTTTTTAGTTTAACACTGGAGAGCTCCAAGCCAACATAGCACATAATGTATGTTCCATTTGAATGGAGAAATCAGAATTTAAAAGATCCCAGTTGGAAACTTGAACTGGAATGCCCACTGTAATTGGATTTTTAACTTGGAAAATCAGGCAAACTTCTCCAAGCCTGCAAAGAAAATCCAGCAGTATTCATTTTCTAGAGTTTAACTGATGAGTGTTGATTTGGGTGCTGTTTTTACACTCCTGCAGTGATGAAGAGTTATGTAGGCGGAGTCAATTCCAAACTGGCTTTAACACAGTCTCATTGTTTGATGTCATGGGGACAATCTCAAGGGGGGATTATGGAGGATGTCAGGTTGTAGCAGCAATCTGTTAGATCAGTGACACTGAACCACCAGGAGTTAAGCACTCTGCAGGGTTGATGACAATCCCTACATTTACATGTGAGGTGAGGCTCAATAAATACTGTGCCTCCTTTATCCACAATAGGGATAGGGGAACTTAACAGAGAACAATAAGGAACTTAACTCTGTTTTGATGTAGAGTCAAGTCACTCTCTATAGAAGCCTAAATTCACTGTATGAACACTACTTTTTGTGATGTAGGAATGTGAAAACCCTCATGCTATCCTGAATGTCATTTTGGAGCTCCAGTGGTCAACAGAAGGACCAGGCTGCCACATGACATGTTACAGAAAAGCAAACACATCAGACTATCAATCCATTCCCAACTAATGGCTTTGCTTCTTGGCCACACCCACTCAGGACACGTTTAGATGAATGAACATGTTTTATGTCTAACATCATGATTACAGCATCATCAGAACTTATCTCACAGACTCCTGCAGTTTGAAGCAAATTTTACTCTCTTGAAACTCTAAAGAATCTCTATAAAACATTTTATAGACTTTAATAATAAAGCTGATAGCCTGTGATTACAAGTCTCTGTGTACACTTCTACACTATTAAAGCGTTAAATATTAACTACCATAGTATTGAATTTAACACCTCAGTAGTGGTTCCCATATAAACACCAGGTGAGTGTTGACTTTAACTCACAGATATTAAAATTGCCATTTCAAATTTGCAGCGTGACTTCGTGATTCAAGATATGCTCTACTCCAACCCTTGATTATTAGTCTTAATCGGCACTTTTGTCTTAACATGTCAAATCAAATCAGTTGCATTCACAGTACTGTCCATCTTCTATCTGTGGACAGGTAACTAAGTTTTAATCTGCGAAACTCAGCATGTGTTGTTATCAAATGGTACTGCTAACAGTATCTAACTTAATAGACTGTAAAGTAGTAACCAAAGTGTATAGAGGCAAAGAGGTGACATTCTGGTGCCTTTCTGGCAACAGCTCTCAGTAAAATATTGTGGCAGTGTAGCTGGAACCAACAATCAGCTTTAATTTCTTTTCATTAAAAGTTCTTTGACAGTAGCAACAAGTATACACAATACGATTAGAGGAGAAAGATGAAACTGTGGTTCTTTTTGAGAAACACTTTCAGTCTAACCGGTGGGGGAAAAAAGCACTGTTGTGGAGTAGTTTTATTACAATTGAAAAAAAAATTGCTTTCATTTCTTGTCAGTAAAAGTTCTTCGACAATATTCCAAGGTCTAACTTCCAATGTAATGTAAATTTCAGTGTCTGACTGGCAACAGGAGCCAAAAAGAAAGGTCTAACTGGCAAAAAGGAGGAAAATAGCGGTCAGAATTTGTGGTTTATGAATACTGTGGAACGAGAAGTGGACTTGGTGGAGGTGTGCACTCTGCTAATGGCTATATTTTTTGAAAATTATTGTCTAAAATATGTTAAAAAATAAAGACAAATGTTCACTACAAATCTATCATCAAAGTCGAGAGATCTTAAAGGTGATGAAATCTGCATCATGACACCCACTCAGAACACTCCACTGCTAAAAACATGAAGTAAAATGGGAGCAGAGAAAACAGAAGAGAGTATGAGGAGGGACAGAAGAGGGACGAGGGCTATCATCACCTGCACACAGACACCCACCACAGCAGTGTTGACAGGTCAAGAGTAAAAAAAAACCCAGCCCAAGAGCCACTGAAACCAACTCCACAGGCCCCACGGCTTCAAAAACACCAAACTACAGAAGACAGCCCTTATTTTTGACTCTTTCTCAGCAACTGCACTGAAAAACTCCTCGCTCTCTCCTGCTCCAGCAAAGTCTAAATATTGTATGAGAACATTTAATTGAAAATGACTTCATCTTAAAAATTGCCTCTCACTTTAGAGCTGCCGTGTGATAAAACAGTAATGGGCATTCTGAGCAGAGGACACAAATTTATGAGTCAAGATCAATAATGCTGAAATGGCTCTAACTCTAATGGACCACCTGCACAGAAATGACATTACACAACACCAGGAAAATAAAAAAAATAAAAAAAAAACGTACAGTACATGACCAGCATTTTATCTGTCCACATTAGAATGATTAAAAGTCCAAATCTTTCCATGAAACTACAACTGGAATGGTTGGATCTTTTTTTTTTTTCCGTTCTTTTTTAGCCATAAATTTTAGTCTCACCTTGTGAAAGCTGCCATGGAAGATTCTTTTGATTTCAATTCCTTCAAAGGTGATGGTCTGGAAATCTCCTTTGTAGTCATAGTTGAAGAACGTCAGTGTCTTTCCAGAGTCTGCATGGACAGAAACATTGTCAAAGGACAGACAGAAAAAGATGAGGGAATATTCTGGGTCAGTGTCTGGTCACAATGATATTAGTGCAAATTACAATGACGCTAGCAAACTGTGTTCATGTTCTTTTGTTTCCCCAGGTTTAATTAGCACCAGCCACCACAGTTACAGACCACATTTTGCCTTGCATGATTTCTATTAATGTATGCTGAAATTAAGGTAAGATTATTTCATTTTATCAGAACAACCCATGACCCAGAAACGTTCAGCTTCTCCATACCAGTAGGCAACAGCAGCTCAAGAATATTCTCCATCTCTCTTTTTCAAGTCAGCGGTGTCTTTAACACCATTAAATGTTGACACAATGGGCTAGTTGTTAATTTATATTTGAGGTCCAAATACCATTATCATTGACAAAAACTGATGAAATGTTAAAAACTATAAAGGTGTCAATAACTGAAAGTCTATTCTGTTATTACGAAATGATCTAAAATAAAATATAAGTACGATCAAAATGTGTTTAGTTTTAATTTTTGCCCATTTGTTTCATACTAGTACTTCAGCGATATGAGCTCTTGGGCTTTTTTAGCTGTTGCCGTTTTATAAGATGCCAACCCGTGAACACCCGGCATCACAGAGAAGAGAGTCATGGGGATGCTCTAGAGTCCCATTCGTGATAGCTCTTAATGTGACTTAGATAAGAGAAAGTCCCTGGAAGGTGATAAAATAAGTGGAAAATAACTTAAGGGGGGGGGGGGAATCCCACAAACCTAGAAGTCCATGTGAAAAGCTCAAAAGAGAAGGTAAGGTCAATGAACTGAAAGTGAAAAAGTTAAATGAAATGGATGTAAAAGTTTACTATTCATAGTCGTGGTTTTGTTGCTGATTAGATGATTTTAACTGTTAACCAATATTGAAAACATGTGAGATGACGAGTATATAATGACAGATTTAACAGATATTAAATATCATAATCTTGTGAATGCATACAGTCCAATCATAGCACCGCACATTTGACAATCATAGTGTTTCATTGTTTGTCTGAAACAGAAATAGTGCAAGGTTCTGCTGCAAACTAATGTTATGTTAATATTTTAACCACTACTGTGCCCCAGAATGGATTTCATAAACGTGTCTAAAGCCTTATTCACATAGTACTAGTATTCCTTGTGGACCCCTGGTAATTTGTAACATGTGTGGAGATTCATCACAAGAAATGGAGGTCAGATGTCCTATGATTATATTGGCAACATGTAAATCAACACCTCTGTGATTTGGTGGGATCTGCATTTTTGGTTTAGTTTATGCATTTATTCTGTCTATTTCTCAGTCAAAGACATTGTAGGCTGAACTAGTGATGATGAATGAAAGTTTTAAAAGTGTTTTGGGAGGAAATTTGGAAGGTATGTTGTGATATAGCATGGGTATTCACCAAAAGAGCAAACTTAAATCCTTCCAAAGATAGGAATCTGACAATATGATGGGATGGATGACATGCTTTACAGTGTATAGTAACAGGAACATTTTCTATCTTTCAGCAGTTATCTGTCTACGGTGAGCCTCGATAACAGAACTTGGGAATAATATTTCAAATAAAAAACACACTTTGCTTATCCTGTGTGAATGCGCTGCATGAAACAGAAATGGAGGGAGAGTGATACTTTTCCCTGCACAACCGAGCTGTCTCATTCAAGAAGAGCATACATACAAATGTGTGTAAATAGTAATTTCTCAGCAGTCACAACTTTGCTGCATTATGCGCCGTCACGGTTTCCTTGAAGGATCTGGAACTACAGGATCTGACGCACATCTGCTATGATGTGCTATGACATAGGTGACACAGTGACAAGAAAGTAAAACATAACTCAAACTCACTGTCAAGGATGAGTCCAACTAATGGATCGTTGCCTTTATTGAGGATTTCCCATAATGCAAAGGGTTCCTGTGGTGTCTCGGGGAGGAGTCGGAGCATCATGGAGATGGTGTAGTCAGAGGGTAAACCTTCAGGGTGAAGATACCTGGTACACATAAATATATAAAGCTCAGTCGTGCCCTAAAGACATTTATCCACCAGGGGTCTTTTTCAAAGTGCTGCTTTTCATCTGATGCTCCTGCAGCGCTCTCTCTTGCCTTTGAGCACCTGCCTCTTGTTGATCACAGAGCTGATCCTTTATTGTGCCTTCGAGCGCTTCAGTTTCAGCTTCAACTTTTCACTGAGCTTGTAAGCGTCATCTTTATTTGAAACCGAACAATCACAGTTCACGCAAAAAGTTAAACCTTTTTGACAGAATGAATCAGGAAACAGTATCACAGAAAGATACAACAGCCTCACAGCCTGTCTGCACTGTACAGTGGACTAAACATTAAAAAAAATGCACTTGTATTTTCTGAGTTTCTGCATCTTTTAATGATGTAATCCCTGGTAGCAACTACATGCTGAATCATAACACAATACAACCAACTGGATCTTTGTCAACCATTCAGCACTGATGTGAAAAAGTCTTCATTCAACTGTTGAAGCCTTTCAGTGGTTTGTGCATCCACTTCATCAGATAATTGTGTCACTGACTGCTACAGATAATATGGAAATACAGTCTGGCTTGGTACTATTTAAACACTAGAACATATTTAATACAATAGGATATGATGTATTATTCATAGCCTCTTGCAAGTGCTGTGTGTGGCCCATGCAAGATAAAATGCATGAGGCGGTCAGATGTGACCTCTACATTCTACAATTTAATCCTAACAAACATAAAAGAAAAGCTATTGACATGCTGTTGTTTATTTAAGCTCTCCTGCTATTAGTAAGAAAGTCATTTTTATTAGTGGGACTGATAAACAGATCTCTGAACAGTGCAGCTGATGAATGAAAGTCCTCTGCTGTTTGTGTCCTGCAGACGCCCCACATAAAGGAGAGAATCACTAAGCGTTAAGACAGATAAACAGCAACCTGCATGGTCAGATGGTAGTAACAAGGATTTAACAATGGGAATTCAAATTAAAAACACTGAGGGATCCTGTGGTTTTGGGGAGTAACCGATTATATGTTAAGTAATTATGAGTTGACTGACTGTCATCTGTCACAGTCACTAAGAATTAAACAAATTAAAGAACATTAATCACCTCATTAAGTAAAATGCTCACATGTACAATAAAACACTCATTCTGTCTGCACCATTAGCTCACCATGCATGATTTAGTATTTGAGGACCTGTATGTCTTTACAATTTATAATGTTTGATATTACAAATCAGAACTTCATCTCTGCCTTTACACAATCAGTCCATGTGTACACATAGCTGGGGATTTATATAAATTGCTATTATCCCCTCCTCCTTTTCAATAACACCATCATATACACCAGATCATTTGCAGAAAGTTAAGTTTTCATCTATACAAACCCACATAAAAACATTGTAAAGCACATATGATGTTGATTTTTTGTTGCATACTGTGACATTCAGGAAACTCCATATCCTCCTGTACACACTCAAAGTTTTCCATAATCTCCACTTTGGCCAAACATTTCAGAAATCATCATTTTCAGGGACCTAAACTGGAGTTTTCATGTGGATGGAAGGTGAAAATGCATTAGAAAATATCTGTTGTTCTAAATACAAGGGTATATGTATACATGGCATCAGTCAGACTCTCCAAAAACTCTGTTCAGTTTGAGAGTTGTCTGTAATTGGTTGTCGGCAAATAGACAAATCATTGAGCTTTACTCAAACTGAGCGTGTTTGCGTAAAGCTATTTGTTAGAAAACTAATCAAGAAGTCTTCAAATGATAAAATAGATACAGTGCTTTCTCTGTTTGCAACAGGGTAACATATAATCTGTAACCTATTATAGATCAGAAATAGTCTTGTAATCTTAACCCATAAAGACCCAAACAGCCACAGATGACCAAAACCATCTACTGATCTAAAAGGTTTGATAACCTCTGCTCCACTAATCCTATTAATCCATGTAAATAATTTGTTTAAAATACAGTTTGTCATCTTTTCATGGTCATCAGTTTTGACCCATTTGGACGTTCAGAGGCTCCATAGTGAACATGGAAACACTGTCATCTTCTACAGCATTGCTTCACCAATAAAACCCATGGAGTTGGATCAATGACAGTAGATGGAGACACTTGGTTTATGTTCAGTTAATGAGATATTTTACTGAAAGAGTCACATTTTCTTCAGTTTTCTCTGTTTTTAATATAATAACCCTCAACTTTAATCTGGGCTTTTATGAACATCTACATGATCAGTGAATTAAATATAGAAAAATACCTGATGTTCACTGAAAAAATACAAAATATAGATATTTTATCATAATAAATTGTGATAAATCATTTAAGAAAAGTTAAATATAGAGAAAAAAATATTGTGGAACTGCCACAAAAGTAACACTGGGTCTTTATGGGTTAAATACCTTCTGTTGCTGTTTTCTCAACATCCGTAAACTGTAATCACATTTGATCCCTGTTGTAATGGAGTTACTCACTTTGTGGGCTGTGACACCAGAGCGTCCCGGTGTAAACGGTAACAGGGGAAGCTGTTGAATGAACCCGGCTCCAGAGAAACTCCTGGTATAGTGCTGTATTCCTTCTCTACCAGGCCGAACATCTCCATCATACGGAAACCTGCAGATGAAGAAAAAAGTCATCATCATCATGATCAGGACCAACATCCTCCTCTTTCTCTTCCAAAATCAGTGTAATGACAAATATAAGTATCAGCAGTTTTCTGTTTGGATGTTTGATAAACTGGGTGAACCTGTTGCTTTGTTGATTCGTACCTGCCAGCGTGTTTCCACTCATCAAAACAGATGGACAAGCTGAAAGACACAAAACAATCACTATCAAATCCTCACTCACCACTTTCTCTGTTTTTTAGCGCTCCATGCGTTTCTTTTTCTCGTGCAGCTTATGGGTTTGTTACTCACTGGCAGTGGCAGCCTCACACACAAAGGTAATGAGCTGTTCTTCTATTTTCTTCACAGCATCCAAATCGTCCACAAAGAACACATGTCTGTCGCTGGGTTTGCTGGCGATGTTCACCAGCTCTCCGTAGTCGGCGTCGGCGAAACCAATGGCAAATATGATGTAACCTGAGAGAAGAGTTAAACAAGATGATGTGTTTAAGGGTCTGGACACAGTGCGTTAGCCTCATAGAAGAAGACTTTTTAGGGTTAGAGGTTGAAAAATCTGCTTGATTCTCACAAAACCTAGAAAAACACATTATTACCGGTTTGTAAAATTTGGTCTTTTGTTTCCAAGAAGTGGGAAGAAAGGGATTTTTTTTTTAAGATATAACCTTATTTAACCCATAAAGACTCAGTGCTACTTTTGCAGCAGTTCTCAAATTGAATTTTCTCTGTATTTAACCTTTCTTAAGTGATTTATCATCATTTATTACAATATTCTCCTCTGTATATTGATTTTTTTCCCACTGGCAATTATTTCCCTATATTTTAATTACTGATCATGTAGATGTTCATAAAAATTCAGCTTAAAGTTGAGGGTTATTATATCAGAAACAGAGATAACTGAAGAAAATTTGACTTTTTCTGTAAAATCTATCATTAACTGAACACAAACTAAGAGTCTCCATCCACTGTCATTGATCAAACTCCATGGGTTTTATTGGTGAATCAGTGTTGTAGAAGATGACGGTGTTTCCATAGTAACTACGGAGCCTCTGAACATCCACATGGGTCGTATCTGATGACCATGAAAAGATAACAAATTTCATTTTACATCAATTATTTACATGTATTGATAGAATTAGTGGATCAACAGGTATTAAACAGTTTAGATTCGTAGATGCTTTTGGTTGCCAGTGGATGCTTGGGTCTTTATGGGTTAATGGGGACAGCCAGTGTGACAGACCAACAGGGTTTACTACTATTAGTGAAAAGACTACAACAATATGAGCAGTGAAAAATTACTTCTTTAAATGAAATCAACATATAAATGATAAAGTTGCAAACACAAAAACTAAATTACGCCTAAAAGAAGCAAGGTATGAACTGAAAAAAAAAAAGCTAACTTTTTTCATTTTCCACCAGTTATAATTGTTTGTTGTGAACAAAACTAAGACTTGATGTCATGAATTATGAATACTAAAACAAAATAAAAATTAAACTACAATTCAATTCCTTAAAATAAAAATACAACTACTTATGCAACCAAACTGAAAGATAAAGCAAAAATTAAATACAATAAAGTTTTCAAAAACCCAGAAACTGCAACACAAAGATAAAGAAACATAAACACAAACATAAAGACAGCAGCAGTAAATAATTTATTGTTGCCTCAGGCTCTGTTGTTGGTTCAGGCATAGACTTTGTTGGTCTACAAAACACTCACCCTCCATCTGCATCTCCTTGGACACTTTGTTAACATCGTCTTGAGAACGTCCATCGGTGAGGACGACCAGAACTTTAGGAACGCCTCTTCTGGCTCCGCCTCTCTCTGTGAAAATGGACTCCTTTACATGTTTGATGGCTCGACCTGATAAAAGACATGATAAGAACAATTTAAGGATCACCGTTTATGCATAGTCATTTCTACATGTCTGTCATATGTTGTTTTCAGTTTAGTTAAAACAATGAATATACAACAGACTGAAGCTGAGGAACATAATATAAATTTATTTCTCCTACTACATTCACAGTAATAACGGGTCATAATTAATTAAACATGCTCATCAAGAATTTGGAGATGTTTTTCCCCATCTGCTTCCCACATGGAGGTGAATGCAGGTGACCTTTGCTACAATTTTAATGCAATTGCTAATTAATAAACATATAAGCTTTATTCTCCAACAGACATTAATAAAATACATGACTGAGCCCATAATTATTACATGACAATGAGCGACCTCAAAGTTCCCGAAATCTGAATTTAAGCCAAGGTCCAATTAGCATTTAAAATATGTCTGGCAATGTCCAATGTATTTCAATTAAATAGAACCACTGAGACATGAGGAAAAACTCACAGGCAAATGTCACTAAGCAGTCTGTCATAAAGATAAAATTAGATGAACTTTTGACAGCGTGCAGGTCCACATCACCTGCTAATGGACTTAATCACTCACTAAAATGTGTCTAGACAGCGTGAAAAGGTTTCAAGGCCTGCCCACAACTAAACAGCTCTGTTGCTTTCATTGTTGGTTATTTTATGATGCATTGTTGTGTATCATTTTGCCACAAGCGCCTCAAATTATACTGAAAATTACGTAAAGTAACATTTAGGAGTCGCACTATCAGCTAGGTGTGACCAATTCTGAGAACCAGCATTTTGATCTAATATACGGAATTTATAATATATATTTATCTCTTCTGAGGAGGTGATGTGCCCAAACAGGTGATTTATTATTTTTTTTGTATCAGCAGGATTACACAAATACAAGTGAACTGATTTTCATTAAACGCTTCATAACTCCACTAAGGCCACACAGTTCTGAACAGCTGCCTTTCCTTAATTCAGGGTCAGGACCAAAATTGGGTTATGGGTCAGTTTTTTCTAAAGGTTAATTCACTTTATTATCCCTGTAGGAAAATTCAGTCTCTGCATTTAATCCATCCTAATGCACACAGCACCTAGCAATTAACATAAGCACTTAGCACAGTGTTTCTCAAACTGGGGTGGGGGTGGGGGGGCTCGAAGGCTTTCCAGGTGGGGCATGGGATCCTTCCTGTTTCTTTTTTTTTCTTCGGGGT
>JAPQRP010000010.1:14985859-15002055 GCA_037367295.1 Apogon hyalosoma | reverse complement strand
TTTTTTCTTCAGGTTAGAACATGTAGCAGGTGGAACTAATGTTTTAGTGTTGGAGCACCCTGGACTCATTTTGGGGACGTATGACAAATAAATCTACTGCCATGGTGATCTGTCACTAGATTAGACAAAGAGTTTAGGTTTGGAGAATGGACAACGATTTGACTGGAAAAGAAAAATGTGCAATGTTTCTGTTTTTGCACAGTTTGTACAGTTTGCAATTTAATGTTCTGAGATGTGCAATGTAAACGGGCTCATTGCAGCCACTGATATTTTTAAAGTGTTCGTCTTTGTCACCAAACTTTGTTTGTTGTTCTATAAAAAGTAACTTTACTGTCATAGTTGTAAGATAATTGCACATTTCCTATTTTTATTTAGAAAAATACTGGCCCAGGGAGCAGTCTTGTTGAGTTTATTTGTATTATTCAAGCCAAAATCTAAGTTATTTTTAATTTGAGCAAAAAATTATTATTAAAGGAAAAGCCAAAAGTATTGTTACGATACTGGTGTTTCTTTCAATAAAAGTTATAACTGCACCACTGTTACAGTGTTGTTGGGGTTGAGGGCGGCCCGGAGATTTTTTGTTCTCCGAAGGGGGACCCGACAGAAAAAGATTGAGAACTACTGACTTATCGCATTAGGAGCAGTGAGTTTCCATTGAAGGTGCTCAGGAACCAACTCCAGATCTTCATCAATACCTTGATCAAGGGCACTGAGTGGAGAATTAACCTATGCATATATGTTTTTGGTGGCTGGGGGGAACCAGAAGACCCACATCTTCTACCTGTGAGGTGGAAGCGCTAACCACTGTTAGCCACTGCACAGCTAAATGATAATGGTGTCATGTTTTAGAATATTTGGTTTTCATAATTACAATGGAAGAACCTCAACAGTGGATTAGCTGTAGAAATGAAGTCTTATTTGTTTGAATTATTGGATTGTGTGTATGTGTTAGAAGTGATGGAGGCCCAGATAGGAACCACATATTTTTTTGGGGTCTTGAGCTGATAAAGTTAGCTGTACAGCGCTGGTCAGTTTATCAAACATACTCAGTGTATCATGAATTGTTCTGTGTAAATGTCTTTATTGAAATTATAAGTACAATTGTCAATTTTTTTTCAGCTAATGGTGTGAGACTTGCTTTACTTGCTTGAGTTGTTCTTTCCTGTTGCTCTCTCCTTCTTACATCCAAAACACATTAAAGGGGCCAGTGTAAATATGTAACATATGCAAATATATTTTACAAACAGCATCGCATCATGGGTTTTTGCTGAATTAACATTCCTATCCAAGGAAGTAGCCTATTAGGGAGTCCACCCGATGGAGTTTGTGTAACATTTTACTGATATTCAGTCACTTTTTTGTGACACCTTGGTTTGCAACCAAAATTTTAACCCGTCATGAAAAAAAACTGTATGATTCAAGTAAAAGTATATTGAGATTTGACGTATTATTCATACAATCCTGTCATTGAATGGACCTTCAATTAAAATGTAAGTGGTTTGTCTTTTGAACCCTTCAAGTAATCCAGTTGATCAACAGACAGGTCGGTTTTTGGTGGAGGTTTGCACTTATTACTGTCATAATTATTTTCAGATATATAACACTGCTTGTCTACAACAGCATTTCACAGCTTTAAAGCTGCAGTGCTCGACAGTTTTTTGGCGTCACTGAGCATATTATAATTCAAGTAGTCTGAAAGTAAACAAGAATCCTGTATCTACTTTTCGTCTGTTTTCAGGCTGTAGAAAATATACCCTGTGGCAGGAGGTTTTAGCTAGTCATACATGTTTTCAGACAGGTAAGGGTTTAAATAAGTCACTGACATCTGCAATTATTGATCACAGTTTAGATTCAGTCAGACATGGCTCTACTGCTTGGTTAGAAGGTTGGAATAGTGGCCTCAATTACAAACCAACTGGACTAAATACCAGGTCATGCACCTCTGTATTTATTAGTATTTTGATTTGGACCAAAAGGAGAGAGCTGCAGAGGGACAGTGAGAAGGTTTTCCCACCTGATTTCATGTCTTGTAGCTTTAACTGGCCACTGCAGTACTTCAAATACTACCAATTTGCACATTAAAAACAAAATATAATCCCATCACATTTCCACACAAACAGGTAGTCCATTTCAGTTTAATGCCAAATTTTGCATACTGCCCATCATGATTTGCATTAATAGTTCATCCAGTTCATGTGCTCATCTCTGCCTGACCTTTTCATAATTAAATGGACAATCACTGCCATTAATCCTCTCAAATGCTTCCGTCCTTCCTCCTCTTGTGGTTTCAAGGATATGTCGAGTTGTTATGAGAGGAGGAGAAGAGGACACGCTCACTCTATGTTATGTAAATGACCTATTTGTGCAAGGTGTGCTCAATAATCTTTAGTTTCTAACTAAAATAAATCCTCTTTTTGTCTTTTATTGTTCTTTTTCTTGTCCTTTTTAGTTTTTTTTGCTCTTAGCTGTCACTGATGACAAATGATCGAGTGCCTGCCCGGCAAAGTGTTGTGTTGTCAGATATCTGCCAGAGATACATCTGTTTCTACACTGTCCTCTGATCACACTGGGCGAGACTGGAATTACAGCAACTAGTCAGGCATGAAGTGAGACACGGGATGGAGCAGACAAGGGGGGAAATGAGAAGAAGATGCGCTGAGTGGGTGGTGGAGAAAGGAGGAGGATGATGAGGCCAGGTAAGAGGGCAGAAGAGTGGTAGAGCTGAGGAGGAATACAACATAAGACAGAAAACAGGTGCAAAAAGAGCAGAAGACAGAAAACAAAACAGAGACATGTCAGTAGGTTCGGAAAACTGTCATCAATCAGCACTCTGTCACTTTGTGTTTGCATCTGGCCTCTGATTTGACAAAAGTTTACCCGTTTTCTCAGACACAAACAGAAATGTTTGAATCTGTCTGTTGTTGCTTCTAATGATATTCCTTTGTTCTAGCTCTTGATGGTTCAGGTGACGTTTATGTGACTAGAAGAAATAATATTCCTTTAGTGTTATTAAGAACAGATAGAGCTTCTAAACTTTGAAAAGTTACATCAAGTTCTCAAGAAAAAAAAATCAGAACCATCAGAGGCATTATTGAAAATATACAATGACTTCTGAATGGACTTCACTGGCTTTTACAGCCATAAAAGCCATTCACAGGATATTCATACATTCATTGCCATGCTCATAAAAACCTCATAAAAGTATAAAAGTGACTGATGGTCTCCGGCAGCAAGAAGTAAGACTGACCACTGAAGTACACTATATCACTGAAAAAGCCTGAGCAAGATCATGTTAAAAGTTAAGAAGTAGAAGCAGAACCTCTGCCAAATCAAACTCTCACCTGAGAATTATTCATATCTACAGTACACACGTATAGAGACAAGCACATCACAAATACATTAACATCAGTCCTTCACCTGAATAATAGTAGAGTCAAAGCAGATCAGGGATTAACAGAAATGTTCATGTTGAGCATAAAAATGCATCGTGAACTCACACACAGCAACTCATATATAATGTACATTCGGGATAAAGACTATTACACAAGCAGCTACATTAAATCAATCATTCACCAAGCAGGTCAGAGGCTTGCTAATACTTTAATGAATAAATGCATAATAAAAAAGCTAAATCCCAGGATATCAGCTTCAGCACATTGAAATCCTAAGCATGCACTTCCCTTACACTCAAAAACTAAAGGCCAGTAAAAGTGGAAACACATACTATAGAATGTACAGACAGCACCATTCCATTTACCATAGGTTACAGAAGAGTATGAGGCAGTAAAAGAGTAGTATGAGCAGCAGAGTTCCTCAGACGTCTGTGGATATTAAGCGATCACTTAGTCTGTTTTCTATGGTGGATGCAGAGCTGAAGTTACCATTCCACACATCGCACACTGACAGTGATGATCATTATCATAATCATCATGATAAAATTATACAAATTATACAAATTTTAAGTGAAATGCAGTAGGCATGCTCACCATTACAAGCAATAAAAAGTTTTTTGTGGACATACACAGTTTCATCTCATTTTAGAAATATCATAGGGCACTGTAAATCAATATCCAGTATAATAAAGCTTTTCATCTGTGTAAAATTGAGAAAATGATAAATTGTGAGACGGAAACATGCCTTCTGGTATTTAGTATATTCAGCTTTTTTTTTCATCATATATTGAAGTAATCAAAAACAAATAAGACGTAATAATTTTGAATCATTTACTGACTCTGAATATCTGTGACCGGTGGGATCTAAAGGTATTAAATCAGTTATCTGTCTGTTTATTATTTGTGAGTTATTTGGTTTTTCAAGTTGTTCTAAAAATGCATTTGTACAATACATTTTCACTGGTAAACAATATGCTCGGCTAGCCGTCCAAACCTTGAAGTATCTTCCTAAAGAATCCTGTCCCTCAGACAGTTCCTGACTCCTAATCCCAGTGTTGTTTTAGATGGTTGTACGTAAATGTCACTGAATGCTTGTGTGGGACACTGAGGTTTGAGAGCCACAAGTGGCAATTTGTTTTTTGTTTTTTTTTTTTTGTCAGTTTGTTTTTTTAATCTAGGCTTTAGATTTGGGGATAAATGTCATGGTTTGGGGCAAAATAGACCCTTTAGAAAGCTTTTCTATCAGAAGGCTTTGCAATTATACAACAACCATTAACCCGTGGGGAACCTCAGGTTCTAGATGTGGTAGTTTTTATGCTGGGGAGAGCTGACTTTTGGGAAAAGATGTTAGTCTATATTTTATCAGTACGGACATAAAAATTGTTTGGCAAGTCATTCTTTAAAATTCAAATGACAATTAATATATTAATACTGATATCTAGGGACTGAAGTTAGTAAATGCGCCGTTCTTGTTTTTAACTTCATTTCCTGTCATGCAGTGTGGTAATGCGCTTCCCGTCAACCATCATGAGCAGAGCACCGTGACTGTAAGGCTATTATTGTATTCAAAAATTACTAATATCTTCCAAAATATAGGTCCTATCTACTTGCAGTTTTCGCTAGTCTCTTCCTTGACCAAAACTACATAAGTATGCCAAACTGCAGCAGTCAGGCTCTTACCCTGACGTAACATTACCCTGACATGCAAGGCTGCTTCCTGTCCCTCTCCTTGGCAACTGCTTAACAACGTGAAATAAATCAGTCCCTCCTGACTTTAAAAAAGGGAATTTTAAAGAAAAAAGATATTTAATGTGGAGATGGGATTATTCCTCAACTGCAGGTACCAAATTGGCCAGTTAAAAACATATCAGTTTCTCAGAACTGCACAGATACATAGACAGACGCTCTGAGACTTTCCAGTACTACGGTAAAGATAACCTATATATAACCTAGGTATGGATATCACCAGAGTTGAGGGACTTGAGGTCATATCACTTGAATTAAGCTGGACTTAATCACAATTTACAGAATTTGAGATTTACTTGTCAAACACTGATGAAAGACCTGACTTGACTTACACTTAATATTCACTTTACTTTTGACTTTTACTGTGACTCGAGCACATGACTTGTTGAGAGTTCTCAAGAAAGATACTCAGAGGTCACTTTTTTGAAACAAAAATTGGGTGATTTCTAATGCAGTGTGTGTTAATCATCACAAAGCAGCTTCCAGTCTGAATAAGAGACAGAGAAGGAATAAAGAATGAAGTCGCATAATGGTTATACATTAATGCATCAGTAATGCTATGTTATATTAGTCTTTCATAGCACTAAAATCAACTGAATAGTTGGAATCTGTAAAACATTTCCATGGTTTGATTAAATAAACTGTCGCCCATTAAGCTACAATAATTTTGTTTTTAGATACATTCCTTTTTTAAATTCCTATTTAGACATAGCTATAATCACCTCTGACCAGATTAAATGATTACATACCGAGTCCCAGTTACACTTTATCAAGAATAAATTACTTTGTCACAATCATTTCATGAGAAGTGGGAAAAATATTTTATTCCAACTTTGTGGGAAATGGTGTAGTGATGGAATAAGTATTCAAAAGTGAAAACATACACTCAGAACTCTCCGCTACAATTAAAACTGTATTGTATTTCAAAGGATTAAAAGTGGGAAATATGCTAAGTATAAGTAGACAAGTATGGTTTAAGTGTCCAAAGTCAAAGTGCTCATTGCGCAGTAACATGGTTCTTGTCAGTGTTGTAATTTGGGTGTTGTTCGGTTTGTGTTTTTTTGTTTGTTTTTTGGTGAGAAGGCACTGCAAAGCTGTTGTGCTTCGGGCACCCATATGTTCAGTGTCCATGCTGCTGAACACAATGGGGTAAGTGTTAAATTTCTCCAAATGAATAGTCAACAGAATACCACACACACAGGCATTGAAACTTTCCATTTACAGTTTTTAGTACATCTTGAAATGCACACAATGTGTCGACTTTACCTGAGGGGTTGTGAGACATACTGCAGCATTTCACCCATTTTCAGTAAAGACAAAAAAAGGCATTAAAGCTGTGGGGTTTCTTGTTGCTTCAACATGGATGAAACTGCCAGAGGCCAAGGGTTAAAGAGGCAGGAAACTGCTGTTTTTTATTTGAGGGCTTAAGGGGATTTAGATACAGTGAGGGGCCCTTATGGAGCCTCTGAGGAGAGTTTGAGGTTTTATGATTGAAAAAAGGAACAGTTTGGTTTTGGAAAGAGAATAAAAGTTATGAAAAGTGTGGTAATGTTAAGCCTTGGAGAAGGTTGTGGTATATTATTTAGTCGACCAGTAATGTGTAATGAGGAGGTTTAGTTTAGTTTTATATTATAAACACAATCGGCATTAATTACTTACTAACATTTAAAAGGTCTCATTAAACAAATACAGATAAATAACCTCCAACCTGATTTCAAGTATGAAAGAGGAATTATTTATTTAGAAAAAGCCACAAAAAAAAGAACAAACCGAGGGGATTCTTTAGTGGAAAAAGGGCAATGTGTGTACAGCAGGTTTTATGTCTCGAGCTACAGAGGAAGATTAATACTAAGCTGAAGGTTTTCTGTGTGCATGTATGTGTGGGTGAGACACACAAAGATACAGGAGGGAGACAGATACTGCGAGTCTGTGAGTAGTAGCTGAGCGCTGTGAAAGCTGCCTGCTCATCCTTCTCTTTGTGTGGGAAAGATGAAATTTCATGGTTTATTTCGGTTCTGCTGTAGACAAGTAGTTACACACACATACACACACAACCCTGTGATCTAAAACGTCACCTGTTTCAGGTGTACTTTACAGTACAGTAGAGTTTGGGGAGATGTGGTGTAAATAGACGGAGGAAAAAAGACAAGTAAGAAAAAGGAGCTAAATGGGAAAGAGGGGAGATAACAGAAGACAGTGAGGCTGAGAGGGAGAAAAAAGATTAGAGGGCAAAAGGAGAGAGAAGAATCAGACAGAAGGTGAGAGAATGGGATTGGCCAAAGAATAACGGAGATAAAGAGGGGTAAAAAACTGGGCAGGTGAAAGATAAGTGGATAAAAGAGCGGAGATGATAGTGTCATGAGCCCATAGCAAAGCTCAAGGACACAATTACCCTGATCAGACACTGAGCAATCACTCAGATATTTCAGAGTTAAAGTGCCCTGAACAATCACCTGTAAAGCCACATTAACGCACTGACGTTACTGACATTCAGCTTCTGTGCATGGACACAGCTGGATGCTTTCAGATGACAAAGCAAAGTACTCATTTTGCCTCCTGAACCAGAGTTGGATTCCATCCATCTCTATTGACAATTTAAATGGGTGTTAAGAGACAGAGACCATTACTTTTGACTTTGGAAACAGCAGCAACAAAAAGTTTAATTGCAATTAATCCCAATAATTTTGGGGCTGTTGCTTGTTTCATCATTTTTTTTTAAGAAATAGAGTTAACCCAGTTGTCTGGGAGTCTAAATATTAAAAACACTGACACTCTATGTGAGATTTAAAGTTTATCCCTCTCCTTAGAAATAGAGGCTGGCAAACTCATTTTACCTATAATAATATGACGGTTTGTGTTAACGTTAAAGAAGATATTAATCCCAGTGCTTTTGTTAGGTTTGTAGAGGGATTTTCATTTTGTGGAGGGGGATTTGTTAGTGTTTGACTAAAAACTCAGCATCTTTGCATAATTTTGAACCAATATTTTTAAGAGCTAGAAGAGATGCTGAAGAAAAAGTTGATGAACTATTTCCACAAGTAAGTCACATTTTCCTTTCTACTACAAGAACATCACTGCTGATCTGATACTCTTCCTCTCATGATCTGTCCTTGTTTTTGTTCTCATTATCATGATTTGCTTTCACAACAAATAACACAAGCTCCTGCTGGTTAAAAAGCATGAATTAAGCACTGACTGACAAATCTGATGACTGATAAAGAATTACGATACATGGACTTATGTTTCCCCACCTCAGAAACATGACACAATTGTATTTGTAAAGTGTCATATTTACACTGGCATTTGACCTATTTTAAGTGAACATTTGTCACCATCAACATGCAATTTCAGTTAGGCAAATATCAGATAACAAACACTCAAGCAAACATGCCTAGTGTCTAGCTTGATATGTTGCAAAAACTGTATGTAAGAAGTAGACAAAGGAACCGTGACATCACCCTTTGGTTTCTGAAGCCTGAATTTGTGTTTTGGCCCTCGTGTTGGATTTTTTTGGAGCCAGAAGTGACTATATTTGGACAAGAGGGGTGGAGCTGCAGGAGCGTAACAGGTCATCAGTGAATTAACGCAAAACATTTGTTCACTGACACGGTAAAACTGTAAATGACATCCATAACTTGTTTGACAAAGTTGACTTATGGTCTTATTAGTACAATTTATTAACAGACTGGTTGATGGAGCAATAATTTAAAGATGAACAGCCAAAGCACTTATAAGAGAGTGCGAATAAAACAAATGATTCCTGGTAAAAATGTAGATGTAATTTTTTTTTTTTTTTTTTAACCAAGACTTGTATTTTAGGACTGTCTATGAAAGCCACAACCCAGTGGACATCAGGAGTATTACACTGAAAAACAGGGGTGACCAAATATGTCGAATGCTCTTCTAACACACAATCGCCAAGCAAATGTCAAATGTGAGGTCAGCTACTTGAGCTATGGCAAAACTCCAGCAAGCTAAGTGATCTATTTAGGCATTTAATTTATATCTACTAAAGTAAGAGGTACAAAAAGGAGCAGGAGAGCAGGACTGAGTAAGAAACCTAAAACTTCCACGTCCATGGGGAATGGGAAGAAGACTTTTCCCCACTGTGTCATATTCAAACTGCATTTGTCTGATCTGTCAATCTATCATTGCTACTTCAAAGAACGAAAATGTGGAAATGTGGAACTGTTCATAAAAGCTACGACAGACTTCTCTCCAAAAAGTGAACAGAGAAATAGAAAGGTGAGGGAACTCAAATCACAGTTAATCAGACAGTTATTTTTCCCACATGAAGATTATTAAGTTCAAATAATGTTCGATCATGACTGATGATCATTTGAAACCCTGTTTGAGGCTGACTACCAGCAGATACTGTCCAGACTCTACAACCCTGGATGACTCCATTAAGTACAAGTCATCAGAGTAAACCAGGGTACACACATAAAGATAATTAGGCTGGTTTTGTCCCGATTTTCCCCTTTCCCGACCAAGGATGGCAAGATTATCCTGTGGTCTGAGGTGTGTTAAAAGTGAATTTGTCCCGATAATCAGGGCAGACAATCGTAAATATTAAACTTGTTCAATATTTACGACCAAAAATCTTCATGTGTGTGGGGAAAGCCAACAACTCCCGAGTCATGACTCCGTGAATTGTGACGTAACGGAATGTAGCCAATCAAGAAGAGAGCTAACTGAGGAATAAGGAAGCAGGAGTAAATAAAAACAAGCATGGCCGACCTGATGCATAAAGTTCGGTGGACCTCAGAAATGGAGGACCAGCTTATGGAACTGTGGGAAGCCTGAGAATGTCTATTCAATGTCTCCACCAAGTCGTACCAAATCAAAACGACATGCTGCCTGTTGTGTTTTCCGGCTGTGGCTATGTTTCTTCTTCGTTTTTGTTAGATCGCATTTGATCACGTGAGATTTCTGGCTTGGAGGACCAAATTCTAGATTGGTGGTGGGACAGAATTGTTAAGTGTGCGGTGTGCTGTGTTGAGATTATCGAAGCACACCACACAGTACGATCAAAACTGCTCAATGTCTGATTTTTTATCTTCATGTGTGGAGTCTAACAGATAAAAAAAATCTCTTCAGATTTAGAAAATCCTTATGTGTGTACCCCGCTTTAGACACTGACCAAAAATGCATTGAATTACATTGTGCCATAAGGGTTTGTGCAGTTATGCAGAGCACAACTATTATATTATATATAAAGTATGTATAAACAAAAATAGATTAATGCAATTTCTTTATATTTAGGATATTGTCACCTTCTTAAAATAATGGTCATAATTTTCAAGTTCTTCAAAAAACAGAAAAATCTGAACAAAACTTTTGAGTATACTTTTTTTGCTTTTTAGAACAACCTGAAAATTATATCTTAGGCCATTATTTTAAGAAGGTGCTAATATTTATATATAGGTACATCATTTTGCCTTCATCATTTTAAAAGTAGCTTGCAAGGGTAGGCACCTTGGCTTTAAAATACCTCCATATTGGTGTCATGGTGTAGCTGAGGGTCTTCCCATTGATATATTTTTTTTCTCTACAATAGTAGGAAAATCTCACAGGGTAAAAACACTGACACATTATAGCCAAGTTTCATAAAGGCAGAAAAACCCTGTTTAATCTATTTTTCTGTCAGGAACAATTACAAAATTCATTAACCCAACTAATATGCAGTCATTACGCCTCCTGGTCTGACCTGTCTTGGTGTTTCCTCCCTTGTATCTGATCTTCTGAATCGCTTCCAACAGTGCTTCTTTGTTGCCATGGGAACTCAGCTGGAATTCTGTCCGAGCATCGTCGCTGAACTGAGCAATGGCCACCTGGAGCGGTGGAGAGATCGACAGACAGAAAGAACTTCAACTCACATGTCACATAAGAATAAAAACACTTTCTTCACACTTTCCTTAGATCTCTCATCTGTCAAACCTGCAAAGAGAAACTAACTGTCACATGACTCAAATCTTTGGCTAAGTTTTATGCTCAAAGGTTTTTGAGTTTCTGCCAAACAAAAAAGGAAGAAGCCAAAATATTCCAAGCAGCTAATGTGGCATTATATAAGTGCCACAAACCCAGATGACTGTTCTTTGGGTCCAAAAATCTAATAATACATCTCATTATCACCTACAGTTTTTTGCATTCACTCTGAGCAGTGCCAGCAATATCAAACAGAGGCTGCTTTGTTTTGTTGGAGGAAATACTGTGGATTTTATGGGTAAGGTGAGCTTATAAAAAACTAAAGAAAAAGTAAAGTGTATTGTTCCTTCACATGCTTTAATATTACACTGCTGAAAGCTTGTCTTACTCTCCCTTTAAGGTAGGTGCAGTATGAAGTTGAGTTTGTGAAATTAAAAGTTAGTTTCAGTGATAACCGTGGACCTGTATACAACTTTAATAAGAGTAAGACCATGTCATTTTAAGATTTAGAGAAGTCTGCAGGGTCCACACAAATAGGAATCTACATTTAATTAAAAAAAAAAAAAAAAAGTCACACAGGATGCCAAAGGCTTAGTTTTTCATTTTGGGTGTACTAACTGAAAGCAGAAAGAGGTCACAGTTTCTACTTTTTTCACCTGGTAAGTAATGGTGGTCCTGATACTTTTCATGAATGTTCATTATGTCAAATAGGAATAGTCATACATCGTGGAAGTCTCTAGGTGAAAACACACTGAAGAATATATATATCCAAATCTGAAATCAGACCTATAATCAATCTAATTGCCTTACCCTAAGAGGGGCGAACAACTATCATTACCTCCAGACTGCTAATGGTGCTGTTGTTGGCTCAGGGTGGCCTTCAGTTACCAGCCAACTCTGTCTTTACTTTACAGCCAACTCTCTCACATTACGGTCCATGTTTTGCTTTTGGTAGTGTACTGCCAGAAGGCTATGGGGCACGGCGAAGGTAGCAAACTGTTTAACAGCAGACATTACACAAATGAAAGGAAAGGGGTTAGCAAGCGCCTCAGTGTGACAAATGAACCAGCAGAGCTCTTCTGACATAGTGGGGGGCACGCAGTCAAGCAGCAGAGAAATTAGTTCATTACGTTGGTGAACTGCCCCGAGTCACAGCCAGGCAACGCTATTGATGAACCCGATACATGATAAATACTAGTAATGGTCACCATTCTGTCAAAGTAAGGTGGTGTACACATTCTGACAATTAAACTGATACTGTATTTAATCGTATTTTAGTCCTAAACCCAAGCAGTCGAACCACTTGGCATTTATTTCAGGTGTAATGAATCTAGGCTCAACTTATTAGGACTACCACTCCTGCTAGAAAAATAATGTTTTCAGGCACGAATCACAGTGTGAGCAAATGAGCAGAGCTGATTGAAAACTGCTCAGCAGCAAAGTCTTTCCACATAGTACAGATTAACTCACCAGGGGTTTAAAGTTTGTTCTTTCGTGTCTAAACTTTTCTATAGATATAAGGTAGGGGTCAAGCTGATTTCTCATGGGACGACTAAACAAAATTAGCTGAAATCCTGCTCTGAAGCGTCCTGACAAAATAAATGAATGCCAACCGCAGTGATCTTCTTGAAATAAATAATGAGTCAAACCGATATGGATCAGCGATGAAAACAAAACAAAACAGATAATGGATGTAAACTATAATTTTTTTTGCCCATAGTGCAGATTTCTGTCTGAATCATAACATAGTAACCAACACAGAACCGAGCTGCAGTAAACCATCAAATCAAAGTGGTCTCCACCCTGTCGTTACTCAGCATCCTGTCTCCATTATTTCATTACTGGAGTGTATGAAGTCTGATTTTAGACAATTTTGGAAGAAATAATGATATTTATAATTTATAATTACTGCATGTGTGCATGTATTGTGCTTTGCTGAGCAGAAAACTCAGAAAACATGGTTTTCTATCAACATTTTTCTCAGATGATGACATAAAACATATATTTTTTAGCCCACTCAGCCCACTCTCTTGTGTGAATGGACATTTTTACCCACAGATTTCACTATGATATATAATTTCTTTGTTTCATCATTATTACATGGTTTTTAGTGTGGCTGCTTTTGGCAGGATCCCCAGCATCTGCTCTATGTTGCACTTTCCATGAGTATGCATAATTCAGAGGGAATATGCTATAACAAAGAGAACAAATTACAAAGAGAGTGAACAGGAATTTAAAGCCTTAGGCACATTTGTATTTCTTCAGGGTAATTTATAGGTCTGTAGAAATATCTATATACAATAATTTTCTCGAGACACAGACATTAAGACGAGACACAGGAACCTCCAGGACTCCTAAATGTGAATAGCAGTACCCCGAAGACACTCACTGTAACATAACTCAGACCATGCTTCATCATTATTGTTTTATTCTTCAGTTTCCACTCTAGGGGGTCAGACATTTTCATGCTGTGTTCAAAATGGCATACACTTCTGACCAAAAGTAATATGCAGTATCCGACAGACCTGCAAATTTCCAGTTTCCAAAGATACCAGATGAATACTAAACTGGCCAAATTTCAAAGTATAACACTTAAGCTAATGTAATACTGCATTCTACAATATATTACTGTCATCAGTTTCTTCAAATAGCATTTAAAGCCACAGTATGTAAAATTTAGTGGGACTGAATTGAAGACAATACATATAAAATTCATGACTATGGTTTCATTAGAGCAAATAGTCCATAGTTCTGCCATCATGTTTTGTACAGTAGCTCAGAGCAGGTTTTTTTTCTGTTTTATAGTGAGTACTATTCAGTGTTAAGATGAATTACTATCACTGGCTATGTTTGAATGTGGACCGGAGTTAATATCTCTCAAATTAAGAAGCACAGAAGGCACAAAACAAACACTGGCTATAGAGGGTATGCGTTTACATCACTTCCTCCCTGGGCCACGCCCCTTGAAGTCAGACTGAGTGGCAAAAACCTTGCTCAACATGACGGAGTGTAGCAGTAAACACAGCGAGACTGGGAAAAAAGTGGAATATGAAATGAAATTAAGGACAGCTGGACTCGACATGGATTCGTACAAACTACCAAAGAACAAGTGGTCCACGAACACTGACGTGTGGGCCAAAATTGCATATCCTGACATCTAGATCATGGCTCGTTTTACCTGGAACAAACAAATATACATGGTTTCATCATCAGTGACAACCAGGATCCAAAACTAGAGCAGAACCAGCTGATCCAAAGTCCATCTACAGCAGACAGTGGACTGGCCCAGTGAATATATGCAGGATCTACTGGTACTGTGGAGATTTAAGTAGAATTAATATCAAATACTTTATACAACACAGACACTACTGCTTTGGACCAGCAGGGTACGACTTGATTCATGTAAATTATGATATTTTTCCCACTTAGTTTTAAATTACATTAGTCTCCTAATATTATGGCTTTAGTCTCGGAATATGACGACTTCATTATCATAAAATTATGGTTTTATTCTTGAAATATTACAGCTTTATTCTCCTAAAATTATGACACTTTTTGTATTTGACTTTATTCTCATAAAATTACGGGTTTTATCTCAATATTTTATTTATGACTTTATTCTCATAGTGACAGTGTTTTTATTTTCTCATGTGGCCCTAATACGCCGTCATGGCTTTGTGCTTAAGAACCCCCATATCTGAAAAACTGGGTTAGCCTCAGTTTAAGTTACTTTACAAATCATGTAGATCACAAGGTTCAGAATCACACAAATGAATACAAAAACCATGTAAGATGCTAACAAGAGCTTTACTAGGAAGTAACATTAGCCAAAACAATGTAATTTAAGGTATGATTTTACCCAAAAACACAGCATAAATTAATGTTACCTGACACGAAACGGGATCCACAAATCCAGGCAACGAAACCTGGATTTGTGGATCCATCTGCTTTTCTTTTTTTTGTCTGTCGGTGCCTGTAAAACGATAGCTCTGACTGCTTTTCAAACCTATTCATATAGTCAATCGACCAACAGCTCTTCCACATTTTTATTAAATATTGTTCTTAAGTTTAGACGGTATTGAAGCCAACACTGCCACTCATCTCCCTCTTTCTGCCACTCAGTGGGCATAACTGCAGTGACTTCCGCTAGCGTGACATCACGTGCATACCCTCTATAGAAGGTGCCTTTTGTGTTTTTTGGCCACCGTAGGGGACGGTGATGTCAGGAGTACTTAGCTGAAATCTGCAATTTCACTGCTAGATGTAGATTAATATTACACACTGAACTATTAAGCATTACTACAGATTATATTGGAGTACAGGCCTGAGTTTCCTCTTTACAAACATCGGTGGAGGAGATTTTAAGCAAAAATGGCTGCGTACTGCAAGGAAGATTTGGGTTTACAAATTGAAGTACATAGAATTACTATGGTGTAATTTGCTAATGTATAATTTTCATACAAATAATGATTTTGCAGCAAGAAAGTTTAACAATGAAAAATGGGTTTAAAAGCCAATAAATAGTAGGTAACAACCTACACATCGATATGATCATCATGACATCTGGAAACTGCTGCTCGACTATGTACATCAGGGGTATTCAAATGCAGTCCTCGAGGGCCGATCTCCTGCATGTTTTAGATGTTTCCCTCTTCCATCACACCTGGTTCAATTAATGATCAGCTCATCATCAAGCTCTGCAGAAGCCTGATAATGATATAATGGCTTCCAGGTGTGCTGGAAGAGGGAAATATCTAAAACATGCAGGATACCGGCCTTCGAGGACCGGATTTGAATAGCCCTGATGTACATGAATGTCCGTACACATCATCATATGTCATACATGTAAAGTGTCATGAGATAATGTGTTATGATGTGGCACTATATAAATAAAATTTGGTTGATTGATTGAAAATGCAAAGAAAGAATACAATATATAGGGTATATTTCAACCCAACAACTAAAAATAATTCATTCATTCATTCATTTTGTGAACCCGCTTTATCCTCACTAGGGTCACGGGGGTTGCTTGGAGCCTATCCCAGTTACATACGGGCGAAGGCGGGGTACACCCTGGACATTTCACCAGTTCATTGCAGGGCTGACATATAGAGACAAACAATCACTCTC
>JAPQRP010000010.1:14966880-14985759 GCA_037367295.1 Apogon hyalosoma | reverse complement strand
ACGCAGACACAGGGAGAACATGCAAACTCCACACAGAAAGGTCCCACCCCCATCAACTGGTGTTGGAATCAAACCCACAACCTTCTTGCTGTGAGGCATGAGTGCTAGCCACTGCACCACCATGTTGCCCCCTAAAAATAATAATGAAATAAAATAAAAATAATAAAATCATCATTAGTCCTGTTTACAACCCTATCATCCCTGACAACCCACTCCATCTGTTGATCCTCTGTAGTCCTACAGTAGCGGCAGTACGGTGTCAAGACCCGGCTCAAAAGGTCGCGTTAAACTTTCCCAAATCATATTTATTGAACATATTTAACCAAATTACATAATCAAACAAACATTAAATTGGTCAAATTGGACCAAAATAAAGATTTAATAATATGAAATGTGGAAGTCAATTAAATCAGTGGTGTAGGATATGCATGAGTGGAAATAGTGTGTGTGTGAAAGTGTTGTAAGCAGAAATGAATTAACCTAATCACACATAACCAAACAACAACCGTGGATACCTGGGGAGAGAAAGTGAGGGAGGGAGGGAGGGAGGGAGGGAGAGAGGGGGAGAGAGAGAGAGAGAGAGAGAGAGAGAGAGAGAGAGAGAGAGAGAGAGAGAGAGAGAGGGAATCACTGGAGGAGCTAAAGAAATCTCTGAAAACTGGCCTGGGTGTGAAGCATCACTCTAATGAGCTGCCACTCACTGGAGACACACCTCCAAGCTGACATCACAACCTGATCACAACGGTCACATGACTTACCTGAGTACCATCAGGTCCAATCAAATCTAGCGAGCCCATGGTGCTATAGAGGAAACGCGTGATCTTCATGAAGTTGTCGTCTCCAATGGACCAGGAGCCGTCGACCAGGAAGGCCAGATCAGCCTTTGCCTCTTTACACACTGGACGGACACAGGGACATATAGATTTACTACGCCACTTCTCTGAATACTTGATTCTTACACATTTTCTTGGTCAGAGACATTCTGTGGAAAGTTTTTATCATAGACTCTGGAGATCCCAATAAAATCAATAAAGTGACTTAAATCAATGTTTTTTTTGTCAAATTATTGATTTCTTTAGTAAACACCCATGAAATAAGGAGTCTGGATTCAGTCATTTCACAATAATGACTGGTTTGCTGTACATTATCCCCTACTTATTCAGCACTCAATCATTTTTCACTGCATTTAAAAAGCAATTTATCACAGAATGAAGGTCGGCAGAGGACAAAGCAGAACCTGAATGTTAACTGGCTTCCTAACATAGTCTGACTGAGTAAATATGCATAGTTTAAAGCACTAAAAAAATCTTCTGGTCCAAGGAAAATATTACCTGTCTAAGTTTATTCTGCATTGATGATTAAAAAAAGAAAATGTACAGTTTTCAGCTCAAACTGATGCCACTTTGATATTAATAACAATATAAACGTGTTTTTTCCAATGTGCTTTTTATTTGTAAGCTGTTCATTCATAACCCTGGTCCAAAAGTGATTTTTCCTCTGCTTTTATTCTTCTCAGGTTTCTAAATGACTCCCAGTAGCCAAATCTCTGCAGTCGTAAAGTTGTTTTGTGGTTTTAACAAGTTTTTAAACAGCAACTCTTTACTGAATTTTATACGGTGTTTATGAGCATGTCAGCGTCAGTAAAAGCTCAGGAAAACATCAACTGTAACAGCTTTATTCTGGGAGTCTCGCGCTTGTCAGAAATGTCAAGGTAAAGGTCAGCTGTAGACTGTCTTCATTATAAGGCTTTAAGTGGCAGATTCGGATGAAAATGTTGCCAATATTAGCATTTTTTCTCAGTGTGCAGTATGACTTGTGTTGAAAACTCCTGTAATTCTCTGTTTCTGCTTTTGCTCTTTCTACCTCCAGTTCTCCATCTCCATTTTTTTTTTTTTTTATCCTGCATATTACTTTACTCCTTTCACACTGAACAAAAGATCCCCACACATCCTTGGTCAAATGTCTCTAACAGATACGGGTATTATCAGCTCCAGATAAACACAACGTACCATATATTTTTAACGCTTTTGCGATGCTATGATGCATATCATCAGCCACAACTTCTATTTGTTGAATCAGTGACACTCACTGACAGCAGTCATTCAGTGTTAATTTGTGACTTTACCCTCGTTCTGAGTCCAAACAATGCATTATTCTGCAAACCACTGTAAAGCGGTCGGTTGAGATCATGTCTGAATGTCCAGACACTGAAGTGTACCAGGAGTAGTTAAGGGACATCTATATGACAGTCACCATATGAGCCTCTGACAGGGTTAATTTCAGTTTTTGTACTGGTTTTACCACCCAATAGTATATATCCATTTACCCGTACACCTCTTTTGGCCACACCTCCACCTCAGTTTAGTCACCCCTGAGCTTTTATAACCCTGCCCCTTTTCACTTCCCAAGTCCTTTTGCCTCCAACCCAGGAACAAAGAAACCTGTCTTTAGTAATGTGGAAATGAACGTTATAATTCTGCTCTGTTTCTGTTATACTTCATCATTTCATGGATGTGTTGGACATGTTTGTTTCCTACAGTTTTTCCTGAGTTTAATAGAGTTTCATTCCTAAATAAACACATACAAAGATAGAGGAGAAGTTAAATAAGTAAGCCTAGTTAATGTTCATTTGACAAATTACTTGAGTATTTCACATTTGATTTGACTTTCAATTCTATTTAGTCCGACTTTGTGTCTTTTGTTTATTGTACAGACATCCATCCACACATCTATGTATTCAATACTTGACCCAAAGCAACAATCACAAATATAGCTTTTTTTTAAAAGTTATATAGAATATTTCCTTTTCTTTTGTCTGTCATACCATATTTTCCCATTTGGAACTGAGGCCCTGAAGAGCTCAGAGTTGCCTGACAAAAAGTACACTTCTGTAGCCTATGTTGTTGTGTTATTGATGCATTTTATTGCATCAGTCCCAATTAAATCCCACAATGAAATTAAGATAAAATTTGTGTGGTCGTGTGGGTCCAGTGGATCAGAATAGAGAACTAAAATGGCTTACGTTCAACAGAAAATGAATGAGGTACGGCAGAGTCTGACTGAAGGACATGTGGACTGTAACCACCTCAATGAGGTTTTTTTTTTTAATACAAATTTATTGACACAGAGGCCTACTAAGACAATGCTAAAACTCTGCATCATGAAATGAGTGGGACAAATAAAATGCAGCTATACACCTACAAAATTCACCAACAAAATGGTGATTGTCACCACTCAAAAATATCTTTCAATATTTAGTATCACAAATTAGAAAGAAGTGTCTGAAGCAAAACATCTAACATTGGAATTATAACATTGTCTCTGATCTCCATAATTTTCCATTTGTGACATCAACAAACAAACAAACAAAATCATGTCTACTGGCTGAGTTGATGATATTTAGCAGGATTATTTGCATTTAATATGTTCATTTTTGGTCTTAGTTTCACACTGTCCTTCTGCCTTTCCTGTCTCCCAGTTGCATAGAGAACACTTTGCTTTCTCTTTCATCCGTCTTTGACGTTCAGTCCTGAGTAAAGGTTGCCTGTCATTACAGAGGGGAGCATCGGTCTGACAAAGGTCAGAAACTTAGACAGAAATGCTTACAGACGGGCTCAGCAGGGGTGTCGGTCTCTGTCTGCAGGTCAACCTTTTACCTGAGATCTTCAGACAGGTAAAAAAGAGGACAACTATCTGTATACGAGCAGGAGGAATGCACTGTGAACTTGCACCCTTTGTTCTTAATCTTTCAAGGCTTGTCAGGCCATTTGGAAAACATCTTTGCAGTCAGAATATTTTGCTTGTCTTATCACATAAGCGGTTATATGTTTTAGAGTTCAACTCACAAACGGTCAAGGTTCATGTAAAGGAGAAATATATCGCACTACTGCAAAAGTTTTACCATACCTGTTTACTTCTTTCTGTTATTATATGAGGCCTCTCTATTCAATATTTAATAAGATAAATGACAGGAAAGAAGGCAGAAAGAGAGAAATAATATATAAAAGAGGTCCTCCAGCCAAGACTTGCACTGTGAACTTTGTATTTTTGGTGTTTTACACTATTACCTTTAAGAAAAGCAAGGCAAGGTTATCTGTATAGCACAATTTATGCACATGGTAACTGAAAGTGCTTTACAAAAATAAAGACAAGTTATAAATACAAAGAACAGAATAAATATTAAAAGCAGTAAAATATAGAATTAAAACAGTTCCAATAAAAGAAGAAGCGTGCAGATAAATGCATTTCAGTTTACATATACAGAGCTGAAAAAAAAAGCTTGGATTTAAACATCGTCAGAGTTGGTGCTTGTCTAATATCATCACAGAGACTATTCCAGATTTTGGCAACATCAAACTAAAATGTTGCCTCTCACAGCTACAGCTGCTTTAATTAACTGTAACATTTCTACAGTAAGTGTACAGTATGTTAAAGGTCCCTCAACAAAAGCTGTGATAAAAGATCATGGGAGATGTTCACTATCACTGCTGATGTAAATCTGTTTAATATAATGCAGGAAGTCATGTTTATGGACATTGTAATATGTTAAACTTTCATTCACATTACATGCAGTGATGGAAAAGCACCTTATAAAATAGCTGCAATGTTAACATTTGTAAAGGATGTATGATGCCAGTAAGTGGTGACCAAATGAAACAGGCTGTTAACAAAAGGAAACTAAATTTATTACTGAGACATAGTATTTTTCTTTTTAGAAATTTTAATGAGGACATGTCATATATTATAGCTTTAAGAAAAGTTTATTTTACAGGTGTGCACAGGAAAACCTAATTGCGTTACTGTTAAAGTGCACTTATTGCCGTTCCTTGGCAGCTTCTACCTGCAGGTGCACTCAGTGTAGTTCAGCCCGTATGTCATCAGTTTGACTGGTAACTGGACTCAGTGCTGGTGTTTGGGGCAAAACAGAAACTAAAGCTGGGTGGGAGTGATCAGGTTAACACTGCTGAGCCTGAGGTAATGTGCCAATAAACTAAGATTAGAGAAACATTTCTTTGTTTTGGCATTGGCTGCAGCTCACTGCAGCTTGTAGTTCATATAATAAAGTTATTGTGAAACCGGTCACGTCTCCCTGACATCCTGTGTCAAATGCTTAAGTGTTTAAGACTTTTCCTCTTTGTTTACCTTGAATTTATGCTTCCTAATTGGGTTAAAGCACTCCTAAATCCACAAATTTCCTCTCTGACCACCGCTGATGTTTAGTTTCAAAACATCAGCGGTTTGCAAAGGACCGCGGATTGCATGGGCATATTTTATGCTGCCAGTGGAGGTATTGATCACTGCTTTTACATAGTTCAGAGCAAAACAACCACTCCATACATGAGCTACATTTTTCTATAAATTCCCCACAGGGGTTTCACTCTGCCAATAAAGATTGTGATCCATATTTACAAGTATTTTACAGTTAGTGGATCCATTTCACATTATGCAACATGCTTCAAAATCTCTCCATATACACCAGCCTGCATTTCAGTTTTCTGTCATCTGTGTTTCTTCCTGTCTTTAAAATATGCAAAAACAAACAGTATACATTTTTTAAAATGCCTTGACCACAAGTATGCTACATTGTAGAAGCAAAAGAAATGGTTGTAGAGCAAAATGAATGAGACCAAATTTTAAAAGGTTTTTATGATATTCTTACATCTTATCTCTGTCTGGGCTTAGACATCAGATATATTTGATCTGCCCATAAATGAGGGATAAAAAGTTAAAAGGAAATGGGCATTTAGTCGACAGGGTTAGGAAAAACTGAGAGGGGCTACTGAATTTCATGATGGGAACACCAGGATCAAGCACATCTCAAGATCCACTGACCCATTCTCATGACTAAAAGTGAGGAGGTTTTAGTCTGTGGTGCTTTAGGTTATCTTAAATATATCAGTAGATGATTTGATGTGTAAGGAAGTCACACATAGAACTGCAAGCAAAAACCACTAAAACTTTCTAAAGTGTAACATTTACCTTTAGAATTATATTTCCACATAAAACGGTTGCTTCTGACCACACAAATATCCTCCATGTCACTTATTGCATTATGCTGTAACATAATAATATCTGGGTTTGATGCGTTACTCACCTTCTTTAGCAGGCGGAATAGTGGGAGCGGGTTCTGTGGCCGGGGGTTCGGTCGGAGCTTGAGTGGGCGCAGGCACTGGACACACACACACAACAAAACAACACAATGTGATCAATCATGATGGCAGTGACAAGTGGTACCATCACTGTGTTTATCCACTGAACACACACAGTTTCACAACAAACCAATAAAGTAGGACTGTAAGATGTTTCTATTAAATTTAAAGTTTCCTAACTGTGTTCTTGGCTCCAACAGGTGAGCACTGACCCTTTATGAACAAATAATTCTTAGACCAGTCTGTATTTACAGCCTTTCTGTCTTGTCTGTAATGGGGTTTGCCTCTAAATTTCTATTTCTGTCTTATATATACACACTTCTCTGTAACTAGTTCTAGTATTTTCATCAGTCTAATATGTGTCACTTATACACCGTACTCTGACATGTATGCCTCTGTGCACGGCCAATTACTTTACAAAAAGCAGTGGGTTCCATCAAACCGTTACGGCAAATAAATCACCCAAATAAAACACCATAACTACTTATATAAAACAGTCAGACGGGGCACACAAACTTCATGGATCTACACAACTGATGTTCCTTCAGCTTCAGGGTTACTTGGTGGTGAATATAATTAGACACTTCAGTGACTATGAAGTTGACACGTCTCTCTGGCAGAAGGCTGTGGCAAATGTCACTGTGGAAATAAAACAATGGGGAGTTTCTAAGGGTTGGAGCTGGTTTATAGCAAAGTAGAAGCTCATTACTGTGGCTGATGTCAGTGTGTATCAGTATCTATTACACTCTGCTCAAATATAATTTTATCAAATTTACAGACACATGATTTTTACATTTATTGGACCAAAAGTTACTGACACCAAATTGTGAGTATGGCATTTAATCCTCTGCACTCTTCACAAAGTGTGTAGATAAACAATAGATGTGTGTGTATGCATGTGCGCGCGTGTGTGTGTGTGTGCACGCGTGACACCACATCTTCCACTCTATCAATAGCCCTGCTTGTGAACTGAGCCCTTGTGGTCCCTGGAGCTGTGCAGTTCACCAAAGCTCATCAGCCAACCAATGAACTGCAACAGCCACCTCTATCTTCTCAGACAGAAAGGGGGAGAAAGTTGGACACGGGAGAAAAAGTTGCAGCAGTGTGACAAGATACTTCAAGTGGCAGAAGGTGCCAACTGTAAAGAACAGATGGGGAAAAGTGTCTGAGGGTGTCTTCACACCTGTGTTTTTTAGCTTGGTTAAAATGGACTCTGGTCCATTCCCCTCTCGGTGTGACTCGTTTGGGGAGGTGGAGACACAGTGATTACCAGAACTGTGAATCTTCACTGGCCTCATGGTTTGATTAAGATTCACCTCTCAGCGATTGTTGATGCATGTCAGTGTACTGCATTCTCAATTTTCTACATCATCACACGACTGGAATTTTCTCTGTGTGAAAATAAAATCAAACTGAGGGGATAATCCTATACATTTACAAATTCATCAAATGGTTTGGACTAGAGTGAACCAACTACAGGTGTGAAAACACCCTGAAAGGACATGGGAAAAGAAATGGATGAAAAACAAGATGAGGATGACTCATCCACCAAAAAGTAGAAAGAACTGGGTTATACAAGCCACTTTTACACAGAGATCCCAGAAAATGGTGAGATGGTGATCCCACCTTTTTTCCACCATTGATAGATATCCACAGCCAAGCCAAAAGAGTAACAGAGGTGAGACTGGCTGGACTTTTACACAGCGGACTTGTGTTCTGGAATCAAAGGGGCAGTGACGCAGCGTAGCGTATACAGCACTGTGACTTATTACTTGTGCGTCAGAAATACCCTGAGCATAGCGGTGTAACTAACGTCTCAAGAGTTGGCCCGTCTTTCACTGCTCCACAAATGTCAGCATGGATAGAATCCGCCGCCCGAAGTGACAACAGCTCACAGATCTTGGCATCTCCCCAGTTCGACATCTTTCTGGTGGTGTTGATGTGTTTGTTTACTGTACACAGCCCGCCCTCGTTTTTAAATCCCCTCCAGCGTTGGGTTTGCACAAGCTACACGTCATTAAAACAACACCTTGATTGCGGAACGAGACGTGTTCCTTTTACAGTGTTCTGGAATCATGATTCCACCTTTATCACGGCTCTGTTATTACCTCCAGAGATGTTACAGAGCCATGACAGAGGTGGAACCAAATGATCCACCATTTTGTTTACACAGACGTTGTTCCGAAATAAAGGTGAAATATTCGTGGAACAGAAGTGCTGTGTAAAAGGGGCTACTGTTGTTGTCTTAAAATATCCAGCAATTGCACATGCACAAATATTTATTTAATATACAGCCTGGCCAAAACAATTGTCCCATTCTAATATTTTTGGACCACCTTTAGCTTTGATTACAGAACATTCACTATGGTATCATTTCGATAAGTTTCTGCAATGTCACAACATTTATTTCTGTTAGGTTTTGGGGCACATAATGTCGCTGCACCAGGACCTGGCCAACTGAAGCAACCCCAGATAAGGCTTATACTGTAAGCATGAGGCACGATGCGTAATCACTACATCTTCCCTGTAGAGCAGGGTCAATCTGGCCTCATCAGACCACATGTCCTTTTTTCACTGAAAACAGTCCAGTCTTTCTGCTCTTTATCAAACTGATGGCTGTTTAAGAAATGACAAGCTACTCACTACATTACTTAGACTTAAAGAACTTGTTGCAGCTGAAACATGTTAATCACTGCAGTAAAAATCCAATGCAAGGGTGTGACCTTTTTACTTAGTTAAATCCATGGGGGCAATTTTTGTTTATGTATATACGCACAATATGTAGATCAGTTACATACATGTCATATCAGTCACTGAGACTGGAGGTCCCTCCACTTCCTGCATCTGGGTGTGAATGCTGATCTCGTATTGGCTGCTGGGAGTGAGGTCATGGAAGCACTGTCGTGAAGCTCCGCCTCCCAGACTCACCTCCTGCCGCTGACCATCTGCAAGAAAACAAGAACAAGGTCAAAACATACAGAAAAAGCATCTAAAATCGATCTGAAACTTTCCGTTGACAGCTATTTAAAGATATTCATGTGAGCTGATTGCTATAATCACCATCTGTCAGTATTGGGTATAAAGTATTAAAGTAGCTTGGATTACATTAAAGGTGAGTTGGTGGGACGGAAAAGCTCCAACCATTTACTTTCCTGCATGTGCAGACTTATCTTAAAAAAACAGATTCATGGACCAAAAAAAATAAAAACCCATCTTGCCTCCAAGTGCTTTTGAGTAGGTGCAACATGTAAAAATAACAGCAACAATGGACTTCAAACGTTCAAAGCAACATAAAATTGGATTTAAGCCCAATACGTGACTCAATTACATTGGTGAAGCTGTTTGGTTTTTGCAAAACAGGTTAAAATTGATTGTCATTTTTTTTCAATTTGAGGTAATTTTATCACAGGTCTATGATATGTAAAGAAAAAAAAATTATTACAAACTGAAGCAGCATGAGCAGCTTTACACATCAGTTGCACAAAAATACAAGCTCAAGCTAATTTAAGAGATATTATTATATTCACTAAGAAAACTGAAAATTCCTTTTCTGTCTTTCTTTTCTACGCGGTGCTGCTGATACTGCAAGTACTTTTTTACAGTTTGTTTTGAAGAAGAAAAAAAAAAAACGGTGAAAGGAAACATCACACATAGGACACTTTTCTTTTTATTGGCAGCCAAAACAAAGAACTGGAAACTTGATATGCACATGGACTTGCACCAATAGCCACCATTTGTCAGATTCATTAGTCTAATTCTATTTCCTAATGTGTCTCATCTCGGAGAGTGACAAATTAGCTCCTACGCTCCAGAAACAGCCATAGAAAATAAAGTTTAAGGAAACAGCTGTCACTGAGAAGATGCTCTTTTCCATCTGAGAAGGTGTTTAGGCAGCTGGTTGGCTCGGTGTGGATTAAATTAAATCTCTTAACTCTGACTAATATATCCAGCCACAGCTCAGGATGAAGGACAGGGGAGCAGAGATAAATACAGAAGTACATGAGGGACGGAAGATGAAAGAAAAAACTTCCTCCTTTTTGCTGCTTTTCCACACATACACAGAGTACACATGTCTTACTGTTAGACGCAGAGTCATTTATTTTTGTCAGAAACTTTTGCATTCATGAACCAACACTGTAGTTCCATATTTATTGTATCTATTCAACACTAGCCTCCACTCATCCACTGGAGCAATGCAAGGGAAATTCATGGTAAAACATTGATATCATACAAAGCTTGTTAGTACAGTATTTCTCTTATTTTTTCCCATCCTGAAGCCGGTGAAGTATGCAGCAGCAAATTAGTTGATTTTTTTTTTTTTTTTATGCCTCCTGGTATTCTCACTTGGGTGCAAATCTGCAAGTGTGCACTGAATAAAATTTCACTTTTTTTGTGGTATAATCTTTTTCCGTTCAGTCTCCTCACTGAAACAAGCCTGGAAGGTCATTTTTTTTCCAAGGAGTTATCAGTATGCATGTCAATACAAGTGATGCACGTGGTTCAAGTTGTAGAATAAACTGAAATGTGAAGACTTCCACCCCGTTTTGTCTCGGAGCCAGTCATCTTTTCTATTACCATCTCTGAGGTTTTTGTGTAAGTGAGCAGACGTCAACGCCTCAGTACATATGGTTCTGCTTCTTGAGTGACTTTTGAGACGGATAGACATTTGATAATAAACATCTCACATATAAAAACAAATCAAGTATTGAGTTGAGATCAACAGGTTTGATATTTGCTATTTTTCTGTGTATAATGCAAACACATAGTAAAAACACCAATAACAAAAACTGTCTATCAAGAACTGTTTATTTCAAAGTATTATAAAAACATGTGTCGCACAAAACTAAAGCTCAAATTGAACTGGTTCACTGTTGAGTGGGTGCTAAAACAGTTTTAATCAAAAGACGACAGGAGAGGAAAAAAAAACAAGCATTTCATTTGAGTAAAGTGGATTTTGTCGGTTATTTTTGGCAGTTAATTGCTGTCCTTCTTTTTTGGGTCCTACTTCATTTCCTGTCTTTTTCTGTTTATTAACAAAGTGAGCTGTGCCATAAACAACTAAAGGTCATCCTCTATTTTCATTCATTTTATTTCTGACTTGATGAAATGAGCAATTCTCACAACACTTTCCTCCTGTGTCATTTATTGGAAAGAGATTGTGTGTACCATATCCCCCTGCCTTTCTGCAAACACAAAGATTTATGAATATTCTTTACAATGTAAACCACTGCAAGGATGATATATAATAAATAAGAGTTATTTCCTCTGAGGCTAATATCGATATGAATCCAGATGACAATGAAGCGTATATGTAGCCTATAACCAGCACGTATATCTGACACACATCTGCATCGCACATGTAAACACTCAGCAGTCCTGATCTGGCCTGTCTTTGTGTTAATAATAAATGGAGGAGACATTTTCACAAGGTCAAACCATAAATCTATAAACATATTCAGGATTTGGGGTCTGAATCCAGCAATCTCACCAGATATCACAACTGTAGTAAAACTTTAGATTTAAAGACAGAGTCGTATTCCAGTCACTTATCTGGCAAAAGCCCAGGTCTTGACAGCATGGAATGTTAAAATGTGTTTGGATGAATGAAATATTGACGACAGCAGCTAAATGCCGACTGCAAACTACAATCCAGACCACATTTCAGCAGGTTGACGTACTTGTACAATTCAATTTCAGAACAAATATAAATACTTCAAGGTTATGGAGTTATGTATCTGTTTGTCTTATCCTCTAAATTTAATCATTCAAAACACGCTGTATGTAAACAATTAAATAGTCGTTAACAATGAAGGTACTTACTGAGTGTGGACTGTATGGAGATTCTGTATAATGTAGCATGTAGAAGAGGCTGCCACTGGACACATAAGCTGTTGTGACGCACCTGGTAGGTCGACACGCCAGAAACGCCAAGGAATACTGAAAAGAGATAGGAAAATTAGAAAAAAGTTAGTACTGTATGTGTGAATCAAATAAAGGCTTCTATGATGGTGTGTTCTTGGTCTTCATGATGATTTGCATTAAATCATAACTCAAATGTGCCATCAAAAACTGAACAAAACTATTTTATCGCAGACAAAGCATCTTAAAAGGAGTGCCATAACTGGTGTTGGAGTCACTGACATTTGATTTTTTTTCTTTATACGAGACTTATCTGTTTTTCTCCCAGACATTACCTGTGTTTCCATAAAATGTCAGGTAAATTTGAATTAAACTTTTGCACAAAAAAAAAAGTTGCAATACAGAAAATGTGAATTTGATGCATTTCTATAAACAGCTTTTGCGTGAATAAACTAAGCTGCATCATGTTGTCAAACGGTGGCAGTTTGGGTATTAAACATTAAACTCGGCTTTAATACACAGGGTAGAGGAAGTAGAGCATTGTTTATCACTAAGCTATTCAATCATATGAGTTAAATGTTTACATTGTCTTATATTATGTAATATGTAATTTTTTAAAATTTTTGCAGTGTGACCTTAGTCATACTGGTCATATTGGAATTCATGTAACCTTTAATGTCTCTGGACATTTGTCTCTGTGGGAAAAAAAATCTTTCTCCTTATACTCATAATCATCCACTCACAAATTTGCTGGCTTTTACTGTACATCACCTCATTAACCGTAAAAACCAACAAATGACCTTCATGTTTATTTCAGTAAGTCAGTGTGCTGACATGTGACTTCTTGTATGCAGACATTTTCAGAGTGGAATCTAATATCAGCCACATTTAACAATGATGTGAACAATCAAACAAATAAAAATCTGATCTGAGCAAAAAATGTGAACTGAGAACAAACGCTTTTAATCTGAGTGTGACTGTAACACAGAGCGATTGATATTACTGAGTTATGTCTTGACTATTTTTAGTGGTAACAGAGGACCAATAGAAACTATACAACAAGCAAGCAAACCAACTCAGTCTTAAACCAATGTCAAATCTGTTGAAAATGTCACTGAAAGGTTTATTGTGTGGTGACACAAATGACTCTGTGGATCTCTTAACAAAAGCTACAGTGACAAGATTAGCCGAGTTCTGTAAATGAAACTGCTAAACTGTCTTGTGAAGAAACAATGATGCATGATGTAGCAAAATGAAAAATACTGTGAGAAATTTTAAAAAGCGAAGCGTGTTTGGTCATGGGATTTCAATGTGTTATGAGCAAGCAGATCTCTGAGGAGGCACTCTGCATCTCTCACACTCTCTCTCTTCCTCCCATTCTTCCCCCTTGTTAACAGAATGTGCTGATGGTATAAAATAAACTTGGCTTTTGCACCAATAAATGGAGATTTTATGCCAAGACCATATGGCAGGTGCCTTATTTTAAATACTAGTGAATAATGCATAGACAACCATCTTTCCTTTCCGTAATATACAAAGATGAACCAAAGCTCATTTTCATACACAAAGACACACAAACACACACAAACACATAGACAAGTCTACATCAAATCAAGTGCACACATATACATACAAACAGACACAGTATGAGCCTGGCACAGAGGAAAAAATAAAGTTGACTGCATTCATACAAACATATTGTTTGGTTTATAACTCTGCATTTGATCTTGTGCGTCAAGGTGAGCTTTGTCAATATTTCACACTTTAGTGCTTCCAGTAAAATATTCAGCAACAAATGCCTTTTGGGTTATACCACAGAGGTATATGTTGCATTTCTTGTTTTTGAGTTATGCCTCCTCTCCCTAATCAACATAAGTCTGAGGACAACTACACATGTCTGGGTATATCAAGTATACTGCCTTCCTTATAGAACAGATATATGTAAATCTACTTTCAAGCATAAAAGAGACACACACAAATATGATAAGAATAGATAAATGAGTAAAGGAAAAGGGAAGTATGACCAAAACAAAAGATAAAGACAGTGGCAGTTTGCAAAAAAAAAAAAAGAGTCCAACAGATATAAACTATAGTGACCATATGGACTTACTGTAACCCAGCAGAGATGACCAGTGTCCGTTTATATGTGTATGTGCTGAGTTTGCCAGACTCTGAGCCAAACATTTACACCCATCTGCTTTAATTACCCCCATAGTTTCAATTAGTATCCACTGAACTATCACCTCATGCTACTTCGTGTGCTACTTACTGTACATTAAACTTCTCTAATGTTGGGATTTTACAACATTGTGGATCTAATTCCACTAAACTTCTTGAATGCGGGCTGACTAATCACCCGTCTGTGGTCCCATGGAAAAACTATTTTTATTATACAGTTGTAGTGCCAACACCTCAATAAAACGACATAAAATTTCATTTGGGGGAAACAGTTTCATTTCATTCAATGGTCCTCAAGGTAGCAATAATTACCTTTTTATGCTACATGCTAGTATGTGTAATTTATTGGTACAAACATGCCAGTTGGCTCCCCTGATAAAACTGCAATGAATGCAGTGTACCCAGGGAAATGTGTTATTGTATCGGCCTTATTAGAATGACAAATGACTGAACACTCCCGCCTTAATATATCAGTTCCTCCAATGGAAAGCACAAATATAGACAATGAATTAACTACAGCCCGTGCAATATGGGAAAATAAGATCATTCTGAAAATGTATCAGTGCTCTGTAAATTGCTTGTGTCTGACCAGGAATGTGTGTGCTTCACAATATTTAGTGAGGAGTCATGTTGTATTCCCTGGTAAACAGGGCAGAAACACAAATCACAGTATTATATAGATTCTGCATTAATATGACCGTAAGGTAAATGTGGCGGGAGACTTTAGGAGAAAGCTAATACAGAGATAAAGGTGGGAAATATTCTGACTTAAACAAAACATAATTCACAAATGATTCATTAGACACATCATTAGGAATTAATTGTATTCAGTACTGATGATAAATTACCTGTTAGATAAATATCTTTGGGCAAAACAATGAAAGATTTGCTGGATTCTTTTCACTGAGAAACTCAGGTTTTCTTCTACTTTGCTTATAAATGATTTACAAGCAGAATTATTATCCAGGTAGCAGTGTTTAGACTTGAACAGAGATAATCTGAGGTACTGTTTAGAATGGATAGGTCTACATTAACATAAGGGTCCGATCAAGTGAAAGTGAACACCAACAAGAAAAACTAAATTTGCACACATCATTTATCAAGTAAGCTAATTTTTTTAGGTAAAGATCTCTATTTCATGGAATTGTTATCCTTTTTTAAATACCACTTGTAGAAAAACGTTACAACTGATTTTATCGATTGTACTTTTTACACCACAGCCATGCCTCAGACATAAAAATATAGCTAAAATTTGATGCTAAAACTTATATCTAAAAAATCTTAAAATGTATTCAATCTGTCACATTTAAAAAGACTACCCGTGAACTGTTACTGAGAAATTACTTGTTACTGTAATTTACCTATATCATTATGAACCACCACAAGTTGTAAATAACAGTTAGTATTAAATACATTAAGTACTGTGATTATATCTGGCTTCCCTTTTTAAAAAAATAAGTCAACATTTTGGGTGATGCATACAATAGTAAAGAGTCGCCCACATGTTACTATGGCAACATGTCCACATGTTACCACAGTCTCATGTCAACAGAACATAGACTTTCAATATTTTACTCCAACATTTATTGTCAGCATAGTTGAACGTAATATCTAAAAGGGTTAGTCCTACTTGATATCAATTTATGTTGAGAACCGCATGTTTTGATTGTTTGCGTAAAGCTTAAAAAAATTGATGTCTGTTTCAAGTCCACATGTTACTGAGCAGTAATTTGATATTTTTCACTTAAAAAATGTATCTCCCCAAAATTTGTTATGCATAATGTTAAAGTGCTTATAAATACCTACTCAGATATGTATAATACATGCATATAATTTACTCTGCTTACATGATAGAGACTGTTGAACACGAAATGTGTCCACGTGTTACACCTTGATCGGACCCATATCTAAAAATAAATCTTATGTTCTGTGTTAGATCTTGTGTACCAAGTTTAATTTTTTCCACTGTTGCCATTTTCATGTGGTCACCTGTTACTCACATCATTAAATTATTATTAAAATATTAAGATTCTAGGGAAGTTTCAGATTCAAGCATAATCCTGCATGCTTAATCTCCTTCACATACCATGGCTGAAAAAACCTCTTAGCCCTCATTAGTGCCAATGTTTGTTTTGTTTTTGGCTCTTTTTAGGAGTCAAAGTCAAGGGGGGAAAGCCAGAATATAAACATATACACCTTCCTTCTGCAGCTGATGTCATGTTAAGCTGTTATAAAAAAGAGAAGGAACTTTTCTAGGCTTCAGTGTCCAAACATGGACAAGAGCAGCCACGTTACATCCAGGTTACATTGACAAAATCGGATCAAGAATTGGTAAATACAGCTGCCAATCACTCATTGAACTCTCCAGCTGTCTGAAAACTCACAAGATTAGACACAATTGGGCCTCAAAGATGATCTTTTCTACAGCATGAAACACAGAGAAAGAGAAGATACAAAATTAATTTCTTCCAAGACCACCTGTTGAAAGGAAATTATGGATTTTTTGCCCAATAAAGCTGAAAAAACAAACAAACAAACAAACAAAAAATGGCAGAAATAAGGAGAGCTAATATCTGGTTCACAGACAGACACTGCTCACCTACTATAAAATGAAAGAAAAAGGAGAGGAAGTCCAATCGTAGCTGCTATGGAGACAACATGATGGACCCACTAATGGTCCATTCTGAGGTAAAAAATGTTTTTACAATATCTCATTGCACATTAATGAAAACAGAATTATGAATATTACATTCCATTTGTGCAATTAGATTCTCCTAAACCCCTCTTTATCTAACACACTAAAGAAGAATTTTTTTATTACAAGAAATTTCATTCTAGTGAAAACTTTTTAAGTAATAAATCCCATTTAGTGACTTATAATTACTTCTGATATGTGTATTACTGCTATGAAATGGACAGTTTACTTTTGATGTGTATCACTATCATGAAATGCACAGAGTTTATTACCCCATCCCCTGAAGGGGAGGCAGGGGTATTGTTTTCGGTTCTGTTTGTTTGTTTAACACTCAAACTCAAACTATTGGTTGAATTCCTAACAAACTGGGTTTACAGATTGCCAGTGACCCAGAATAGATCTCATTACATTTTGGGAGCAGTAGGTCAAAGTTCAAATTTTTTAAGAATGTTTAAAATCTTTTTTCCCCATTCACTTATAACGGGTGATTTCAAATGTCTGTAGCAGCAAAACTATTGTTTGAATTAATTCATACCAAATTTGGTTTATAGATAGCCAGTGACCCAGAATAGATGTGGTTACATTTTGGGAAAATAGGTCAAAATTTAAAAATTTTTAATGAATTTTTAAAATATTTTTTTCTTCTCCCATTTACTTATAATGGGAGACATTTCAAATGTCTGTAAAAACTAGAGCCCAACCAATATGGGATTTTTGGGGCCGATGCCGATACCAATATTGGGGACTAAAAAAAAGCCGATATCCAATATACTGGCTGATAACCCATATAATGGTCGATAACCCATTTATTGGTCGATAACCCATTTACTGACCGATATATGAAATAAGAACATTGATATACACAGGATATAATAGTCAAATATTAGATAATGGTGGACATGTGGATTAACAGTTTCATCTTTGTTTATCTCACAAAGATAACTGACACAACTTTCAAATGCTGTATACAAGTCCTATTTTAGACTACGGTGTGACCCATGGGTTAACACTCTAACAGCAAAACTACTGGTTGAATTCATACCAAATTAGGTTTAATAGATCGCCAGTGACCCAGAATAGAAGTGATAACATTTTGGGAAAAGTAGGTCAAAGTTCTTTTTTTTTTTTTTTTTTTTAATTTACTTATAATGGACAAAATTTCAAATGTCTATAAAAACTTTTTTTTTTTTTTCAATTTACTTCAAACTTGGCACATATAATGAGGCAATAGATATGCTGACATCAGCACATGCATAGACATGATGACATCAGCTGGATTGATGTCAAAATAAGCTATAATATGTGCAAGGGGTGGGGTTTGTTGGGCCTTGCACCACTTGTTTTCGATATGTATATAATTTTTGTGTTTTTTGCAGGCTTAGTCAGAATTTATTTTGATATGTATAAGATTTGTTAAGTTAATTTGGGGAGCTGACATGGGAATTTATGGTCAGCAAAAAGATAGGGTAAGGGGGGCCGGGAGTATACAAGTTGAACTCCTTTTCAAAAAGATTTTCTTTTCTTTTTTATATTGATTTTCTTGTTGCATTGGTTTTAAATGTTGATATTCAAAATAATCAATCAATCAGTCAGTCAATAATGTTAACAGATATCATACACATGATACAAATAAAACTATCAGCAGTTATACTGAGTTACCTCATGGTTAAATGACCCAAGTGATTAATTTCATTTTAGTCAATATGTGTGGCATCTACATCTTTTACCATTGGTTTGATATATTGTAAAGATTACTGAATGTGCATCTGAACAATTTCAGTACTTTTTCTGTCATGTCAGGACCTTGTAGAATCCATGACAATAACTCCATACTGAGGCGTGTCAGAGTTTGTTAAATATTTCCATTACATATCATGATATGTTGGGCGGCACGGTGGTGCAGTGGGTAGCACTCGTGCCTCACAGCAAGAAGATCCTGGGTTCGATTCCAACACCAGTCGGTGGGACCTTTCTGTGTGGAGTTTGCATGTTCTCCCC
>JAPQRP010000010.1:14932824-14966780 GCA_037367295.1 Apogon hyalosoma | reverse complement strand
CTGCGATGTACTGGCGACATGTCCAGGGTGTACCCTGCCTTCGCCCTTAAGTGGCTGGGATAGGCTCCAGCGACCCCTGTGATCCTAGTGAGGATACAGCGGGTTCAGAAAATGGATGGATGGATGGATCATGATACGTTAAAATGTACGTTTATACTTTAAGTTAATTTTTATGTAAATGCTTCCTACATTGTCCTTTTTCAAGAAAGTATTTTATACTGCAAATTCTAAAGAGACAGAAGGGCATAAGGGAGTTGTCACGTATTGCACATGGAGATGAGGAGTAACATACAGGTGCAGCATAAATTAATCAAAATCTGTGTTTTAAAAGCAACCCTCTTCATTGCTGATAATGTGCAAATGGACAGCTCACTCTAAACATTTTCATCTCAAGTGAAATGACATTGATGTTTTCGTAAAAAAGTAACATTATTCAACTTTTTCTATGGGCATTAAAATGTATGAGAAATTCATGAGCTTGAAAATTAGCATCATGAGCATTAAAATTAGAGAACGCTTGCTTTATGTCGTTGGAGACTCCATCATTTTGCAGGTCCTTTCTGGCCAATCAGACGCTAAGTCCAGAAGACAACAGTAGATTTTAAACAAGGGATGATACAGCAGTTTTAGGGAAATCACAAACGCATACACAAAGACAAGGGATGACAATAAGCCAAAAAGACAACATAAATGTATGGAGATAGACAGTAACGCAGCCCTGTCTGAAGGACTTACACACAGAATTCACAAGTAAATATCTGTAAGTTAACTTTTCCATCTATGTCAGTCTCTCTGCATCTCTCTCTCTTCCTTGCCTTCCAACAGTCTGTTTGTTTTAGATGAGAGAGGCGTTAAGCCTGCATTAGGTCTTACTGCACCTACTGATACCAAATCTATATGCAAAAAGGATTGTGTTCACAAGCTGACGGGAAAATATTAATATCCTTCTGTCTATCTGCCTGTTTGCTAAAGTCTCAATGGAAATTAGAGTGTATGGCATGAGCAGGCAGTTAATATGCATGTTGTACCTTTCTCACTTTTCTCAGCCTCGTTTGCATTTCTCGGTCTTATTCCTCTAATAGTCACACTGTTCTTTCTCACACATCCAGACTTAAAAGCTAAAGTGATGGTGACATCCCCATAAGAGTTCATTTTGGGATAAAGCTTTGAATTCTAGCATTTTAGTCTTTAAAGGTTACTTTAGTGATAGTCAGTGAAGCTAAGGATCTCACTTTAATTAGTAACCTTTGTCTGAGCAAACAGTGAAACAGCATTTATTGTTACATTCATGTTAACGGTGTTTTTCCCCACAGTGTCAGTTTCATTTTGTTGACGCACAGAGTCAGAATCATGTTCATTGCCATGTAAGTAAGCAGGGTTCACATTACTAGGAATTTGCTTCAGTGATTTAATGCATGCATAGAGCATGGAGAAAGTTAGAAGCATGCCATAAAAAATAAAATAAAATAAAAACTTAAATAAATAAAGACTTGTCTTACTTATGAGAATCAGATATCAGCCTCGATCAGCCTCACAAACAGGGGCCCCTCACCCTAATGGAGCTTGGGCCCCAAGAGTTTACAATCTTTACAACACAGTATCTAACTAATAAATTATTTTTCATTTCAAAATGTATGAGCTAGGGCTGGACAATAATGTAATAAGCATTATTACCCCACCCCCAAAGGGGAGGCAAGGGGTATTGTTTTTGGTTTGTTAACGCTCTAGCAGCAAAACTATTGGTTGAATTCATACCAAATACAGTTTATATATTGCCAGTGACCTAGAATAGATGTGGTTACATTTTGGGAAAAGTAGGTCAAAGTTCAAATTTTTTTAGCCCCCCCCCATTTACTTATAATAGCTGAAATTTGTCTATGCTGACATCAGCACACGCATAGACATGAAGGCATCAGCTGGATCGATGCCAAAATAAGCTACAATACGTGCAAGGGGCAGGGTTTGTTGTGCCTGGCACCACTCGTTTTAATTGGAATTCAAAATATATGACTATTGATTATTCAGATTTATTTAGTTTACATTGTCAAGTAAAACACAAACTGCTGTAATGTTGTGATTTTACTTAAAAATTTCCTAATTTTACATATTATGATGTTAAGTAAAGATTTAGAAATTACAGTTCTTCTGAATGCTCTCCCTGCATATGTAACACTCTGCTTTTTAGAGTTTGTCATGATCTGACCATAATGTTGAAAAAAAACCTGCAACCTTTGAATGTTGAGAAATGCATTATATTGCTGTGACCTTTGAGACCAGTGAGCATTCAGCACCCTCTGACCTTGTCCATAATAGCAGGTAAGTACGTTGATGTACAATAGACCATAATTACTTCTGAGTGTGGAAAACTCACTCAGAGGAGCAAATGTGGTTAGACCATAAACCCTGGCCATAAATGAAATGGGGCTATACCTAAAGGTCCCTCCATTAAGCAGTGATGAAGTCCTACATACATGGTACAGTAGAAAAGGGCCGCAGACCTTTGTCATCTTTTTCAATTTTACAAAGTTTGTCAATATCAGCTCTCAAATGTGTCATATCCTTGTATGGCTCCATTTCCACCCAAATTACATTCTTATAATATACTTAGCACCATTAAAAACACACGGTCCAAACATGTGGTGTAATTCAGAGAAAATGATTTGCTCAGGTGCCTATTTTGTATATTTTGCTCACGAGATGAGTAACACAGTTAACAGCTGTATTTTTTTCAACCCGTCGCACGTGACGATGGTGTTTGGACTAATCCTTTAATGTCGGACATTGAGTCGAATCTCTTGTACAGAGTTACGCTTGACTGGTAACTTTAGGTGTGGTCAGTAGCCGATATAAAGGCAGCAAAGAAAATGCCGAAATGTTTTTGCCAGCTCAAAATGACACAACTTTACAACACAACAGAGAGGACGTGCCATTGGCATGTTACACGCAGGTCTGAGCCGTGGTGAAGTCGCTCGCCGTCTTTGCTGTCATCGTAGTCGTCTGAGTGATCGGATCCCTCAGGACAGGATCATCAGACTTAGCCTCATGCGTCGTCATTGCTCTGCTTGTTTGGAAGCCAGAAGTGAACACACCCAATACTGAATGAGGACACTTTCAATTTCTGAGTACCTGTATTCAGTGGCGGAATAAACGTGTTAAGCTGATCACAATTTGCCCACAATTCATTCTCTAATGACCAGTGCTTCCCTCTTTAATATGAAGGTAACCCCAAACCAATTAATTTAATATATCTCCAAATATGCATATTATTCTGACCTGTGCATTTTTAATGGTGCTAAATATATAATACTAAAGCTATTGCCATTGACATTTTTTTCTACAGAATGAGGATTTGATATTTTTGATATTAGTTACATTCTATTTCAGTCTCATTCACTGACTAGATGTAAAGTTACAGAGTTCTTGGACTTGAGTTGCATTCACTGTTAAATACTCCCAGGGACAACAGAGCCAGTGAACAAAAAAAGAAACCCATTATTTTCTCACTATCCGCTCTCATTTTTTAATTTGTCCTGTCACAATATCAGCATTGTCTTTATGTATACTTGATATTATATCTGCATATAGATGCTGCTGAGGAGTAGACATTTCTTTTGAAACACTAAACTATTTTCCAAGCCTGAGATTCATGAGTCATTGTAACACCAATCAAGTGAATTTACAAACCCGTTTCTTCAACTTCCACTCAGAACCAAACATCAGTTAAACTTTAAAGAAATAATGATTTGACATTTATCGTAATAATTAGAAGGTGGCAAGGTAGTGCAGTAGCTGGTGTTTCATCTCACAGCAAAAAAAGTCCAGTGTTCCACCATGCACCTTAAAACATTAAGTGGTCACTATAAATCCCTCATAGATGTGAATGTGTTTGTTCGTAGTGAATGTACGCCGTATGTCAGTCCTGCAATGAACTGGTGACATGTCCAGGGTGAACTCCATCTTTGCCCATTAGAGGCTGGGATAGGCTCCTGCACCACAACGACCCTGACTGACCTTTACAACATCATATCACACAGCCATAGCACGCACAGTAAACAAGCTGATGGCCTGAAACACAGTGAATATGAAAAAAATGATTTGATTTACACCAGCTGTCCATTTCTTAGACAATGTCCAAAAGACAAAGAAATAATAGAAGCCATAAGGGATGATGATTATTTATATACTGCATCTATCTATCTATCTATCTATCTATCTATCTATCTATCTATCTATCTATCTATCTATCTATCTATCTATCTATCTATCATTTATGTTGTTTTCCAGATATTTTTAAAGATGCATAGGTGATTCTATATTTGGAGTACATAATGGCAACTTACTTATCAGAAATGATATCGTCATTGCAATACTCAACCATGTTATTGCACATTGCTCACATGTTATTGCAGAACTTCCTCACACTATGTCTGATCAATAACAACATAATGTACACATACCTCTCTGAATGAGCCCAGTGTCATTCCCATCAGTGTTAATAAGAATGGTCTTATGTTGATGTGAGATAACTATTCAGTTTTCAGAGATAAAGCATCTAATTGGCGTATACTTTTTTTTTAAAGTAATTACGTGTTTTTTTGAGCCAATTTGTTGCAATCTTTTTTCACCTTCGTTTTATTGAGCCGCAAAAATACAGTATAGCTCGAAGACCCTATCATCATCAGCACAAAATAATAGAGAGGAACACAAACCAGTAAAATATGAAAAATAAGTACTATTAGTATTCTGGAATTCCTGCACATATATTTTAATTAGGTATTTATTTAGAAGATGTCACATCTTATAAAAAAATTCTTTCTTTCTCTTTGTTCTTTTCTCTATATAAAGATATAAACAATCCTCCTGCCCTGGAGTGTGTACAGTGAGCAAATTTCATGGACGTTTTCTCACCTGCTGCAAAACCTTAGTCAAATAGAGCAGCTTATTAAATTCTATGTGAACACTGGCTTTTTTTAGGAAAGCAATTTTCAGGTAATTTGACCTGAAGTTTTAGGTTGTACCGTTCTGAGGTTATTGTTCTCTATATCTAGGATTTGGAAATTGCCTGGAGCTCCAGAGACTCGATGATCACTGCAATTGTTTCAAGGTATATAATGTATAACTTACATGTCTTTGCATTCACTAGCAGTGGTTCACTTTGACCGGTGGGGTACGACGCCGTTAACTGAACACTGTACTCTGTCCCACTCAGGAGGTTCGGGAGAAGAAGAGAGTTCATGTTATCGGCCACTGTTGTCTCCAAAACAGGCCCTGGAACTGAAGAAGACACATACATGGTTCATATACATCTTATAAATGTATTTCTGTGACTTTTCACTGTATTAGAGGTACATTTTCATGAACATATATTTCTTGACAAACAGTTTGTGTGTAAATGTGAGTGTTGATTCATCTTTTACCATGGTTATCTACAGCTGCATCCCCATGTGTACTGAAAAGGTCAGTGAGAGATATACTTCTGGACCACCGCACCTGTTTTTAGCCTTTCTATTTCTTATATGTCATTGTGTTATCCATTGTAAATGTGATCGGTTCTGCTGTCCATCCTGTTTGTTTTATATGTCACCTGTGCTGCTATTTATTCTGTTTGTATGCTGCCTCCTCTTGGCCAGGTCGTTATTGTAAATGAGGATTAGTTCTAAATTAACTTACCTGATTAAAAAAAAGATTAAATAAATAACTGAATAAAGAAATAAATATATTAAATGTTGGATGTCTCTCAAGCTATGTCTTATGTTTGTCCAAGTCAAACTAGTAAGTATTAAAATCACATTTTCCTTGGTATTGCTCAAATTTAGTAAAGGTACAACAACTAACATGATTCAGGTCAGGCTCTAACATTTTACTCAACTATTGAAGCTTTATTATGAAAGTATTTGTGAAGCTAATGTCCGTGACTTTTACAGATTTTTACAATGCAAAAATCTCACAAGTCAGACAATTTGGGCAGAGATACAAAAATGCCATTTTTTAATCCTAGCAATAGGAAAAAATAAATCATTATTAACATTTCAGAGGACAAATGTGTTAAAGGGGAAGTATGTAGGATTTGTACTTTCAAACATTTAAAAATAACCTTATGCCAAAGATGTCCATGTATTGGATTGGAGATATGCACAAAATCTCTTCATACTAACAGTCTGACATATTTATTTGACCACTAGAGCGAGTAGTAAGTCACTTGGTCTCCCATTGTGACCAAAGCATCAGAAAGTGACCAGATGGGGTAAACATAACGTGTTTGCACTGGAAAACCCTCGGCCTGACTTATGAAAATCTTCAAAATATTGACTGTCACTGATACGTTGATTTGCAATATGTAAAATGTTTGAGACTGAATTAATATTGGAATTGGTTTGTGCAATAGATGTGTAAAGGAATCCAAGATGTATCTAAAACAGAACATACAGTGGAAAAGAATTAATATAAATGAACCATGAGTCTAAGAGAAATAAATATACAATGAGAAATATTTTAAACTGTTTAGATACTTCGCATGTTTATGAGATTATGTGAGTTGGTGTCATGCCTTTTAATAATGAATAATAAGTGGAATAAAGATGTGTCATATTGAGGCTTAATTATGATTTAATTAAGAGAAAACATGTCAAGGAAGTGTAAAGGATGTGTTTCAAGTTTATTAAACAGATATTTTTCTCTATTTAATTTTTCTAAATTTTATTGTATTTTTTTTGTCTGTAATGTGCCGCCTCCTCCAGCAGATGTCGCCCTAGTAATTCACCTATATGGCCTATACCCAGAGACTCTAACATTGCATTTTTAACATTCGCGTTAACATTACGGTCATTTTCACAGGCTTCAGCTAAATATTGGTGAAAGTTATTGTTGTTTATTTCTATTTCTCACCCATTCCTCCGCTCTATCATCTCCACTATCAGTGAAGCTAGACAGGAAGCGGAGCCAAAAGTGTATGATTTTCCAAATGATTTCAAATGATGGTTTACAGAGGCATTTTCATTCATCCCTCTTTTTTTCTTAAGTATGCTGTGCACTGTCACATCCCATTTGGGTCCACATTGAATGAGCTCCAAGTACGCAAAGTTATCCCAGGAGTGTATACTATATATGTCTATGGTGTATACAGCCGACTCCAGCCAACTTTGTAGGGGTCTGCCCCTAGTGGACAGACTTATCACTGCATGGCAAAGTTTTTGGACAGACAGATGGACAGATAGATGACCACCTGATGAGAATACCCTGCAGCCAGTGTGATCCAGGGTAAAAACCACTCAGAAACAACTTCTAGAGTCAAAGAAAGGGACAAAGTGATAGAAGCTCGAATCACTGTTTCAAGACTGGACACAGCTCTAACTGAAAAGAATGGAGTTTGATGCTAAAATCACAGTTTATTCTACACAGGTGAGTTTAATTGTGAGGCTTATGCAATGTTATTATCTTTACTAAGTTGATGTGTTTTTGATCCTTGGTTCAGACTAAATTGTGACAGTTCTGACCTTGTTTGGACGATTCCAAACAGACCTTAGTTCAGCAATCGACAACACAGACTTTCCAGAAAACAGAGGTAATTTGTGGTTTTACTGTAGCTGTTTTGTGTCTAAAAACAGAGCTAAGCTAACAAAGCTATAATGTAAACTATCAGCTGATGCAGCATGTGAAGATTATAACATAGGACTTTTTTATTTGAAGAAGAAAACTTGTTGATACTACAGTACAGATGTATTAGCTTTATACTTTATTCAATGAGTGATACAGCCTGTGTGTATGTAGTGCTGATTCACTGGTGGTTTGGTATATCAATGCAGTATATAATATAACCCCTATAAGCTTTTTAGTGAGGTGACTGTATAACAGACTTACAATTGCATTCACAAACCTGTATCATGCATTAGCTAATACACAGAGCCACTGTTTTCATCTCTGCTATAAAGAGAAGCTAAAAGCTGTAAAGTGCACACATACTCACACACACTCCTCTTGGACACTTATATATAACAAAGATATAAAAAAAACTTTATTAAAGCAGTTTTGTCAAACAACTGCTACAAAGTGCTGTGCAGCATAGTAATAATAACAATCCTGCATAAATGTAATATAGCACGGTGAATAAAAAGATAAATAAAGAGGGAGCAGCAATTATCTTTACAACCCACTACTCACTGGAACACATAACATTAAAAAACACTGGCTATAATTGTGTCTGTTTGTTTGTGCCAGTTTCTATGAGTTCATACCATGGAGTGGCTTTATGTTTATAGTTTTTACACTGTAGTTGCATGCATCTCAGTGTGTGTGGGCATTCACACAAGCACAGGCACTTCTTATTATGTTCAAATTCTCCTAGTGAAAAACAGGAGCCTGTGAAATTTATGTCCGTCCAGTGTAATTTCTAAAATTAGATTAATGCTGGCTGTCTGCTTGAAGCCTGATCCTCAGAGACACTGTAATTGTGTTTAGATGAGTGAAAACAGACATGGAAACTATAAAGACTGGAGCCGTGTCTTGGAAACATGAAACAATTAGCACTAAAGAAGCAGCAGAGCAATGAAAACAGGCCTTAGATGACGCTTTAAGATAATGAATAAATGAGGATGGGAATGTCTGTTTTCAGCTCTGGATCCCTGATGCATTTCTTAAGGCTTTAGGTTTTTGATTAAAGAGACAAGATAAGACGTCGCTATCAGGAATGTCAAATCACACCGCTTGTTTTCCAGGTAGTGTGTGGTTTTCATAGGTTTGATGCTGCTGGCTCCTCCCATAACAGGCAGATTAGTATGTTTAGGCGAGTCTCTACCCCCAGAGCAAACACTTAGGACCTGCTTTAGAATTCCTACTTCATTACACAAATAATGCTAAAAATAACACACTGCTTTCTCTCTCTAAGTGTGTGTGTATATGTGTCCGTACCGTAAATGGGCTGGTAGACTATCCTGTAACCCTCAGTGGGAGACTGTGGAGGATCCCAGGTGACCCTGAAGCGGTTGTACCACTCCTCTGAGACACGGAGGTTATCAGGAGACAAGAGAGGCACTGACAAAACACAAAATAACATCTAAAAATAAAGGGTTCTTGAGAGTTTGTTTAAGAAGAAGGGCCACTGGCAATACACTGAAATTATTTAAAAAAAAAAAAAAAACAACGACAGCAGAGGGAACGTGTCATCACCCATGCTACTTTTTACACCTAAAGTAAAGTTTGCTTTTATTGTCCCCACTGGGAAATTCATCCTTTGCATTTCACCCACCCCAGAGGGCCCTGCCATTAAGTGCAGTGGGCAGCCACTGTGCAGCTCCCAGGGACCAATTCCACATCTAAGCTAGTACCTTGGTGAACTACACTGGTTAACTTCACATATATGTTTTTAAAGCAGGGAAAATCAGAGAAAACCTGCACAACCTCAAGAAAACATCTCAACTCCATGAAGAAAATCAAGATCAAACACAGAACCTTCTTGCTGTGGAACCACAGTACTAAGCACTGAGACACCATGGCACTGCACTTTATTATTAATTTAAAATGCTCAATTACTAATATTTTATTTTAGTTTATTTATTGGACAGGACCTTCAATGCTGACTCTGACTCTCCTCAGTAACGCAGGCAAACTTAAGTCAGTGCCATAAAAGTGTTAAACCAGTGACTGTTGTTTTAAATGGATCATAAAAGCTGTGTTTATTACATAAAGCAGATTTAGGAAAACAACATTATTATTATTTTTTTTTTTTTACAGAGTTTTATTGAATACCAGATTCTGATCAGCACAAACAGCATGTCACATTCTGTATCATAGACCACTGCTAGAATATGCCACTTTGTGCTACAGCAGTATATGCTATATCTACTTAGGTTGGAATTTAAACAATATCCTTATAGTTTAGTTATTCATATTTGGATTTTAAAATCAATATTTAACCTTTAAAGACCTAGAACTACTTTTGTGACAACTTCTAAATGTGTTTTCCTACATGATGAATCACCATTTTTGATATTATCCTCTGCATTTGGCATTTTACTCTGAAAATAATATATTTTTCTATATTTAATTTACTAATTCATGAAATCTAAAGAGTAAATTCAAAGCTTATTATATCACAACAGAGAAAACTGTAGAAAAAGTGGCACTTTCTGCTAAATATACCACTTACTAAACAGAAAAACAAGCATCTACAACCACTGTCATTTGTCAAGCTATAGGGTTTTATCAGCGAGTTAGAAAATGACAGTGTTTCCACATTTACTAGGGAGCCTCTGAATGTCCAAATGTGTCATATCTGATGCCACTGAAAAGCTAAGAAACTGAATTTTACCTGATTCATTAAAATGGATTGGATTAGTGGTTCAAAAGGTATTAAACATTTTTGATCTATAGATGTTTTTGGTTGCCGGTGGTTGTTTAAGTCTTAGCAGGTTAATAGCCTCGTAATTTCAGGTTCATACAGAGAAAACCAGTTAATTATTGTGAAATAAACTCTAAAGCGACGGTGCTGAACTCAAACGTAAATCTGTCTGGTTCACAATGTATTATCTCTTACATACCGCAGAAATGTAAATCTTTACAGCTACTGTTTAAGACAGTTTTCTTCTCCTAAAAAAATCTTTTCTGTGCATTAAGTGTATTTGGGCTCAGATCTGCCACTACACTGCCTTCCAAGATGAGAAGGGGATTTTGTATATATGACAAGCATCACCTTCATCTAAAAAGATGACATATTTCATCTGATAGTTTAATTCTCTTTACAATAGGAGACAATCACTCCTGCTCATGAGTGGTAATCAGAGAATGGCTTAGAAAATTAATTAGAGCTGAGCAAAATAGTTTAATCATCTTATTAATGAAGGGAGCTGCTGTAATTATGAACGGCCTTCGTTAAGACAATTGAGAGCACATCAGTATTTGTCATCGTTTTAATTTACATTCTCCTTCAGGAACACAGATGAGCATGAAATTACTGTGATGCAAATGAACATTATGCTCACTGCAATAAAATTAATTTTCATTAGCTTTCAGGTTTATCAGATGGGGTCTCCTAAATTCGGATCTGAATGATTACATAATGAAAACTGAAAAACCTCAAGCTGACCCCAACTGGTTAATAATTCAGCAAGGCAAGAGTGTGTTTAGAGAGAGAGAGAGTTTGTGTGGGCTGGGAGTTTCAAAGACTCACATGTGGCACCGAGGGAAGAGACACTGATGCCGTCTTGTCCATCCCTGTACACCGGTGTTACAGTCACTTTGTACTGAGTGTCCGACAGTAAAGGCTGCAGCACTGTTCTCCTCTGACCACCAGGAACCAACACCTGCACACAAACACACACAGACATACATGTGATGCTCAAAGCAGTAAGTGTTGCTGTTCACTTTGGGACTAACATGCACATAAATCAGAGGCACAAACATACACACACACCAGGGAGTGATGCGTGCACCACATCACAGACTACAAACATAATCTGTTGCTCCTCTCTCCTACAAGGACGTTTGTACCCAGATTTAATTCAGTGAAACAGAGTGCACCTGCAAACCACTACATTTACCTTAAGGGTTTTGAACCAAAACTGTTCAGGAATTCTGCTCACTTCGCTCTAGTCAATAAAGTCAGAACAACTGTGGTGCAGAAAAGGGCTGAGGAAAAAAAAAAAAAACTGTTATAGCTACAAGTGATTCAGCATCAGCATCTATGTTTAACCGTTTAACTGTGCAAATGCTTAATAAACTATAATTTGGAAAGACATACAGTAGCTAATCAACATAAGGTGTCAGAAGTAATTTTTCAGTGCATTTTGGTTTTTCATCCAGATAAAAATGTAGTTGTAGATGCTTTTTGAAAATTCTTTCCAAGGTGAAGATGTGTCCATGTGGACTGGGATGATTGTGGTCGGTAATGTTCGAATGTACAGAGTTATCTCCTGTTTGCATGTGGAGATTTAATGCAATAATGACCATGCCCAAAACAGAGCTAGATAGTCAGCAGAACTGTTTATACATAATTATACACTTGCTCTTCCAAAATACTGATGAAGAGAGGCATCAGATTGTGCTTCAGAGGTCACGGTTGCATAACCAAGTGTACCATGACCCAGTCCCCGATGCCAGCTCTTGGTTTGGCATGCCTCAGTCTAAGCCAGTGCAACAGGAGGATCTGTTCAGTGTGAATGAAACACCTGCTGGTTAAAAACTAAACAAAGCATGTCAACACTTGTGAAACAAACAAGCTTGGCTTTGCTGCCCCTTATCCATGTCTGACACAGATCACATCAAAAATACATCCAAACTTTCAGAAGGTGACCTGAAACAGCCCTTATCTATCAGCCTGTGGACAGCTTTAAATCCTCCTCCTATTTGGTTCAGCTGTTGTTTCTTCTTCTGCCTCTCTTTGTTGCCTTTGCTCTTTTCTGTGCTGCTCTCCATCTCTGCTCCCAGTGAGGTAAATGGCTGCTGAAAAGATAATGGAATGTCTTGTGGCTCGGCCCGGCCTCTCCATCTTCTACTGCTCTGACACCACATTGAGAAATTAAAACGGGGGGGTGAGAAAAAGAGGGAGATGGTCGGACTGTAAGAGGAAGGGCAGAAAGAGAAAAAGAAAGATCGAGGGACAGATGGAGAGGAAGCTAGAGCAACGGCGAGTGTGTTTGTGTGTGTCAGTGATCAGGGTCAGCACATGGCACTGAGCTCAAGGGCTCTTACCATAGATAGAGGGATCAGAAAGGAGGGGCTGGGTGGACCGCCACTAAAAGTGTAATCAGTTTTCTGATTGGAGCAGATGACCTGACAGTGACCGCTGCAGTGCTATGCAGTTGGCTGTAAGTGTTCAAGTGTTGTCCTCCAGAACACAACTCGAGAGATGTCTACTCTATATAATCAGAGTCTGTGGCTCACGGGGGTGGAGGGGTTAAGGGGTGGGATGTTTATGTTCATGTGGAAATTAGGGATGTGCATCTCCATCATTGAGGCCAATGTGATACGCATAATGATGCAGCTTGAGGATTCAGGTTGGCTCAGATGAATGCAATCAATGAAATGTGGAAGAATATGATGATAGGCTTTGCTTGTACATCACTGTTTTTTCTTAACCAGACATAAAATCACAAATTAAACAAGTGCCGCTTTTATTTACCATAGTTAAAGTTTTGCTTCTTTAGGTTTTCAAAGGTTTGGGTGTTGTCAGGCACCTGGTTAGTGGTCGCAGTTTGGAGGGTTTCCATTTATTCAGAGAGGTCAAAGCATTATGACTTTTGTCAAGTTGTTTCCAACCTTTATTCTTACTGTGGTTATGAGGAAAACTGGCCATGATTCTTGTACTTAGGATTAAAATTCCATTTATCATCATTTATCATATTTTACCCTTTGTTTGTAGAAAACCTAGGGGTCGTCCCATGGGGAAATTTGACATTTCTGATTCAAATCAATAATTTCTGATAATTTTTCAAGATTATCATTAAAATCTGTCAAAAATAATTTGGAAAATGTTGAACAGATAGTAAATAAACAACACCCAAAAACCTTAAAAACACAAATTTACCCAAGAAGCCCACAGGGGACCAACTACAACCATCAGATCCAGGAAAAGTCATTTAGTCAGTTTTGATGTTCCCTACAATGATTTTACATTAATTTGGTCATGAAAACAGTGCTGGAGCTCAGCAAGCATCTCATTTTTGCCGTTTCTTTCTGACTTCTAAAAAACAATTTGGCCCTTTCACAAACGGGCCTTTACAAAATTCTCTGACAAAAGATAAAATAAAACCAAGCCTGGATCCATCTTAAATCAGCCATTCATTCCAGTCCTGCTCTGTCTCCAGCTACACTTTTCTAACATGCCTCTGTAGCTGCCTAAAGCATTGTTTATACGCAGAAAAGATTTGGTGAGAAGTGCCAGCATACAGAAATAAAAGCACGTTTACAAAAATATTTCAGAATTAAACTGCAAGATGTTAAATTATTAGTTACAAATTATTGGTTATATTTCTAAATAGTAAATGCATAGAGTCAGTTGCACATACAGTCAGGTCTATGAGTATTCGGACAGTGATGCAAGTTGTTTAATGTTACCTCTGTAGACCACCACAGGCGCAATTGAAGTGTAGACTTTCAGTTTTACTTTAAGTGGTTTAACAAAAATATTGCATTAAATCTTTCAGAATTAAAACCGTTTTAAACATATACTTCCATTTGCAGAGGCTCAAAAGTAATTGGGTAACCGTCTGACTAGCAGCTTTCTGTCCAGATGTGACCTGTTGCCTGGTTATTTTTTTCCAAATGAAGCAGATGAAAGGTTTTGAGTTGATTCCAAGTGTTGCATTTGCCTTTGGTAGGTGATCAATCGAATTGTCAATATGAGGTTCAAATAGGTGTCAGCACAAGTTATTTGACTGAAAATGGCCAAATTAACACTTCGGTATATTTTTAAAAAGGAAAAATCCACTGGTGACCTCAGCATCACCTAAAGGCCTGGATGACCATGGAGACAACCAAACTAGCGTATCACATAATTCTTTTGTCAGTTAAGAAAAACACTTTAACAATATCCATCCAAGTCCAGAACACTCTTGAAGAAGTAGGCGCGCCATCAATTATCAATCATGAATATAAATACAGAGGGTGTTACATATCTAAAAAAAAAAAAGCCTGCCCAGTTCTGGAGAAAAAGATGAACTTATAGCAAAATTTGCCATCTCATTCCAGTGACCTCTCCTTCTTATGAATATAACACCAAAAGAAAACTATTCTTAAGAGGAAAAATGCGTAAGCTGAAGTGTATCAGCTTTAGTGTAGCATGTAGGGGTCCGCAGATCTGGAATGAGATTGAAAACTCTATAAAACAATCTCCGTCTTTCAATTTATTTAAAAAGCACCTTAAACAAAAAACTATTGCTGCTTTATGCTTAATGGAACCCTACAAGGCCTAATGAACCACACATACAAAAAAGGAAATCTAGACAAAACAGAGCTACTTCAGAGATATGCCTGACCCAAAACCCCACACGGCTGATATATTAATCATGTAAATTCTTTATTTTGTGGAAAGCTCCATGTCTGACTATTGAATTGTCTGAGAATATTGGAACATGCTGACTACAGTAGGACTCAGGAAAAGGAAATGAAATGGAAACACTGTTAGATAGATAGGCAATATTTTAAATGTGTTTGTAGTTATTCAGAACATCTTAATTTATTAAATATTTATAATGTAAATTGTGTTTTATCACATGTTAAAGGGCCCCCCATTTATAAGCTGAGGACTCCTTCTGGGGTGTCCTATTACAAATGTATCTTGCAAATGAATTGTTGATTTAATTGTATGTAATAATTTGTAATTTTGTAATAAAAGGTGATACTGAAAAAAAAAATGATGTTAATGTTCCACAGCCGACCACGTCCAACACAGTGGAGGATGTGTTATGACATGGGCACGTATGTCTGTTAGTGGCACATTAGCTGTTCCTTTCCTTCTCCAGACTCTTCTCTTAATGTCATTTTGCTACAAGTTCATCTTGGTTTCATTTGTCCAGAGAATCTTTTTCCAGAACTGGGTAGGCTTTCTTAGATATGTTCTGTCAAATTCTAATCTACCCATTCTGTTGCCGAGTGGTTTGTGCCTTGTTATTAACAGTAAACGGGTTGATCCTCTTTGCTCAAATTCAGCCAAATGCTGCAAAACTGACAGAATGAAGCTTCAGAATGCATATGGATTATGACCCTAAACAAACTGCAAAAGCAGAAACAGCTTTTGATGGTAAAAAAAAAAAGGGATGTTCTTCAGTGGCCCAGTCAGTCACATGATCTCAACCCAATTAACACAGCTTTAAGTCTAAACTGAAGGCAGGAAGAATCACAAACAAGCAGCAGCTGAACGCGGCTGTAGTAAAGGCCTGGTAAAAAAAAATCTCCAGGGAGGAACTCAGCGTTTGGTGATGTTCATGGGTTCCTTTTACTGCAAAGGATGTTCATCCAAGTATTAAAAACACTCCTCATATGTAGAAAGTTCATAGTTTCTCCAGTTACATTTGAGCCTCTGAAAATGGTGGGACTTTGTTTAAAATGGTTAATGTAATTTTTTTGTTAAACCCCTTGAATTAAAGCTGGAAGTCCACACTTCAATCACATCTTGATTGTTTTATTTTAAGTCCACTACAGTGCTGTACAGAGGCAAAAATACACAACTTGCACCAATGTCCAAATACTTATGGCCCTAAGGCGTATGTGCAATTGGCCCTATGTATTTACTACTTAGAAAAGTGACTAATTTCAGTGCACTGTGGTGGTGTGCGGATGTAAAACTACAACATGCATGTCACTGTCCAGATATATGGACCACAAAAATATCAGGTTTTACTGATGAAAAGACATTAGAAATAATGCATCTCTTGTCTCAAATAGTATTCAGTGCACATTTGTCTGTTTGAAAGCAATTCAGTCAAAGCAACTGTGAGAAAGACACTCTGAGAAAGTGATAACTAGAAAAAATGTTGAGTAAAAGCACAGATTCACAACAGTTAATGTACATTAAACTGCTTAATCCACAATTATCTGTGAACTGTTTTTTTATGACAGTAAGAACTAAGGCCTTCATTAACTTACAGTTTCCTCTTTGTGATCGCCCCTGAGGCCAACATATGAGACTTTGTATCTCTCCACGTGGGGGTCTTCAAGCTCCCATGATGCCTCTAAGCTCTGGGTGGTCTCATCACTCAGCTGAAGGTTTCTGACCGCCTGACGTGCGACTGAGACACAACATGACACAAAGAAAACAGTTAGAGAAGGATTTATATATTAATAATTTACAGAAAAACTTGGCTTTGGCTACATGTTCCCCAGTGTGTTTCAGTGATAACTGCAGATTAGAAAAATCCTCGAGAAAAAAAAAAAAAAAAACTATGTGAAAAGAAAATAACACCAGCTACTGTCAAAATGCCAACATGCTCAGTCAACTGTGGTGTGATGGATTATGAACTGAAAGTGCAGAAAAATCAGGGACCTCTGCCACCCAACATGCAAAACATTTTGGAAAATGGTGGCGGCTTATTTTTGTTTCATCAGTCTCTTTAATGGATTTAAACTAAATTCATGAAGTCCTGATTGGATAAAAAATCAATGTGTGTGGGTTTTCTTAGATAATGCAGCCTTAAACTACAACAAATCTCTAAAGAAAAGGGCTTGTCACTGTCTTTTATTTATACATTTTAAGTTATTTCCACAGGAGTACGTGGGGTTTTAAACTGAGCAGATGTACTGTACTGTTTTAAAGTTTCTAGAACAATGAGCAGAGGTTTAAGTAAAACAGACATGTTGCTTTGTAAGTTTTTAGAACTGTGAGTGAAGAAAGAGCTCAAGCTCGATTAGCTGTAGCCTCATACAAAACACAATCCAGATGGCCTCCGGGTCGCCTGTGAGAAAATGAAGCTTGAACTGCAATTTCCACATGAAGCCAACTTGGTAAACATGCTTATAAAAACACCAAAAACCTTCCAGAGTTTTTTATTCTCATAAGATGCATCCTGCCTGAGAATATTATCATCATAACAGTGTTACATTTAACAACTTTACTCAGAACAGACAGCGTTTCTAAGCCTTTTCATTCTGGTTTTACTTCCTGAAGCTAAAGGAACAACAATGGCCAGAACTCTTTTAAAGGAACCTGATAGAATTGTGGTTGCTTCTCTGGCAACATCAGCATTCCCTGGCTGAATACAGAGACTTTCACAATTTAATGGCAGAAGACTCTAGACAGATGCGTTGGCTTGGGGTGTGATTAAAATCTGGCCAGTGTCGCTACGCTGACATTTATTTAAAGCATCTCAACCTGCTGCCCTCGGTGAAATGCTCCATATAAGCAAAATAATATCATGTAAAGAACTAACATCACAAAAATGTACCAAATTACATGCCCAAATGTGTCTTTAGGTTAGTATTTGGCTGATCATACATTAAACTGACACATCAAGAAGCATCTGACTCATTTGCTGTAAAACAGTTAATCCAGTTAATATACACGACTGAGACAGTGACGGTTTGAGTGTTTTCTCTGCTGACACTCATTTTATATGCAGTGCAAGCGGTTTTACCTGTGGTTGTGGTAGCAGTCGTTGTTGTCCTGGCCACTGGGGAAATACAGGGAGCACAAATCAAATAATTACATGGAAGCTCTCTTCAACATCTCTCTATATCGATAAATAAGGTAATTAGAGAGAAATATAACACAAAACATTGATGGGAAAATAGATTCTCTTCCCCTGAGATAACACTGGGACAAACAAATCAATGCAAATGGACTCAGTACAGTAATGCTTTAAACTCCGAGAAGCACGTTTTAACGGGGTTGTTTGGTTCACAGGTTAATCTCTTTCTCATTTCTAGAAAAGTTGCTGAACGTGGATTCAATAACGCAGAGAGAGCAACTGTTCTTTAACTCAACATCTGCAGTTGGTAAACATGATGCATCTTACATGTGTTCTCTATCAGAGAGACGGTGTCACTCTCCGACTCATCTTTGAACACAGCCGTCAACATAACTTCATACTCGGTGGAGGAGCTGAGGCCGGTCAGGATGTATCTGTTGTTGCTTCCACTCAGGACCACCTACAGAAGACAGACACACACCTATAGTCTCATGTGACATTTAACTCAATATTTTCTCTCTGAAAAAGAAAGGAGAACAAAGGAAAGATGTTGGTTGATATTTCCAGAAATGCCAAGTGTTTTTTTTTTTTCTCACCCTGTTCAAAAGTACTTAACTCTTAAAAACCTACAACTATTTTTTTGTCCTCTACATTTAGCCTTTTCCAAGTGATTTCCCAAGTGTCTTTGTTTTCTTTTGTTTGTTTTATATTCTTGTTGTTGTATGTAAACTGCTGAATATTTGAATTTCCCTTGTGATTAATAACGTTTCTACCTACCTACCTACCTACCTACCTACCTACCTATCCATCTATCTATCACAATTTATTATAATGCTGTCCAAGGCATTTAGCATTTTTCAGTAAAAGTCAGGTATTTATCTTCATTTCATTTACTGATCATAAAGGCTTAAAGTTAAAGGTTGCTCTACCAGAACGGAGAAAAAGTGACTTTTCAGAGAAATATATCAGTACCTACATATAAAAACAAGTGTCTTCAACCACTATCATTCATCAAACTACTTTTACTGGTGGATCGATGTTGAAGAAAATGATAGTGTTTACACGTTCAATACAGAGCCTCTGAACCCCCACCCCCCCAAAAGCCACATCTGATGCTGCTGAAAACCTGAAAAACTCAATTTTATCTGATTCATTTCCATGTATTGATAGGATTTGTAGTTTAAAACTTAATCATTTTAGATTAGTACATGCTTTTGGTCATCGGTGGCTGTTCTAGTCTTCAAAGATTAATAAAGTAGCATTATTACTGTCATCAATACTATAAATCTATTGTAAATACAGCTCTGAACTTGTTTCAATATTGGTGAAAAAGCATTTAAAAAAAAAACTCCCTCATCTTGTATTTCATAATCTAATTATAGCTTTGTAGTTGACCTGCAGCTGTATTTCTTGTCATATTCTTTTCTGGACTGGAGCTCCTAATTTACCCACAAGATGTGATAAAAGTTTGGGAATTAACCAACGGTCTGACAGGATTATTTATACTCTAAGTACAACACCAGACTTTAAAAACCAGGGATGTCATGAGTCTTAGTGGAGAAAGCTGCTAAAAACATAAAACAACAAATCACCTCTGTTCTCATAATTTCAGTGAAGAAAACAGCAGGAAATTGAGCTGCATATTTTAAAATTTAATGTCTGTTAAACCAAAATGATTCTACACATTTTATGAATACTTTATTGCAATACTGGATAGACAACATTGTGAAAGTGATAATTATATTGAATAATTAAGGGCAGAGAATAAAAATGTTAAATGATGTTGAAGAAATGTAAACACATTTGACTAAGGCTGCTGTGAGACTCATAAAGACTCTGTGACTAATTCAGAAGTGTGTCGTTTTCCCTGAATACAAACAGCCGCCAACTGGAGCGGCAACAAGAGTCCAAACAAGACTACAGTATAATCTGTACAAGACAAAATGAATCAGACTCTGAGGTAAATCTAAAGAGGTCGACAAAAGTACAGTTTTGCTTCCATGGAAAGCAAAATTTACTGGAAATAATTCTATAACTAAATTATGTTCACAGTTACGGACAGATTTTGCCAGTGCTTGCAGCATTTCAGTCTTTCCCTCTAAAGATTCACGCCCTCTTTTTTTTCTTTTTGCATTCCTTTGCATACTTTCAGCATTATTTTTCTTTTATGCAAATGCCCTCAGAGGTGTTTATTGATTAATGAGTAAAATATAATTTATTTCAAAAGGGTATCAAGACACTAGTAACAACAGATGAACAAAAAAACAGCATGATGCACAAAAATCAACAATATTGACTCTTCATGGCTCTCTAGGCGATCATTATGTTTTAATTCAGGTAATTGTTTACTTTGCTTGTGTGGTTGTTTGCATTATACTGACTGTCTTTTCATGCATGTGTGTGTGGGCATGTGTGTCAGAGATAGACGGGAGCTGAATGTATCCCTTCTCCATGCTGGCATCAATACCAGCCCACCTCTCTTTCTCCCCAGAGTGTTATTTTCAGCTCTGATGACTCTAAGCAAAACACACAAACACTCACACTCTTACAGGCCTAAGGGCTCTATCGCTGCCTCCCAGCTGCCGTGAAAGCCCAGATCATGGTAATAAAACACCCAAGCCATTAATTTCTAGATTTATTCAGCCTTTATTTATGCTCAGTCATGCCAGGGGTTTTTACCATCTACCAGTAGCATAGTTAAACCTACATGCAGGTCTAGAGAGTGCAACCCTCGCTTTATCTGGACGCATGAAGTGAAGACACTTCTCCTGGAAACAGAGATAATAAGTAAACCCCTGGCTAAAACGAAACATTCTGAATCCAGGTTTCTTATCTTCGAGCACTAAATTGCAAATTTCATTGGTGTAGCATTTGTCAGTTTAAGTAAGTGAAAAGTACAGTTTTGGGTAAGAGTCAACTAAGTGTTAATCAACACTGACCAGAGAATTGTTTCTAAATGCAAATCAAACCTGCTGTGTTTAAGACCTCCTACTGACCTCCTTTGTGTTGCCACCTGAGAACGGTGCCCAGGAGAGTCTGTAGAGGACGATGTCACTGGCCGAGTGATCCCAGCTGACCTGGAAACTGTCTGCTGTGATATCACTGGAGCGAAGATTCAGCGGACCAGGGACTGGAGCTGTCAGGTACAGATACATAATTACATTATCACAATAAGCCATTCCCGGTTTGATCTGGGAGGACTAAATATTTACATGAAGCCCAATTTTAAAGATCCCCTATAGTCGTTTCCTAAAATATGACTCTAATAAACTCTCATAACTTTTACAAAAACAAAAAAGACTTCATAAAATTATTAAATTCTTCACTTTCATCACCAGAAAATGTTAGTTTTCTCCTAGTGCATTTGGAGCAACAAGCTGAGGACAGTTTCAGCTCCTACATCCATAATAACAACCACAAAACACTGATATCTATGTAGTAGACTCAGATCAGAGTTTCCATGAATATCCTTATACTTACTTTCACTTCAGTAAGTTTTTCACTGCCTCTAATGCACAGTAGAAGTTTCCTGATTTACTAAAAGTCCACTTCAATCTCTTTGCACTGATTGCTTCAAGTTCTACATTAGGCTTGTAAGAATTATGTATTAGGTCTCAAATGGCCAATTTTTGTAATGGTACAATTCCTGCTGGGAGGTTCATTCCTTAAATTAGAGTGAAACTCCCTCTGTTCATCAGAAGAATACTTTCAAAGTGTCAAACTCTGTACAAACATCATCCTGCATATAAACTTCATGTATTTTTGCTAATTTAATTCTACTTCCCAACCTAAAAAACTCTTTAAAAACCCTTGTGTATTCATTAGGAAATACATTGCCACAAAGCTTAAACAAGTTTGTTGACTTGTTAAAGATACATGGTTTTCCCAGAACAGCAACACTACAAACATATGATGATCTGATAGAGTATGATGTATTGCTTGAAGTTAAACTACAAACACTTCATAAACTGGTTCAAACGAGTTGAACATTAAGCATCTGTAGCAGTAAAATTGATCTAAAAAAATCTGATATAATAGTAAAACACTAACAGAGCAATTTGACTATGACTGTTTTGACTTCTTACTCTTTAAAACTGTAGTTTTGTAGTAAAACAATAGTACTAATAGGGTATCATAAGGTAAAAATAGCGATAAACTCACTTTGAAAGGAGATAGTTAAGGTTTTAATGCAAAAAGCACTGACATTGCTAGTAGTTGATTCCAGTTAAGAACATGGTATATTCATTGAGACTGCTGTTCTTATACAAAATAAAATGTTCTGTTGGGAATTATGGAAGCACCAATGTCCAAACCCACCTATGCACCACAGCATCATTTTTATGAAGCAGCACATCCAACACTCACTCAACAACCTTGAAAATCCTCTCAGAGTGGTGTTTATGAAGCATCCATCTTTACACCTGGTCCATTGACCAACATTTGTCAAGAGATAAATAAAAAAATCAACATGACTCTTTGGAGAGGCTAGTTTAATAGTTGCCTGCCAGAAATACATTTCTTTCAGCTGATGCAGCATTGGAGCCCAATTGCTTCTTGCTTAAAGGAATATTTCTACAAATCAATAACTGTTAGCGTGACGGAATATTCAGGGACAGTGAAATGACCTTTTAATGTGACTGGCCTATTATGCTGAGGTGTAAATGAGGTGGGCAGACTGCCAAAATAGCAGAGAAACCAGTAAGGGCAATAAAATTCAGCACTGTCTGGCACTAAGACAGAAATGCCTCACCTTCTAATGGTATTGATACAACTATTTTAGGAAATTGAGACAAAACTGCCCTAAAAAGAGATGTGAACTTAGGCACAGAATAACATCCATGTTGATGACAAACTGGACTATTACATAACCAATGAAAAATGCACTTCATAAATACCACTCATTACAACTTCAGTCCCCGAGTCAAGCTCAATGACAAACTTGTTCCAGATCACCTCAGAATTACATGTGGTGTTTATCTACTTGCTACAGGGCAAGAACTCTAGCAGCACTTATTTATTTACTTCACTCTAAACAGACGTCCATCAGAGTCATCAGGCTATGCATAACCAGCCGTGTTTATCTACTTACAAACTGGGTAACACTTTACAATAAGGGTCCCTTAATTAACATTAGTTAGTGCATTATTAAGCGTAAATTAACTGTTTAATAATATATTAACAATCATTATTATGTATTACTTAGCATTAGGTAACATATTATTTAATGTATTAATAAGCAGTTAATAATGTTTACTACTCAGTTAATAAATTATTAAGCATTAATAAAAGTTGAATAATGTAATTAATTATCATTATGTATGCACTATTCAGCATTAATTAACACATTATTTTATATTTTAGTTAGCCGTTAATAATGTCTCTAGTAACTATTTACTAATGGGGTTTATTTGAAGTGAATAAGCATTAAGTAACAGCTAACTAATGCATTAAACATTCACTATATGGTGTACATGTTATGTGGATGGGCATTAAAGCAACACTATGTATGATTCATGGTGCTAGTACTCTGGTTAAGAAGGGCAATTGTCTGCTACTTTGTTCCCAGTGCCATCGCCCAACTTTGAGAAGTAAACATTAATTAACTGCTTATTAATACATTAACTAATATGCTACCTAATGATAAATAATACATAATAACGATTTTTAATATATTATTAAACAGTTAATTAATGCTTAATAATGTACTAACTAGCCCTGCAATGAACTGGTGACATGTCCAGGGTGTACCCCGCCTTTGCCCATAACTAGCTGGGAAAGGCTCCAGCGACCCCCGTGACCCTAGTGAGGATAAAGTGGGTTCAGAAAATGAATGAATGAATGAATGAATGAATATACTAACTAATGTTAATTAGGGGGCCCTTACAGTAAAGTGTTACCACAAATTGTGATATTTTTCTTCAAGTCAAACAACAACAGAGTCTTACTTGTAGTAAATCCGTCGGTGAGGGGCTCGGACTTGCCCTCATCATACAGCGCAAAGATGGCAACTGAGTACTCCATCAGAGACGTCAGATCACTGAGATCATAGGAACTCACCGGACCCACCTCCACCTGCAGACACACACAGATAAAGCTCAACAAAACTGCCAAAATAAAACTGGCACACAAAAAGCTAGCCTGAAAAGACCTGAGCCCACTGATTCATGATATTTGAAGTGCTTTCTTGTCCCGGGCGCCTGAAGAACTTCTAGTTAAAATGCATAACATCAGCAACAATTCCACAAGAATAAACTTGAGGAGTAATGGAGTGATATGTGCCTCATTTACAAGCAGACAACATGCATTTATGCACATGCAGGCACAAAAAACTATGAAACATTAGTATGATTTATATCACTGCTCTATACTCCTTTTAGAGTGATTTTATCTTTTGACTTCTCCAAAGTCATATTGACCTCCATGTTCTTTTATTTATCTCTTATTCACTTCATCATCTTTTCTCATTTTCAACCACACACAGATGCTGTAATGTACATTTTTATTATAGGTATTAAACAGCTGACACACACACACACACACACACACACACACACACCTCCTCAGTGACTGGCCCATCTGTTTTTTCCCATGAGATCAGATAGCCTTTAACTCCTCCAGGGGCCGGGTCCCAGCTGATGTGTGCAGAGTTGTGGGTGATGTCAGAAAACTGGAGGTTCCTGGGAGGGCTCAGAGGTACTGGGGTGAAAAGCAGAAAGTGGAAAAGTAAAGGTTTAAAGATAGTGAAAACAGTGCACAGAGAAAGAGGATCTCCCTAAATATATGAGACCCATCATTACACTGGCTTTGTATGTTTACACTGAACCAAATAAAGTCTGTGTGAATGCAGTGTCTGTTCGTTTCCATTACTAGAGGTATTTAAGTCCGGGTATTGTACCAGTTTCTGTCTTCATCATCACTCCACCTGTATTTAATACATTCCTTCTGTTGTGCATAACATTTCTAAATCTTCATTGTTTATCCAATTGTCTGTACACACAGCACTTATTTCACTGTCTGTCCTGGAAGAGGGATCCCTCCTCTCTTTTCCTGAGAGTCCTACTTTTTTCCCTGTTAAAAAGTTTTTCTGGAGAAGTTTTCCACTCAAACTAAGAGATGGTGTTGTATATTGTGTATAGATTCTAAAGCCCATTGAGACACGTCTTTGATTTGTGGTGTTAGGCTTGAACTGAATTGAACTGAACTGGATAAATGTTGCACCATTGTGTTAATTTAGATAGCATAGCGTAGAGCCAGATCAGAGGTGTGACACAGTAGAGCTAGAATGTAGTGTAAAAAAAAAAAAGTCCATACCTGGGTTTAACTAAACAAATAGTTCTGATCTTTCCGTCAGATAATTACTGCAGTGATGAATATATTTCAGCTGCGATAAGTTCTTTAATGCTAACTGATGCAGTGAGGAGCTTCTCGTTTCTTAAACAATCATCAGTTTACGAGAAAACACAGAGACTGGACAATGCCAGGATTCATCAGGCTTATGAAAAAGTGGTTTAGGGAGCATGAGACATCACTGTCACACATAGACTGGCCTCCACGGAGTCCAGATCTGAAGCGCATCAAAAATCTACGGGATGTACAGGAAAAGATTTCACACAGCAGTTCAACTCTCCCATCATCAGCACAAGAGCCTGGAGAAAAATGATGAATGCAACCATGGACGTAGAAACTGTTGTGATATTTATTGTGACACTGCACAAAGGATGCAGCGGTGTCCTGTGATGTATACTGCAGTGAAAGCTAGAACTGGCCCAACAAAATATTGCAGTGTATAACATATGCATTGGAAAAATAACCACTTTCATTTTGACACCCAAACAATAACTGTGGGTGATTTCATCCTCTGCTCTGAGGGTGAGGTTCTCCCAGAGCTCGCTGCCCCTAAAACTTGCAGACATTTTCAACTGAAGCATCTTGTTTTTTGCACATTCGATGGCTATTTTTTCTTTGGAGATTTTTAAATTTCCCAAGTGTGTCTCATACACACATCACACTTTTACAAAGACATCACTTCAGCTCTGGGATTACATCCACTGCCACCTTAAAAGTGGAATAGCAATGCTCTCATTCTGTGTTCTTATCCTTTCTACAGAACAGTGAGAGGGAATAAAAAAAAGTGCAACATTCACACTTTGCACACACTGTGTAATGTTGCTTTAAAATTCAGTCCTCACAAGTAGTTTCCTGGTTTGTGTTGGGGTCACTGGCTTCCTCTCCAAACATGGCGTAAACAGTAACTGTATATTCAGTGTGTGGGATCAATCCATCCAACTCCAGTTCAGTCACTGCATCTGACACTTTGACCTGTGCAGAAAACACACACAAACGTGCATTTTAACATGTGGAAATTCTACTGTTAAACATGGCTGAAACTATGATTTGAATATTTTTACCTCCTTCTCATCCAAGTCTCCATCATCTCTAAGTGGTGCATACAGCAGCATGTATCCAGATACTCCGTCCACACTATCCCATCTGGCTTTCATGGTGCTGTGAGTCACATCAAACAGCTGAAGGCCTGTCACTGTGGGAAGTGCCACTACAGACACATGTGCATGACCACAAACAAACACACACACAGACCACATTCACAGAACAGAGAAAAGAATGCACATTAAACACTTTCAAGGGAATTTCCTTGATTTTCAGCAGAATGTATCTCATTACAACTCACTTTGTGTTTAGCTTTAAAGGGACTATATGTAGTACTTGTACTTTCTAATATTAGAAAATGAGCCAAAAATTATCATTACAGTGTTGAAAATGAAGAGCATCAAAATGATATCAAAGACGTCAATGTACTGGATTGTCGAGAAATGAACTAAATATACAGTTGTGGAAAAAGTTATTAGACCATCAAAAGTCATCAGAAACAATGATTATGCAATCAAGTACTAACTCCTGTGTGTATCGTGTGACTAAAATAGACAGAAAAGAAAATGTGGAATGCCTAAAAGCACTGTTTTTGTCAGTACAATGCCATAGATAGTGATGTAAGAACTGAAGTGATTTTGGTTATTATCAAGAAAACATGGAAAATGGATAGACATCAGCTCTGAAATTAAACTATTATGAGCTATTTTTGTTGTTATTATATTTATCCAAACAAATGTACCTTTAGTTGGACCAGGCGTTAAAATGAACAAGAAATTGAAGAAAACACGGTTGGTCTAATTATTTTTTCTGCGACTGTATTCATATCTACAGTCTGGTGGATTTATGTGACCACTAGAGGGAGTAGTGAGTATTAAACCTGCACCATGGGGCCTTTGACCAAAGCGTCAAAAAGTGACAAGATGAGAAATAAATTGCTAAGAAACAACTTTAAGTGTCAAACAAAGTGACGACGTGATAAAAGCTTCAACAACTGTTATTGTTTTCAACGCTAGAAACAGTTCTAAATTAAAAGACGAGAGTTTGATGCTGAAACTGTAGAGTTTCTTCTCTACGGGTGAGTTTCATTATGAGACTTATGAAGAGATAATGTTGCTGTATGATGTTCTTATGTTCACTTTGTTTGCCTTTCGTTGACCCATGGTTCAGACTAAACTATAAAAGTTCTGACCTTGTTTGAATGATTCCAAACAGATCTTTAGTGGTGCTATTGGCAACACAAACCATACATAAAATAGAGGGATTTGTGGATTTACTGTGGCTGTTTTCTGTCTAAAAACAGAGCTAAACTAATTGCAGTAATGTAAACTATCAGCTGATGCAGCACATAAAGATGATAAGGCAGTGTTAGTTTGACCGAGTGTCAAAATAACCAGCCACAAGTTTTTTTTTGACAAAGAAAACCTGATGATATCATGATACAAATGAGTGTAAACATTGAGCTTTATACATTATTTAGTGCATGACACAGTCCGTGGATGAATAACATTGTTTTGTTGGTGGTGTTGGTAGTCCTGAGTGTATTCTGGTACACAATTTCCTTTTGCTGTTGAGAGTTTGGAACATTAATACTACATATAACGCCTTTACAGAAGTGTTATATATATATATATATATATTTGTGTGTGTTTTTTGTCTTTTTCTGTTATGAGTGCATCAGTTTCTGTCAGTCTTCTAAAGTTTTAAGCCATTATTATTTATTTATTTGTGATCTCAGATGTCAGCAGTACTCTTATGAGGTTTTTGGTTTTTTTTTTTAGTGCGGTTACGTATGAGAATAAACTTACATGTCATTTCAGATCCTCTTAGAGCTTCACTTGCTTCGTTTGCGTACACAGCAAACACAGCCAGCTGGTATTCAGTCAGAGCGCTGAGATGCTCCAACACTGCTGAAGTTTCACTGCCATCCACTACAGCCTGGGGTGCCAAAGGTGCAAGGAGGTGTCGTAAAAAAATAGATGGAAAGGACAGAAACACAGACAGAGGTGTGAAAATGGGAAGAAGGGAGAGGGAGGTGTGGAGGAAGAGGGAAAAGCAATAAATATGGAAGAAGAAAATGACAAATGAAAAAGAGAAAAAAGGAAGGAAGGAAGGATGGGCAGGAAAAAGAGGCTCGATTTATTGAATGGTATAAAGCACAAATGTCTAAGACAGAGAAATACATTTTTTTTATTCTGAACCAAATGGATGACAGTTGTGATACAGATTAGGTCTGGATTGAGCCAACTGGAAAGGTCTCCTCTTCACATGCAGCTCAAGAACATCTGGTCCCTGTAAACCCAGCTAAGCTAAAGATTTAATGGTTTCTGTGGTCAAATGTTCTGGAAAAGTCAAGCAGGTGCCTGGATCAGCCGGAGTATCGTTTCTAGTGCGCTTTAATTACCTGCAAGGATGTTGTGGGGCATTAACGGAGGGATGAGAGAGCACCATGGATGAATGATACCACCACGTCTCAAGGAAAAACTGAGCTCAATCTATACATCTGCCCAAAGACCCCGGATAACTCCCACTGGTGTAGTAAAAATAATGGAAAAGCAGAGCCTACGCTGACCTAAACCAGCCCAAACCCACCTCTTTCTGCTCCTGCTGAGTCTCTTGACCTCAGGGTTTTTTTAGATCCTGCATATGTTTTAGGTGTATCCATATGAAGCTTGTCACTGTGTTTGACAAAAGTTACACTCTGCAATTGTCTGATTTATTAAGGAATATAGGGATATAATTCTTGTTGTGCAACTCTTCGTTTGCGCAAAACGTACACATTTATTTCTAATGCAAAATCATGTAATTCATCAAATAACATGTTTAAGTTACGCTAACAGTGGCTAAAATGTACCGATATAAAATGTTTAATAACTTTTGAACCACTAATCCTATCAATACATTACAATAATTCAGGCAGAATGCAATTTCTCTGCTGTTCAGTTACAACAGATGTGTCTTATTTTAATGTTCAGAGGCTCTGCAGTGACGTTGGGAACACCGTTATCTCCTGCAACCTTGATTCACTAGTTAAACCCATGGAGTTTGACAATTTACAGTGTTTGCAAACACTTGTCTTTATGTTCAGGTAATGATTAATTTTGCTGAAAAGAAACTTTTTCTTCAGTTTTTTTCTGTTTTAATATCATAACCTTTGGATTTACTCTGAGCTTTAATTAACATCTACATAATCAGTGAATTAAATACAGGAGAATATCTGCTTTTTGCTGAAAAATACAAAATATAATAAATTGTTATAAATAACTTAAGGTTAAATGTAGATAAAAATAAGAATTTGGAAGTCACCACAAAAATAGCTTTAGGGCTTTGAGGCTTAAATGCATTTCTAAATCTGAGTAGCCTTTTCATGACCTCATATCTGTGCTACCTGCAGGTCCAAACTACAAAACAGAAAGTGTGATGGTATCCAAAATAAGGTAAAAGTAAAAAAAAGTCTGTGCTTGATCTGTCAGAACAGAGAGCAGGCTTCCAAGTTTAAAGTACGTTACTTACTTTGGGGGATTAGGGGCGTTTGTTTCATTTAATTTTAAAGGTTTTGTATTTTTGTTCCCTGCCTCTCTGATATGATATATTTTTATTTATCTAAAAACAGAGTTGTACTGTACCTCTTGTGGCTCTCCCCCATTAGAAGGATAATAAACCACTCTGTATTTCTCAACGTTTCCGGGAGCGTGTCTCCAAGATACTCGAAAGCTACGAGCCATGACCTCTGATGTCTCCAGGTCATAAGGTGGCCCCACTGTCTCTGGTACCTGTTCTAAAAGAAGAATGAGAAAACACACAGCATCAGCTTACTTCAAATTATTCCTCGTAAGGAAACTCCAAGTAGAAAACTTGAATAAAGACACAGTATTGAAATCTAATCAAAACACATTAAACTAGATTTATAGTTTCCCTTTCATTCCATTTCTTCTTTTTCCAGCTTGTGTCTTTATACCAACAGAGGTAACAAATGACTGGAGTTAAGATTGAGAAGGAAAGCAGAATGAAGAAAGAAGAGGATGTGTCCCAAAATAATCAGCATCTTATTGCAAAAAACCCTTTGTATCTTGTGGTGAATCTGTAATATATTAAAAGTTCTGAGATTACGTTCCCACAATGAGAAAAGTGTAATGTCTTTACCTTCCAGCCTTAGCCTGGATGCATTCAAATGAGCCAGAAAAGTAGAAAAGTAACAGCTTAGTTGTCTTTTTACAACTGTCAGTAGTATAAATGATACCTACTTTTACCATACTAAGCCCGGATCAATGTCTCTATGAGAAAGGTATTGCTCTAAAATATATCACATGTCCAGAGCTGTTTCCTCATAATTGTTAAGCAAATCTGCAACAAATGTGACACATGAGAAAAAAATGGTTTGGAGAGAATAAACTAGTCTATGTAGTATTGTCTGAAGGTGTCTGCTATGTTACACATAGCTCCAATAAACAGAGTAGAAAAAGAAGCACACAGCTGTGTGCCATCTAAAATAGTTGTAATTTTTTTTTTAATGGATGTGACTAAGGAATCCACACTACCTTTTACTGCTACCAGCCATGTTTCAGCACTTTGGGGGAAAATGCCACAAAAACAGCAGATCAGTCATGCAAGTTAAAGGTTCATTATGTCATAACTTATTCAAAAAAGGAGTTTTCATCTCCCGCAAGTTGTATGACCTAGTTTGCAAAAAGGTATAAATCACATTGACTGAGCACAACAATTTTCGCAAAACTGTTTTTAATCTTGTCATTTCTATTAAGTGCTTCTTGTGCAATACTTCAAATGTGCATAAAAATGTACTGATGGAAATATGGCTACATTTCAGTCATATATACCTACATAAAGTTTTTAATCACAGATCTTGTTACACACCATATACAGTACTGTGCAAAAGTCTTAGACCACCATTAGGCTTTTGATTTACTAAATTATCATGACTACACATATGTATTAGTCATTTTCTGTATCAAGATACAACTAGAAAATACAGTACATATGTATAAAAAATATTTAGAAAAAAAACAATAAAAAACCCATCTTCTACAGACCAAGAGTCAAGTATTTATTGTGACCTCCCTTCTGGGGCGCTGCTAGCAATTGTGGGCCCCATGAAAGCTAAACAAGGTATTTACGTGGGGTAGGGGCACCAGTTATATACGTGGGGTTGCAGTCCATAACTAACGTAACTAACGCTGGCATGAAGCGAAAGTGAAAGTTAACATGCTTTCAACGTCCAACTCCTGGCTCCTATGTCTCTATTATACAGCAGACCTTACACAAATTTTTCACAGCTTCTAACCTGTATCCACTGGGCCCCCTCAACTGCTCTATGGGTCCTCCAGAAATGCTGGGCCCCATGCATTTGTTACGTTTAGCCCCCCTTTATGGTGCCCCAGCCTCCCTTTGCACTTAGCATGTTTTGATCTGTTTTTACAGATAAAATTAAATGTATTGCTCTAATCTTCTGTTATTTGACATCAGGTTTGGTTCACTTACACATTTGTGTGATTCTGTCATGGGGATAGAGGCCACAATGAATATGGAAACACTGACTTTAGCCAGTGGGAGCTTTTTAAATTTGAATTGTTGTGCACATATTTCCATGCATACCTTGGCCAGGTCTCCCTTGCAAAAGAGATTTCTGATCTCAATGGGACTTCCTGGTTAAATAAAGGTAAAATAAAATAAATAAAATGCATATTTCCTGTTTTTTCATGCAACTTTGTAAAGGGATGTGTGAGTAAATATTTATGCCATTTACGACCATGCAAAACCAACCAACAAAGCTAAAGTTGGCTTAATACTTCTGCACAGTACTGTGCACACACGAATGGATGGACGGACGGACAGAGGAATGGATACGTACAGTATAACAGGGTCAAAATATCAAATTTGATGGAACTTAAATACCATGTTTATATATTTTATATGTTGCAATAATAAAGGGACTTGCATTTCTGCAGCACTTACAAAATATCTTGGTAATCAGTATGCTTTATCATGTGTCACTTCCACCCATCCACACACACACACAACCACTCTCATATTCACACATCAGTGAAAGTAGTTCAGTGTCTTGCTCAAAGACATTTTGTCATGTCAACAGGGACAAGGGATTGACCCGCAGACCTTGTGTTTTATCTCCTGGAGTGCAGCCCCCTCCTCTATTAAGACCTTCACTCATGCAGCAAAACAAAAAAAATAAAATAAAAAAGGATATATGGCTGCTGTCTCTCTTACTCTGCTTGATGTCCTTGTCTTGCTGCTCCACTTGTTCACACACTGTTCTTGTCAGTCCAGTTACTATTGAGCTCATAATATTGAAATCAGCCACATTGTACACGTGACCTTCATCCGGTTCTGAGGCGATGGAGCGCAGCTCATTCTCATCAGCATTTTTCACACCTAGAAAGTTCAACATGATTGTTAGCATGAAGAAGCAAAGGGCCAGACAGGATTTAATGTGTCTATCTATCCATCCTCACCAATAGCAAACAGCTCCACTCCAGCATCTCGCAGGCTCTCAGCAGGTGGGATGACATCATCCTGAGACTTTCCATCAGTAATGAGGATCCCAATCTTAGGAACGCCAACACGTGAACCAGACTCAGGCTTGAAACAGTTCTCCAAGATGTAGGTCAGTGCAAGGCCTGGAGAAAGAGAAGGAGGAGAGGTATAAAGAAGGAAGACAGATGGAGAAAAGGGACCAAGCCATTTGAAGGAGAAGAAGTGAGATGAGAAAGAAGAGCAAGTATAGGGTGGCATAAAACATATAAAACAAATATATCAGCTTGGCTCGTCTCAAGATAAAGCAAAAACAAAACAAATCAGTAGTACTGATGAAAACCATTACCTGTAAGAGTGTTTCCTCCTTTGTAGGGCAAATTCTTGACAGCATCAATGACAGCATCTTTAGTGGTAAAAGCGTTCAGATGCCACTCTATCCTGGGATCCCCACTGTACTGAGCCAGACCTACACAAACACAACAACAAAAACAAAAAAGGGGTATTGTACTGACAGTGCATTTGTCTGTTTTAAATCTATAAAAGCATATATGCACTCAGGAAAATACCTTAGGAGGGTTACAGGGACTCACCTATTCTTGTCTTATCGATGCCAACATCAAAGGCGTTGACCAGGTTTTCCAGGAACATGCGAACCAGTCGGAAGTTGAGTCTGCCGATACTCCAGGAACCATCCACAAGGATCACAATGTCTGCAATGGCTTCGGTGTGGCACACAAACTGATCCGCTGGAGGAAATGACAGCCGACAACAAGAGAGGACAAATTTGGTCTCTTTTTACTCACAAAAGTTTCAGCATGAAACAAATCCAACTAATATAAACTCAGACACAGAGGATGATTGGCTAATACAGAAAGTACCATCAACGCATTTATTTTAGATGTGTAGGTTTCTCGGTCCAAAGTCAACACAATAAATTAACTGAATATC
>JAPQRP010000010.1:14908478-14932791 GCA_037367295.1 Apogon hyalosoma | reverse complement strand
TTTTATACTTATGTGATCACAATGAAAACACTTCAAATCTGCAGGTCTTAAATTTTCTTTATTGAACACATACAAGGTCACAAACAACCACATGGTTTTTAAAATAATGGCATAAATACAAAGGCACAATCCAAACCCTAGTCTACAAGCCAAGCTTTGACAGATATTACAGCCTTCTCTTGCAATTCCAGTTTCATTAAAAAGGCTTTAAATGGTTTCGAAGGGAAACCTGCAGCTGAATCCTCCCACGTCCAAATAACAGTGAGGAGAGGTGTGAGTCGGTGTGTGTGCCTCTTACAATAGCAATTTGCAGAATAGCAGTGTATAGAAATATTGATACGCTTGAGTATTGTGATACAGTGTTTGGTGGTATTCTATCAATCCTCAAAAATGGTGTATTGATTTTTAATAAGTGGCTTAGACTACTTCATTTTGATTTGTTCATTTTGACCCTTTGATAACAGTGTTACAATCCATCTTCAACCATTTTTACTCAGGGTTTAAGCACTGTTTTAGTGGGTTTTGCTAAAAAAACAGCAACAATATCAGACCTTCCTTGGGAGTACCAAAAATATCTCAACAAATGCACTGTAATCTGTCATATCTACAAACTATTCATCCAAAAACAACACCTGTATAGTTGATATAGTGCACACTTAAAAAAAAAAACAAAAAAAAAAACAGTTACACAGCTTTCTCCCCCTCACAAACACACGCACACGCACAGTTCGATCATTTATCTTAATTCCATATCTGCTTATCTGCCCACTATGACATCCTTCAAATGAATACTTCCACTTAAAGCTGCATCATAAATCTCTTTATCTGTCTGCAAAAATTATAGCGAATAATCCAGAACATGCTGATAAAGTTGGAAATTTATATCTAAATGGGAAAAAAAAAAAAAAGAATAAAGAGAAGTGCTGACTGGTGGATATGTGAGCTATTACTTTGCATTTTTGTTTGGTACATTTCAACGATTAAGATAAAGCTTTGAGAGGAAAGGACTTTCCTGATGAATGAATGGTTAAGGAGGACACCACACAAGTATCACTGAAGGATTCCACCTTATGAGGACCAATTCAAGGCAAACAACACAGATATAAACAGATAAAGCAAAGGGCTATGAGTGTTTCGTGGCTCCAAACACAGATATGACTCAGTTGAGTAATTGGAGAGCACAGATTTTACAATGCACCCTCTTCTCTGTTCATTGTAAACTGTCTGATACAAAGCCAGTGCTCCAACAGCCACGGAGTATGAGTAAAGTTAACAGGCAGTGTTCTCCTCTGCTGCACATCTGGAGGCTTGATACTGGACATATAGCATAATACAGGAAATACAGTGTTGAGTGCTGAGACCTATTTATACAAGGTACTAGTCTAACAATAGTATTATTAATATATCAAGGCTGATATAAAACATGCATTTGGCAAGTAACATGTGTTTTTCACTTGAAATATATATTATCCTTACTGTACCACCTGTGCTACTTATGTTCTCGTCTGAGGCCAACATGACTCCAAGCTTCGCATTTCAAAACAGCACATTTTGCAGTGATAAGCCACTTTATTTTTTTTTGTCAGGAAGTGAATTTCCAGACGGCTTCCTGTCCACCGTTTTCGTCTGTCTGGCTGTTTGAACCATCCATCTGCTACAGGCGACAGACGAAGGAGAGCAAAGAAGACAACAAGGTCAGGAGATAGTGGACGACAATCCTTGATTTACAAAACTGAGTCGAAGAGGAGAGGAGAAGAGAAGAGAAGAGAAGAGAAGAGAAGAGAAGAGAAGAGAAGAGAAGAGAAGAGAAGAGAAGAGAAGAGAAGAGAGCAGAACAGAACAGAACAGAACAGAACAGAAAAGAGAACAGAGCAGAACAGAACAGAACAGAAAAGAGAACAGAACAGAAAAGAGAACAGAACAGAAAGAGGAGAGATTTTACATTTTTCTACTGCAGCTGAGGTTGATCGTTTCAGGTAAATGGCAAAAGGCTGAGAGGCCAAAAAGCCCAGAGATGATTCTTAGTGGAATTTTCCCTCCTCCAAAACAAACAAGCTTAGCCTTAAAGAAACTCTAAGACTGAAGAACTAAAAAAAAAAAAACTAAAAGTAAGCATTAGAAAACCATCCTCAAAAGCAGCAGACACACACTGTGAACTAAGCAGCCATTCGGTGACAAAAAAGTGAGGGTATAGTATCTACAATAAGTGCACTGTTGGTACTTTGGTGAACAGAAACACAAGCAACTTAATAATGGTAAAGACTCCGACGAGCCAGACAAGGGGAGTGGGTTAGTGTGCAGCGGGAAAAGCCATCAAGAGCAGCGAAGGAGATGATAAACAGAGGATTAGAGGCTTGGTAATTGCAGCTAATTACAGATTGCTGGCCAAAGAATATTACTGGGAGCATGGTGGGAACATCTTTCAACTAGGCGTAACACTGGTGTTTTACAGATAAACTATGGGCTTTGCTTCTTCTTCACATGTTCCCTGCCTTTGCGTGTATACAGTCTGAAGTGATTTACTGCCATTCATTAGTGTGAAGTGTCTGCACTAACTTACATCACTGGGAGAGAGACAAAGAATAACTCATCAAAGTAAACAAAACACACAAACAAGGGATGAACGATTTGATGAAAACATCACATCGTGATATTTGTGAATATAATAAATAAACGGTACTGAAAGTCTAGTCACTTGGTTATTATGGACAGTGAATCTAAAATATCAGCATCCAACAGGGGTAGAGTTTAGTTTTTGAGCCAAAAATTCAGTGTCACATGCTCAGTGCTTTTCATTTTACTTGTTCTACACTCCAGACAGTCATGTAACTGTAAAATGCACAAACTTTGCTGCCCAAATAGAGCCCAATTGATAAATTCTTTATTAAAGGTTCAGATAATAAGTAGACTGTGACTATTCTCTATTTGTGAAAATTCATTTGCACATTGGACATTTTTATTTAATCGCATTACAGCCTTTTGCGGTTAGAATTCCTGAGGCTGACACAACTGAATCACAACTGTAAATGTGCTCAATGTAACTGGATTATGTGATTCTGTGAGTGAGTGATTTTTACTGAAAGACATTAAATGAAGCTTCATCATAGCTTTATTCTTTGGACAAAAAGTAAAAAAAAAAAAAAAAAAAAAATTACAGAATAAAATTTAAATAATATGGATTCAATTCAGAGTGTAGACACTGAAGAATCCATCTGAATAAATGGTCTTCATTCTTTTTGATTGCCTTAGACCATTTTCTGGCTGTTACCTTCCCTTCTTTGCACCTTCATCACACTTGTTTGAACTTCTGAAAAATCCAGATTTCTTTTTCTTACCTAAAGACATTTGCAATCAAACATTTCAATCCATCTGAAATTGATCTGTATAAAATTTGCTAATGAATGCACAAACTCCCAACTGTTTTGGAAAATAACCCACAATTACATCAAAATGACTTGCAATCATGTCACAGAGGAGTCAAAAAGTGTTGTGTAGAATGTAGACTGGAAAAGCAAAGGCAGAAATCAAAGTTGCGCATAGATGATCCTACATATAAAATGCAAATGTCGGAAAATGCGACAAAACTAGATCAGAGGTATTGAAAAGTCTGGTCTCTGTTTTCAGTTTGCCTGTGAGACAACAGCAGGTTGGTCAAAGGGCCCTCTGCTCCTCCTGAGCCCCATCGGCCTTTGTTCTCCTCTTTTCTACCCCTTTTCTTCTGTCTCATCTAACACCCCCACTGATGGTCAAAGAGCAGTTACAGGGGAACAGTGCAGACATGTGTAGGTGAGCGCACATGAAGAAAAAAACAGGAAACCGGTGAAGAAGCAAGAGGAGAAAGAGAAGGCAAAAGCACTGTACTTGGATTTGATGAAATACCACAGATATATAATACTGACAGATTGTGTGGCGCCAACTCATTCTTTTGTCCAAGTCTATGGTTTCTCCTGTTTCTTCTGCCTCTTTCTTCCCTCCATCCCACTCCGTCCATCTTTGTGGCTAACTAATAAGAGACAGGCTTTCTTTGGCACCAAAACCTTCCTTAAACACTCCACTAGTTAAACAAACTGCCACAGCAGAGCACACGAAATGTCTGTCTCCACTTCAAAATGCCTCAGATCTTGTACTTCTATATGTGTAGGGACCAAATGTTCATGTAAGGAGAGAAAAATTATGGGAATCCAACTAAAAGATGTGTCAAAAGTTTAGTCGTCATGGTTAAGGTCAGACTTGATGTTTAGATAGAAGTAAGAGGTAAACTTTGCCAAAGTTTAAACTTATTTCTGCATATTAGTCATGGGTGACAGGCCCATAGTCAAAAATAATTAGACAAATCTCTGTATCTGTAATAAATTTAGCTGCCTCTTTAGTTACACTCTCCACTGATGTAGTCTAACGTCATGGATGGCAGAAGAACGATTGGTAGAGCTTGGCTAGTTTTTGTCTCTCTGCTGGAGAGCATATTAAAGTCCGTCCAGCTAAAAGAGCTGAAAACCGCCTCTCAGTCAACCAGTAAGATTTACCAGCACACTCATATAAATGACAGGATCCGTTGGCTACCATGCTAGGAGCGAGTTTCACAATAGAAAGAACTTTGTTTTCAGCACTTTTGTGAAACAAATGAACAAACTGCACGTGTTTCTGTTGCCGAGTATGTGGCTCACAGTAGAGCAGTGTATAGTGGCAATCTATGTGACTTCATACTGTGGTTATGATATCCAAGTGGAAAAGATATACTTATTGAGTGCTATCATTATTATTTAGTTTTAATTCTGTGAAAATACAAAACTGTCAAAAATGCATGTGGAAAGGGCTGCAAACCCACTGCATGGACACTGGTCTACAAGCAAAAGGCTATTAGAATAAAAGCAGTAAAACCCTACCAAACATGGGTAACTAATAATGAAAGATGAAGTAAAAAGTACAAGTTGGCTATAGTTTTCCAAGGAACAGTATTGAAATTATACAAATGAATGAGAGAATGGGTATTACTCAAAATAAATGTTTGACTATGAGCTATCGGTAACCTTCTACGTTAACACACCTTCTGCACATTGGAATGCATTTACTTTTCAGAATGCTTCTAGTGTAAGATTAATGAGTCTACTGTATAAAAGTACCTAAACCTGTATAACTCGAAAACATTTGCCAACCAGCAATTGTGTCACTTGTTTCCCAATTGAATTTATCAGAGTATGTAAGATTCAACTTTTTTTTTCTAAAGCAGACAATTTCCAAAACATGTAGACTAATGACATCAATTTTAGAGTCAAAAAAATATCATGAACCCTTCTTCAAACTACTGGTTATTTTAACAGAGTTCTTCAAACTTACAGTTTTTATAGTGGTCTGTATGAGAGGGGAGTGAAGCAACATATTCACAACAAAGTGAAGCCCCGAGTAATAATCATCTGCTTAAACTGCTACAAATTCAGACCGAGTTTAAGAAAAATACCATCAACAGATCCGTTAAAAAGTGAATATCACTGTTTATCCTAGATATTCAGTCAGGAAACTGTTGGGCTGATTGACAAAGCACAACATGTAGCTTTACACAGAAGCAATGCCTTTTCCCAGCTGTTCACTTGCATATTATATATATATATATATATATATATATATGATTATATGTTGATGATGTGGACAAAAGTGAAAACGATAACCTTGTGGCCTAAACAAACATTGAAAATAGTAAAGATCTGTTGTGTGATTGCATGGAAACCCACCTGCCTGATGTGTCATGTGCCTAAAATAACATCACACATAATCAATCAATATAAAACGTCAAAAAAATACCATTTTATGTACTCGGAACCACAACACACCTGCACACTTGGTAGCAGCTACATGTAACTCCCTACTGTTGACTTAAAATAACCACAGAGTGCAGTTGTGTAGGTCATGTGTTCCATGTATTACTCACAGTTTATTGAATGTGGGGAAAAGACCAAGGTCCGAAGCTCTTGTATGCCTTCAGGCTTTGCTTTGTGTATTTCCCTGGTGTCAGAATAAAGCACATACTGCTGCCTGTAAATGTTGCCACCCATCAGTGTCCATGGACCACTGATTCTTTGGTAACTGGTAATAACTGGTTTATTCAAGGTTATGAAGTTTCTTGTACAAAACACAGCCATGTTTGCCACTGATTTCAACACTGCACACACTCCATTATTTAGTGGTTATGATAAAAAAAAAAAAAATAGAAAAAAACACCTAACAGCACTTAATAATGGAGGTACACTTAAAATACCCATCACCTTAACAACTTCAAAACAAAATGGCCTTGTTTGGTTCTTTTGGATTGTGCATTTGCACAGCCATGTGAACTTCATCTTTAAAACCTCTGCAGATACAATACACATTTTCTGAACAATAGAGTGCCATTTTTCTACAAATATTAATGTTGCAGAAATACTGTAATTACAATGGATTGCACTGAAATCCATACATTTGTATGGCATAGTAATCCTGGATATTTCATGTCATTGTGTTGAACTGCCTCTATATTAGTCATTGTGTGTTTTATCAACAATACCATAAGGTTGGCTGAACTGTATGTGAACCTTATTTGCATAGAAACACATGATTAGAAAAGGCACTGCCATCCATAAACCTGTTAAATGTGAGTACGCAACTGGACTAGTCCCAGCTATAATTGGCATGAGAGCACGTGATGGAACCGGCCGTCCACCAGGTGTCCGAGAGTGAGCGAGTGACCACATTTTATAACCCACAGCCCACAGATCAGTCTGCAGTGCTGTGGGAAAAAGTATGTGGCTCCGGGACAATTGAATTAACTGGTGCGGGGGCGGAGAAATGGCTATTAAAATGTGACTGCCACAATGGAAGCCACTGTTGGCTGACGGCAACTTCTAGTAGAGCAAAGACAGACGTGCAGCGACAAAGACTGTAAACAGAGAGGGGAACTGGAGGAGAAAGATGGAACGCAAGAAGTATGAGGTGCAGTGAGTTGTACTGACAGTTACAGACACAAATAATGCACAAAGAGGTTTAAATGCACAAAGAGGTTTAAATGCACAAAGGCTGCACATTAAGTTCCAAGGAAGCAACACACAAATATATTCATATATTTGTCAACCACCAGACAACACTGCACAATTCTGGAGAACCCCACTAATATAGTTCTCTGCAAATTGACTTTTTTTTTTACTCTTCGGCCAAAGATTCCTCATAAACATAACTCCAAATAAACATATTACAAGTTGTGTTTTTTGAACTATGTGTAACCTGAGATTTTAGGACCAAAATACTTCATGTTTCATATCAATATTACATACCAACATAGGGTTTAATCAAATTACATCTGATCTCCTATACTTTTCAAGACTTTCAAACAATTAAAGTTATTGCTCCTTATTCAGAGTAAAAAAAAAAACAAACAAACAAATAATAAAATACATTGACATAATAATCACAGATATAATTACTGAAAATAATGTAATAACTTAAACTGACTTGAAAAATTTCTCCATGTTGTTTTGTTGTGTCAACATCAGGCCAAGGACAAAAAAATTTAATTAGAGGAAAATTAGCCTTGTTGGCAAACTCTGGTTCATTTGCAGCCTCTTGTGTTTTTGTTGTTTAAGGTGTTTTGTCTCTATTAAATAAAACATGAAATTAAATTAAATTAAATGTGTGGCTGTCTGGTAGCTAAGAAGCATGAACATGTTGGCTGTGTTTGATTCATGACAGATTGATGTCATGTGTCACAATTATATCATAGTTTCTTTTGGCCCGAAGCTAACCAAGGTGCTCATAATGGGTGTATCTTCCTCTGTGGATATGCATATTAAATCATACAGCACAATTTGATCAGTTTTAACAAACCATTCTGTTCTAATATCTGCAAATATCAACTATGCCTGTTCAAAGTTTGGCTCGCAGTGAGAAAAATCCTAGCCAATAAATCAAAGTATGTTTGAGGTTCTTATTAAAATATACCAAGAAAACTCATTTAGTTATGATTAGTAAAAGATTTCAGAATATTAATGATAACAAAATTGCTAAACCTAATTTGTCCATTATCTAGTGAGATGGATTCCTCAGTTTAAGGCACACTGATACTTGTGCTGACAATACATATTACTATTAAACTCTGAGGTGCAGAATCATCATCTTGTTCTTGAAGATTCAGGGACGTGACATATGAAAACCTTTCCTCTCCTCTTACTTGTTCTTTTTGTCTCACTCCGTTCTCATTAACAGTGGTTCTTCCCATCCAGCCTTGATTTATTGCTGACCCCTATTTAGCCAGAGATCAGACAGAGTGTGCTGTCATTTCAATCTCTCTCTAGTTAAGTTTTATTTCCCTCGCCACTGTGATTGTGTTTCAGTGTCTGGAATTAACATTGCGAACGGTGACAGGCATGCAGATGGATGGATAGTGGCTGCGACAGTCACATCACTGAGAGCGTTCCCTTGTCCTCCATTCGATTGCTGTTTGCAATTCAACTTCAAGATGAGGCTAATTTATTGCAAAACTAGATTATTCTAAAACAGTTTCAAAAAGTGAGATACTTCATCATTTGATTTAGTGTGTTATTCCACTTTGCATTCAGAAAAGGCCTCTGTGAAGTCATGAAAATATATATATATATACACTAACATAAAGGGATGAACTGCCTCTTCAGTGGTTGCCACAGTAAGATGCAGTTTCAGTATATCATGTGAGGATCAACAGTAATAAAAGTCATTTCTCCTTCCTGCTGTTTATCATGTGTTTTAATATAAGCAATTTCCTGTATGTTGTATAGAAAATGTCCACTTTAAATCAATACCGTCTCCCTTGTACTGCATTTACTCTTGTGTAGGTGTGCTTAAGTGCTTTGCCAAGCTGCAATGTGGTCAACAGTTAAAGAGGTTCAATGTCTACAACAAAGATACTGAATTTTCTGTTTTCTGATCAAACTAGGCATGAGCAATGTAACAATATGTACTGTACGAGAAAAGAAAACCCTGTGTCATTTCATGTTATTCTACAGTTTTAGCATCTCTGTCTTTCTCAAGTTACGCTGTGTTCCTGCAGCAAGAAAATTAATTCTTCTGTGGAGGATTAAGAGTGTATCCCCCAATTCATGTCAAACTAAAGTACAGAAACAATGCACTTTAAGAGAGCAGGTTATTTTAATATCTAGATGAGAATGCAGGATATTTCTTGCGTCTGATTTTTTTCACAACAAAATGGATCAACAATGCTGACCCCAAACATCTGGAAGCCGTGCAGTAAATGTGCCTGCTTTGCACAAATTTCCTAAATCGGCCCAAAACCCAGGCGACTCTTTCACATATTGCCAACAGAGCAAACAGAGCAGTTTTGGAGTTTCTAGAAGGACTTTCCAAACACTGTTCTGGGGCCACCTGTTTCCCCTTGCTACTATTTGTGCTGAGTCGGTCTACACATATTTGCACTATTGTGAATACATAAACGGGAAATTACTACGTACTCTTTCTTCTCCCTCGAAGTGTGACAGAAAATAAGCAAATTTCCCAGAGTGTGTGTGCGTGGAGAACGAACATTACCTCAAGCCCTGTGTGAGATTATGTTCGGATCGTTATAATTAACTTCGAGTCATCATTTAGCACCAGAAATTATTAAATGTCACAGCTCCACATGGAAGGACAGCTGGAGCATCACAGCAAAATAGATGTTATGGCCTGCCTGCAGCCCTTTGAAAAGAAAACACTGGTGGTGCACAGCAATAGCTAAAAACAAGATTTTCTTTGTTTTATTGGACTGTTTATTCAATCAGGAGCCAGACAGCAGATTGATACACCTGTCTTTTACTCAGCGGCCCTCAGAACAACAGGCGCAAACATTCATATTCATCTGTGACACCCATGGGCCTTTGCGACTGTGTGTTTGAGAGTGTGTATGTGTGAGATTCGATGGGGTTTTAAGGTGTAATCCGACAGCTGTTTTTAGATGAGTTGTGTCGTTCCAACAGGGACCTTTCCCGGCTCGGCCCGTTGATCTTTAATCCACTGTCTTGCTCTGTTCCACTTCACTGAGTACACAGACAGACGCTGGATGTATGCTGAAAGCAACACATAACCTATAAACCACAAGATTTTCCCTCTCCTTTAAACTCAAGCTAACTCGCTCCATTTCTACCTGCCTCTGTTTGTTTTGCTTTGCTTTTTTCTTTCCGTTTGTCCTCTTTTAATCTCTGTCAGGGAGACACACAAATACACACACACCTACTGAACTGTGGGGGCTTCGATTTCGAAAGCCGAGGTCCTCTTATCCTATCTGGTTACTTTTTAGCTCGATGCACACTTTGCAAGAACGTCTGGGATGGGAGCGGCTCTCCAGCAAACGTGTTTTGAGCCCCTACTCCATACAATACATGCTTAATTATTAATTCTACACAGGCAAATGAGTTTGCATACCAGACCACCCACCCCCTCCGTCTCCCACCTCATTTCTTAGGGTATGCACAAGCTACTCCTTTGTTTGACAGATGTATACATTTATCAGCAAAAGCAAAGAGCCAGGAAACTGCATATGGAGGATTTATTACAGTTAAACTAGTTATTACTACCCACTGGAAAATCATGGAAATTTATGCAAAATACATCTATGATTTGCCTGTTTTCCACAAATGATAAATTATTAGTTTTTAAACCATGATCTTTAAGCGTTGAATGAGTTCCTTTTATAACAGGGGTAATGTGATTAATTTTACCATCCTAAAAAAAGCCTCTGGTGTCATTTCAACCAAGAAGTTCAATGAACAGTGTGCTTTGTCATCTGCAAGGTTTACAGCCGTGGGATCACAGAAAGTAGACTGGAAGGAGGAATGACAGGAAGATGAGAAGAGGGTACGGAGGACATAGAAAAAAAATGTGAGAGAAAATGCAGGAAAGTGCATAAAGATGAAGCCAGGGCTGGGAAATATGGACAATAACTCATATTGTATATAGGCTGTTTTTTTTATAGGTATCTCAATAATGTTTCTTAGTTATAAATCAAACATAAAATATAAAATGTTACAAAATCTGCCACAAAAAAAAAACAAATTACACAAACTACTGCAGGCAAGAGTGGGCAAACTTTTGATGACAGAATGTTAAATACACTGACCTACCATCATTAATATTGTTAACGATGCATGTAATGATGCAGCGCGCTATGTTAAATATAAAATCTACATAGGTACTAAGCAAGAAAGAGGTGATCAGAGGTATAAGATGAGAGGCGTAAACTTTCTGTGTAATATTTACTGACATCAAGCAGATAAGATAGAAATAGCAACCAATAAGACGGCCACTCACTGTCAACTACGGTGGCTGCAAAAATACTGAAAGGCCCTTTATGGTTTGTTTGTTTGTTATCAGCAGTTCAGGTAAGTAACAATAACTACAGTGTACACTCAAACACAATAAGTAACAGTAATGCAGATTAATGCTGGAAGCTGCTTTAAACCAGAAAAGTTCCTTCTGAGCTACTAATGACACTTGGTGCAAGATGACAGAGGCGATCTGCTCCCTCATTGTAAAGCAATGAAAACTCTATTCTAATTTTTTTAGATAAAACATAATGAAAAACATAATAATGTATATTGCATTACATTTATGCAATTAGATTATCCCAATTCTTCCTTAATCTTAAACACAAAATCAATGGGTTCCCAAATTTTCACTGCTCAAGATCCAGAAGATCAATTTGACGCCTCCCTGGGACCCGCAAAAACATCATGAACACCCTTTATGTCCACATTTTTGTCGACTCTTCCATTGTCAAATCAGTGCTGAAATTAAATGGGCTAAGTAGAATATCACCATTTCAATTTATGAATGGAAAGAGAGAGATTCACAATCACTCCTGACGTGACAAATGAAACAAACACAATGGAAATAAAAATGTTCACAAAGAGACAAATAACTCACAATCTTTCTCAAACTGTATCAACATACCTTTTAAAGAAATCAGTCATTATTTTCATCGTTTGTCTTTGTTCGGTCTTTTACAACTGAGACCTCTCCTCAAAATTTCCCATGGCTTAACGGAGGTCGGCATTTATAAACTTTTCCATTTGACTGTCATGTATTTCACTCTGACAGTCAATGTCCCAATAAAAACCATGATGCGTTTGAGTCCTGACCCTAATTTTAGGAAAAGCAGCACCAGACCGTTAGGAAAATAACTTACAAATTTCCACTTGACTTTTACTTCATACACGCGTATATCATGCACTGTCCAGCCAGAAAGAAAAATGTCTGATATGTTTCTAGTATGTTTTTTTTTTTCCTTTTACGTAAATGAACTTGCGTCCACTCAACTTATTCCCTCCATCTTCTCTACTCACCACACAACATCAGCAGTAGACTTGTCTGCAGAAAACAGTAAAACCAAAAAGAACCTGACTTTTGCTACAGCATCACAATAGTGTGACATAAGTTTTATTTTTGCACACGGAAAGTGAAAGGAGAGAAGATACAGCCGCAAAGATTCAGGGGGAAGTGGATGGTAATTATGCTAATTGACCTCTGCACTTAAGGAGTCCTTGCCACTAATGGCCTAAATGTCATTAGCACATTAACACACTTGTCACAGACAAATGCTCTTGTTAACCATCATCATACAATTAGTTCAACTCAGCCATGACAACCCCCCCAATCCTTAATAGAGGACAAGGACAGAACTTTGGCCAGAACAGAGCCCACACACATCAACGTGAGCAATGACTGTCTCTGAACACACATTCAACGTACGTGAGGATGATATTTCTTCAACTTGGCTCAAAATAAATAATTTAACATCTGGCAATTGCCCAAAATAAATCAAAAATGTATGACGATAGAAGCAGTGTTAAATTCATTGTCAAAGTGTGACGTTAGTCTTACTTTCCACCTTGAGAACATTCTTTGCCATCTCACTTGTCATACTTCTAATACTCCTTTAGTCCTTCACATCTACTCAAATTGAAACTCATTCCCACATCATCTACAACGTGAGTTTTAGATCTTTTATGAGTTTAGCAGTGATTTACTGTATCTCACCTCCTCTGCACTCACCTTGAAGGACACAGAAGTCAAATTCACATGAAGGAACTGATAATGTTACTAACAGGAAGTGGACTTCAAGAGCACACCTCAACCTCAAAAAACTTCACTCTTAGTTTTGTTCCACAACTTAATTAAACTACAAATAAACCACAGATAATGACCTACGTTTACCTCCTCTGCCAGTGATCAGTTTGACCCTTACCAACAGTATTAACATCAATGTATTTGTCCTTCAGGGGCAGTTTTAAATGGACATGAAGAGGAGTACAGTATAAAAATTGCAACTTTAATCTTTAAAAAAAAAAAAAAAAAAAGTGAATAAAGTTTTAAAGATTAACTTACTTTATTATGCCTGTAGGGAAATATGTCACACAGTATGTCACACAGTACCTACCACCAGTACCTAGTGTTAGCATTAGCAATTAGCTTATAGCACACATTAAGAGCAGTGTGTGGTGTGTTCCAGCATGCCCAGCTGGTGATGGCTTTAAAGAAGAGGATCAGTTTCAGTGTGTTGCATGTCCATATGTAAAATATATATGGAACAAATAAAGATTCTTCTTCCTGGCCAGAGGCGCTGACAAATTAACCTATGTGGACCTGTTTTTAATGGTGGGGAAACTGGAGGAAAACTGATGCAGAGAGAACAGGTACTAAGTTACTAAGTTTGCTGTTCATTAAATCACAGTTCAGAGTAAACTGCCACAGCTCTGACCTTGTTTAGATGATTCCAAACAGATCTTTCATGCAGCTACTGACAACACAAACTGTACAGAAAACAGAGGTGGTTTGTGGTTTTACTGTGGCTGTTTTCTGTCTAAAAACAAGGCTAAGCTAACAGAGCTATAATGTAAACTATCAGCTGGTGCAGCACATGAAGATTATAAGGCAAAGTGTTATTTTGGCCGACCGTCAGAGTAACTGGCTATGAGCTATTGTTTAAAGAAGTAAAATTAATAGTACCTTAACACAAATGTGTGTAAACAATGAGCTTTGTACTTACTTCAGTGAGTGACACAGACCGTGAAAACATAGTGTTGACCGATTTAGGGTTTTGGTAATCCTAATTGTGTTCTGGTATGCGATTTCCCCCCTGCTGTACAGACAATAACTACTGCAAAGTCATTTAAGGTGGGACTAAATACCGATTTTACCATTTATAAAGACGAGATGGAAGCCAGTTGTTAATGAGTCTTCTGTCTTTAGTACAATGGGTTTAACTGAATAGTGAGGCTACGAACCAATTCTAGCCCACAAATGTTAACCCATAAAGACCCAGTACTACTTTTAGGGCACTTTCCAAATGATTTTTCCTCAATTTTTAACTTTTCTTAGGGGATTTCTCACCAGTTATTCTAATAATATGGTTAGTATTTTACATTTTTAAGTGAAAATCAGGTATTTTTCTACATTTAATTCACTGATCATGATTGATGGCCATAAAGGCTCAAATTAAAATTGAGGGGTATCATATCAAAAACAGAGAAAATGGAGGAAAAAGTGACTTTTTCAGTAAAATATATCGTTAACTGAACATAAACCCAGTTTCTCCATCCACTGTCATTGATCCAACTCCATGGGTTTTACTGGTGAATCAATGTTGCAGAAGATGACAGTGTTTCCACGTTCACTACGGAGCCTCTGAACGTCCAAATGGGTCATATCTGATGACCATGAAAAGACGACAAACTGCATTTTCCACCAGTTATTTACATGCATTGATAGGATTAGTGGATCAACAGAGATTTAACTTTTTTATATCAGTACATGATCTTGATCGCCAGTGTGTGTTTGGGTCTTTATGGGTTAATTCTCTGTACAAATAAGAGGAGACACAATAATATGTAGGGGAGACTGTTGCACACAGACACAAAGAGAAGGGGAGATTTAGCCTCAGTGAATGTTAACACTGGGATTACTGAGGTGATATATGGAGACACACAAACACATATCACATGCATGTACAAGCCTACAGCGCTGGTGCTGAAATAAATGATTATGATAGGAATTAAGGTTGGCCATAAATACAGAAAACTGTCTCTCCAGGTGTGTGTTTGTTGCCCGCTGCACAGGTGATGGATACCACAGGACTCTCTCTCACTCGGTACCAGAGCGGTGAATGTCAACAGAATCTCATTGGCCTCTGGTTCAACTTTAACTACGGGAGTCTCCTGGGTTCAGTCTGTGTGCACGCCGGTTTAAATCTTCAGAACACCAGTGAAAGAGGTGACGCTGTGCTCACATCCTATTAAGAAATATGCATTAAGGCACTAAAAGGCACTGTAGCATGGAGGAAGAGAGATGCATTTGCCCTTTATTGCCAATGATTCCCATTTGTGTGTATGCTGCTGGCATCAAGTTCTAATTTTTATTGAGTTGATTGGTATTGATATAAAGGACTACTAAGTTCTGCAAATTGAAGTTTACATATACATATATATATAAATATATATTGATTTCTGGGTTTTATATCTAAGAGACGGTATGTAGATTAAGGGCAGTGATATATAAACGCAGACTGTAACACAGTTAAAAAATATTGGTTTGTGTTTCTCTAAATCAACATTAAACTGTAAACCATTGAAAGGATCATGTGACAAGAGGACATAAAGCAGGAATGCTCTTCTTCTTCTGTGGTTCATCCAACAAAACAGAATTACTTGCGTACCTTATCTGTTGGATCTTAATGGCCTCAGCTACAGAGGGACAACCATCTGCTTTACTACTGGAGGCTTGTGACCCACATATGAAACAAATAACAGTCATGAACAAACCTACCGTACACACACAGATGTCCTCTGGTCTACTATAACACAGCTGTCCAAATAATGGCTATTATCTTTGAGGAAACGTTATTTGGGGCCAATTTCCAATGAAAATATATAAGGTCTCAGAAGAGGGAGCTATTAATGGCTTTGTTCTTGCTTTGATAAGCAAAACACAGATATTTATTGCAATTGGCTGCAGATTTCCTTACTGGCTTTCGTTTGGATGAAAGCAGCGGTAACAGCTGACTATTAATGCAGAGGAAAATGAAATGCAAATATATCATTTTGGATTTATTATCTGAAGGACATCTACAGTATAATATAACTTGAAATATGGAACTTTTATTGGACAGTTTGCAGTAAAGAGAAAGTAAATGGAGTGACTATGGAAAGACATTTAGTGATCAAATGACACTTAAAGAAAAGAGAATGAAGGAATAAAATGCACTGAAGCAACACCTATAAAACCTATAATTAATAAACAAATCATTTGTGTAACTGTGTCTTTTCTTGCTGCAGCTGTCAGGCTCCACAACAGAAACTGCTCCAAATAATTATGTGCAATAAACCACACTCATATGTATAATCTGTATACATGTTTATATGTATAATTATGTATACAGATATGTGTGTGTACAGGTGTACGTATGTGTATCTCCCCTATCCAGCCTGTGGCATGATCAGCATGTGCACAGCTGTAAATAGTATTTATAGCTTTTTTGATTTGTCTTTATTTTTGATTTTGCTCTTTTTTGCTCTTGTGTGCTTTGTTTGTGCTCCACTATTACTGCTGTAAATCTGGAATTTCCCCTTGTGGGACTAATAAAGGAATATCTTATCTTATCTCTTAAAGGATTTATTAAATTTCTTTATTATAACCTGTCCTTTTGTCCTAGTTCAGTTTTTTGCTCACTTTTTTGGTTGTGCATCCCCATTGACCAGTAAATTTATGCATGGCTGCACAAGGATTTGTACGCTCCCCAGTGCAAAAAGCAAAAGTTTTGGTTTCACCAAGGCTGAACAACCTTCAATAAATCATAGTGCCATTACTTTTGACCGATACTGCAGTTGTGATATGACCCACAATGATCATTTCTACATTTTACTGTCACTGAAAAAGTACATTTTTGCTGAGGTCTGCACCAAAGAGGCATGTTTAGACCTGTGGGAGAACAGTGAGGGAGCAGCAGACTGAGCTGTGCCACCTGAATCTGACCAAGCTGATCGAGAAGGCATTTAAGGTCAGCACGGGTACATATCGTCCACTTTCAGAGGAGGTTCAACTACTCCCTTCAGGTTGGAGTTATACACCGGTTCCCAGGTATAAGAAGAAATATGTCAACAATTAATTAATTCCGATGGCAATACCTCTGTTAACAAATTGAGATAGTCTAGGGAATCTGGGGGATTGCAGAGACTAGAATATGGAAATTACATGGATGCACAGGGGAGATGGTAGTGCACATATCATTTATTTACTTCTATCTGTGCAGTTGATACACAGACTGCAATGATACCTGAGGTGGCTTTAGGTGCCATTAATCGTTGTTTGGTGTGTTTTTAAATGCATCTACATAATCTGTTCTCTACTGTTTGCTCCCACAAATTGCCTCTTGCAGGACATTAAAGTTTTCCAAGTCTCTCAGTCTGATAGGATTTGTATGCTGTGGTATCTCTAGATCCACAATGCTTCATTTATAATGGTAGGTTGTGACACACTTCACTGCTGCAAAAAATTGCAGCTCCTTTGGTTATAGCACTTGGCTCCACTATATATTGCACTGTTTCGATTAACTGTTCAGCTCTACCTTTCACTGCCTGCTAACTAACTTTACTAGGCTCCTGTGATATTAATAAAGTATTGATCATCATCCCCTGTGCTACACTGCACAACACTGAGCTCATGTGTCACTGAAAAACTCACATGCCAAGTTTTAATATAAATATCATGCATGAATATGATGAGATCAGTGTTCCCTCACTGGACAAATCTGCTGAAAACACTTTTGGAACGTTTATAGGCGATAAAACCAAACTGAAACCAGTGAACCACACAAAGAAAGATGGTAACTGCATGAACTGACGTCATTTGGTCCAGCATATAATACCATTACACAGTATTCGCTTTGCTTGCTTATCTCCATCCAAACTGAGACGAGCAGATGTTGACGTTTTGACACTTTGGACTGTAAAACTACGAATAAATGTCAGGCCACTACTTTATTGTAGATGTAGCCAGTAGATTACAGAACCCAATGAGTCTTTTATTGGCACAGTTAAAAGTGACAGAAACAAGTGGAAAGTGAACGTTTCACATTTCTGCCTTGCCACTCTATACTGTGCAACCATTCAGCATTGTGCAAATAATTAAACTCTAAGATCTAACTTGCAGTACCATTGTCTTTGTGGGAAAAGCATGTATTTTTTTTTTTACCGGCCTTTGACTTAAAAGCCTCAAAAGGAGCTATATGTGTAGGAGTTTTTAGAATAAGAAGCACAAAGAAGCAACTTCTAGAGTCAAAGAATGTGACAAAGTGATAAAAGCAAGAGGCACTGTTGTTTTCACCACTGGACACACCTCTAAATGAAAAGAATGGAGTTTTGTGCTGAAATCAGAGTTTCTTCTACACAGGTGAGTTTGATTATGAGTACTTGGAAGGTATAAAGTCATAACGTGACGTTATTAAGTTCACCAAGTTTGCGATTTATTGATCCACAGTTCAGACTAAACTGTGACAGTTCTGACCTTGTTTGGACGATTCCAAACAGATCTTTACAGCAGATACTGACAACACAATAAGTCCGCAAAATGGAGCTGATTTCAGATTTTACTGTGTCTGTTTTCTCTCTACAGACAGAGCTATAATGTAAACTATCAGCTGACGCAGCATATGAAGACTATAAAACACTGTTACTTTTATCAACTGTCAAAATAACAGTCTGCAAGTTGTTTTTTTTTTATTTTAAGGAGAAAACTTTTGTTAAATTGTAAGCTTTTTCTATTTTATTCAGTGAGTACAGTACAGTCTGTGGATACATAGTGTTAATATGTTGGTTGTTGTGGTAGCCTTAGATGAGTTCAGGTACATGACTTCCCCCTCCTGTTGAGAGTTTGAAACATCACTTCTACATATAAGCCCTTACAAGTTTTCATTAGGAATATTCATAGACAACAAAACTCTTGACTGAAGATTCTCAAAGAAACATGCAAGCAACTGAACCTGCTGTTGATTCCTACACATACGCATCAGCCATAACATTATAACCAATGACAAGTGAAGTGGTAATAATGATGATTATCTGTCAGTGGGTGGGATATATTATGTAGCAAGTGACCATTTAGTCGTCAAAGCTGATATGGTTGAAGCAGGTCTGTGATGGCTAGTATCTACCAAAAGTGGTCTAAGGAAAGTGAAAACAAGGGATTGATTGGATTGAGTTCCTGTTTTCCTTCCTCAGGTCCCAACCAATGTAGACCAGGAATACCCCAAAAAAACCTGAGGAGTTTGACATGCTACGTGAAGTCTAACTATCACAATTTGGCACTTGTCAAAAACGCTCAGATCCTTACACTGCCCATTTTGCTGCTTCCAACAAACCAAGGCTTCAAGAACTGAATATTCACTTTCCGCCTAATATTAAATATATCCCACCCACTGACAGATGTCATTGCAACAAGATAATCAACATTATTACCACTTCACCTGTCAGTGGTCAGAATGTTATGGCGGATTGGTTTATGCATGTTTACAGGTGGAAACTGGTATTTTAACACACCTCTCTCTGTTGCTTTGTGGTTCTCCTTTTTATTATACTCAAAGAAAAAAGCCCCTTACTTTACAACAGCAGTTAGAAAGAAACTCCACAGATGTTCAATTATAACTTACAGGGAGAAACAGAGGTAGGTGTCCCAGGAATTCATACTAATTGCTATAAAGAATCAGATATTTATCTATGTTCTCTGTATTTATGTTCCTCTGTTTTTCATAAACAAAAAAACCCAACAGATTTGCATTCCTATCTGCTGCAAAACAGTTAATATAAAACTAAACTTGTGGATTAATAACATTTTGCATGCACAGTGTAAACAGTGATAGGCTGTCAAACTCAGCTCATCCAGATAAAAGTACACTTTATTTTTGTTTGCTATTTCACTCTGCACACAGTCTGGATTTTTAAATCTCATTTTCTTTGCAGACAGTGACACAGCAAAAGAGGAAAAAAAACTCAGAGGCTCAAACTCAGAAACTGATATGCAGGGGAAAAAAAAAAAAAAAGGAATTCTCTTCACATCTTCTCGAAGTTGGCAGCTGAGTCGGATGCCCAGATTGATTTAAAGGCAGTAAAATATACTCCTGTGTTCTCTCCAATGTGAGACGTGACTCTGGGGTTTTTGACTGACGATATGGATCATCGACATTTTTGGGGACAGACCTCCAAATGACTGACATCAGTATGTGAAGCCTGGACAGACTACAAAATACAAACCAAGGTAAAATATCCTCTTAAAACTGTCACTCTTTGCTTCGAGCCAGACTGTTAATGACACCCCAAGAGCAGACAGGAAATTAGCTCCATTTAAAACTGCTGGGGTGAACGGTCTGTATTTAGTTCAGAGCAGCCCTTGCTTATACTCAACAATATGCATTTAAGTAATTTGTAAAGTATCTTTGAAACACTGTATGAGATTAAAGGTAGTTATTTCATTGAGCTCCATGACACTTCTTTTAACTAACAGCCCTCTCCTCCAGCTTCAAAACCACATAATAACATGCTCAACGCTTGCACAAAAACGACACAGACTGCGCAGCGGAAGATAAAAAGATTCAGAATGCTGTACTGTACATTTTGTCTGGCATCCTAAATTTTCAGCGTTTTCTGACCAAGCTGAGGTGCAAAAATGAAAATGGTAAAAGTTTTTGATGCTAGAAAATAGAGTAATTTAGTTTTTACAGTTTATTTTCTATCAGCAAAATCCAATTTCTTGTCAAATTGGAAGTATATCGAAGTAAAAGGCAGCAATTTCTTTGCAAATATTAGATGTGTAACTGGTGTGTCTAATGTATATAACACACACACACACACACAAACACCAACACACAGGGGAGCAGATGAGAATATGAGCTGCAGTTTTAATGAAAGGAAAAGAAACAACACACTTTGACATAAAAGTAAGCAAGATTACTGCAGTGGAACAAACAAGTGACAGACTGGATTACCTTTGCGCACAAGCAGGAGGCTTTACAATATGTAGCACCATGTTATAGCAGCGCAGTTGGGCATTGATAGTGTGTTGTGATACAAAATTACTCACAGAAACAGCATGAGAGAGAGTTGGAGAAAGAGAAGCAGTTGCACGTTAGGACATAGCAAGACAAAAAGGTACACCCAAGGATTCAGTGAGACTTTGTCATGATCGCTACAACACACAAACACTCACAGTACATTCACAAAATCTACTGAGGCACAGCAGGATATTATTATAATCCCCAACAGGTACAAGGCTGAACACCAATCAAGGTCACCTCTGTCGCAGTGAATGGTGAGTGGCTCTGATAACGACACAATAAAGGAAATCAGCTCAACAATCTGCCTACTGACAGGAAGCACACGACGGGGAAACGGGGGAATCAGAGACAAAGAACATGGCATCAGCGATCCAAACTTTAATGAGACGGGGTTTATTTTTGTGAAGTTACGGTTTCAGATTGAGTTGAATAAAAGTTTTGAGGTTAGAAACATTGTGAAGACGCCTGAAGAAACACATCGTCTTTATTTATAAATATATGCACGGCTAATTATGATCTCTAGATTTCTGAAATAATCAGTCCTCAGACTCAAAGACCTCAACAGCTGCAGGTAACCAAAAGCATTTACTGATGTTTAATAACTTTTCAACCACTAAACCTGTAATAATACATTGAAATAATTCAGGTGAAATGTAGTTTCCCAGCTTTTCAGCGGCTGCAGATTTGTCTTTTTTGGACATTCAGAGGCTCCATAGTGAACACCATAACACACCGTCGTCCTCTGATTCACCAATTAACACCAATGTCGGTTTAAGTGATTGTTGACACTTGTTATTTTGCTGCAAAAATCATTTTTTCTTCAGTTTTCACCATTTTTATAAAACAATGCTCGTATTTACCCAGCTTCACCAACATGGTAAGTAAATTTATTATAGGAAAATACCTGCCTCACTAAAAAACAAAAAATGCAAAGGATAATGTTACATTAAAGAAATGGAGATAAATTACTTGGAACGGTGAAATGTAGAGAGAAAATCATATAGAAGGGGCAATAAAAAACGGTTCTAGGTCTTAAAGGGTTAAAGAAAAGATTATAATCATTTCATTTCCAGATGTGTTGGCTCACATGCACAGCTGCACAATCAAAACAATCAGCTTGCAGTTCCACGTGTTGCTACCAATGATTGAGGAACAGGAAAATTAAAACTAACTTTGGCTCTTTATAACAAAAACTAAAAATGGTTCAGTTTCATCATTTTTGCAGGTCACAATTTTTGATTTATGATAGTGAAATTTGACTGCACGACCTGATCTGAAATCAGTTGGAGCCAGTAGGCAGTATTAAACAGTGAATTAAAATAAAACAACTAAATTAGCTACATTTAAAAGAATCTGTTGTGTTTCCCGGCTGGATATGCAGGTACTACAGTCTAATATGGGGACATCCAGACTTGCCAGAATCTGTAATCAATACGAATATTGCTTTGATTTACTATGGCTGTGTTTTCATCTGCACCTAAGAGCCTATTTATCATGTTTTCGCAGAAGCAAAATGTCTATACATAAATCGTATAACATGGTTAATTGCTCCATAATGCTCTCTGTTTCCCTCTTTCTTGCTTTTTCTGTTCGTGTGCATGTTTTTCTCTCTCTTGCTCCATCAGCAAATAAAAAAGTGCACATGTAGCATTATGGAATAAAATTATATTTTGCAAATAATATATAACAGTTACAGTCCATAAAATAATGACATGTAGAAGCAGAAGTAAATGGAGTTTGGACTTATTTAAACTATATTCAATAATCACAACTTGCTGAATATTTCGAAGGCCCCATAGTCTCTCTTAGCCACATGATAAATGGTCACCCTGTGCACAGAAACACAGGAATAATAAAAACCTCCCTACAGCAAGTGTGCTTAAATAATAAGCAAACTCTAACTAGGTAATGAAACTCTGTCTTTGTATACATTTCAGGCCGTAAAGCGATGGAAAATTCACAGAAAGTGGTTCTTAAATCTTATAAAATATTTGCACATCGGACACACTTAGAGCGTCTTAAATTCAGCCACGAGCTTTATTCAAGCACAAGCCTGGAAATGATCAACCACATCTTTATCGCATACATAAAGGTTGACTATAATAAATGATCCGTCATTCTCAAGCCAAAGATTCCCCGCTGAAGCTACAGTTATGGTAAAGAAATCAGCCAATAGCGGGCTTTGTGTTTCTTTGCACACAGACTCAATAAAGAAAAGAAGCCTTCCTTTTTTGCTCATGTTTCACAGAACTGAGGTTGAAATATTAGGCATTTAAATATTAGGACACTGAGGCTGCTAACTGGTGGAGTATTTTGGTTTCGGTAACATAGAGGGGACAGAAAGCCAGATGGGTTTGATGTGGAAGAGAAGCTCGGATAAACAGTAACCATGCAAACACATGTGAGCAGTTCAGGTCACTCATCGCCTAATATCAGTAGTCTCTTCCATCATCACTCAGCCTCGTGTGTGCTCAACAGCTTCCACTAAGAGGTGAATGATTCAGCAGTAAGGCGTGGATGGTTTTGGCATCTTTATTTTTGCTTGGTGGGTAAGCGGACCACCAGGCTGACATGTGACTGTATTGCTTTAAAAGGTGGATTTTGTTGTTAACCGTCGCACACAAACTCTGCATGGAGGAAACACTTCACAGTCAGATCCAAATGGACCAGGCTCAAATTATTGGCTCTCGGGGCTATGGATGTAGCGCTTCAGACGGCACCAGCGGCTGTTTTTCCTACCTCAAAATATCACTATGACAACGGGCTGGAGGACTCTTTAAGTGCAGCCCTACTCTGTGCTATTCATTTTATTTATACGTTTATGTAAGCTTGGACTTGTGTATAGCCTCCGCTCCTGGAAACTGTATTCATATGTCCTTGTCCTACCTCCAGAGATCTCATTGGCATCCTCAGGAGGTACAACTGAATCAGTCAGCCTCTGGGGCTCGGTCTTGTCTCCGCCGCTAGCCTCACCTCTTTCAGCTGCAGCAGATAAAACAGAAAATCACAAGGTTGTAAAATTGAAAAGAATGGAAAGCTGAGATTTCTTAAGATCCTATCTAAAATACATAGTATGATAAGGAATACACATACATTAACACTCAAGAGTTCACCTTCCAGAAGTGGTTGGAGGATAGAAAAGTAGATTTTAGCAGGGAAGTGGACCGTAGGAGAGGAGAGGAGAGGAGAGGCGAGGCGAGGTGAGGAGAGGAGAGGAGAGGAGAGGGG
>JAPQRP010000010.1:14882879-14908317 GCA_037367295.1 Apogon hyalosoma | reverse complement strand
GAGAGGAGAGGAGAGGAGAGGAGAGGAGAGGAGAGGAGAGGAGAGGAGAGGAGAGGAGAGGAGAGACACTGGCGGAAATAAAGAAGGGATGAGGAAGCAGAGAGGAAAGAGAAGAAGATGAAAGAACAACAGAAGAAAAAACTGAAACAAAATGAATGAAACAAGAGGAGCAGATATTAGACAGGAATACAGAAGCTTATTAGAAACACTGAAGGGAAGACGGAAAGGGGAGGAGAGAAAAGATGTTCCATATAAGTGCAGTAGAACAGTCTGAGCAGGCAGGAGTTAGTACAGCGAAGGTGAATGTAACAGACAGATAAAATAAAACGCTTTATCCAACCTTTGTATCTGCCCTGAAGTGGTCTGCTCTGTTGGTTTCCACTGACAGCGATGATACTGACAGCGTAATCTTTAGCTGGGTTGAAGTCTGTTATTAACACCTTACTGTCAGATTTCGGTACAATGATCTCCCTCTGAACACCTAAAAGGCAGAGACACAAGGGGAAGAGAAAAGGAGCAGAGGTTACACATCGACACAAGTATTATTTTAATCTGAGGAGTTCATTTCTTGTAGCTTGGGAGCAAACTATTAGCTTGACTGAGGATGTATAACGTTAATTCAGCTTAACAGCTTATTAAAATACTCCAAGGTTTAAAGATTTTATTTTCGAATGAATTATCTGCAAAGTATAAATGTTCCTTTAGTTCTACTTTTCTATTCACAAATAATTTCTGAGCTGGCTGGTAAAAGCTTCGACCACGTGCAAGATTACAGGTGGCCAGGGACAAGTTAAGTAAAGAACAATATTTATCAGATGAAGAGTTAAGAAACAGAAAGGTATATTTCATCTTCCTTCATTCAAATTGATCAACTTAACTTATTATCATTACAAGGATTGTTGCAGGATCTACATTCAAGATAAATAAATTATTTCATTGCATCTAACATTTTTGGGGGAAAAAAATCCCAGTGTGTATTCATTTTGTCCTGTATGTCCCTCCAACTATTTTTTATTGCATGATTTATTGCAAGATTTGATACGAAAAAACTATTTTGCAGGTGGAAAAGTTTGCGCAGTGATACATAAACAGATTTTACATAGAATGATGTGTGTGAAACAATATGGAATTGTGATTTTTCCTGATTTAATACAAGAAGCAAACACAAATGGGTGGTTAAGAGCAACAAAAGGGCATCTTGTATGAACACATGTTGGCAAAGCTTTGGAAGAGTTTGATAAAACATTTAAGTGTAACTTTACCAGCTTTCTAAGGTGCATGATTCTGAAAATGGCTGTAAAAATGGAAATCTGTTTAGTGTGGTGACCAGCGTCTGAATGTTCAGGTGTGAATGTGAGTTCAGGGACATCTATTAGTCAGAAAATCACAAGGTTGCTCTGCAGAATCATATGAGGCTCTGAAAAGATTAGTTTGAGGTTTTCTGTTGCTTTTGCCACCTGAAAAAGGCTGCCTAAAAATAAATATACATTTGAGTGTACACTACTTTTGCAATAATTTTCATACAGGCCTTTCTTGTGGGGAACTAAACCACTGTAGTGCTGTTAAACCTAAAAAAAAGTTCCCCAAAAAAACACAGCAATTCTACAGCCTGTGATGTGTAACTGTGGTGTTTTAATGCAGTGTTTTTGATTCAAAACAATAAACAAATTAACAGTTCGAAGCAGCAGTTTCATGCAGCAAAATCTCTACCTTGTGCTGTGGTTCTAAACACTTTGGAAAATGAGTCAAACTTGGCAGAATCTAACTCAATTTCTCTGATTAGAGATGTTAGTGCTGGCCTTTTTTTTTTTCAACAAATGTCATAATATATAGTTTTGCTAAATGCTAAAAGCTTGAGAAAATGAAAAAAAAAATATTTGGAACAGAAAGTGGGAAGTTTAGTCTTTTTTTTAACCTATAAAATGCATATTTTAAAATGTTTATTGATTTTTCCATTTTCATTTGCATTGATGTTTCATACCAATTAAGTCATATAATCCTGTTTACAGCTCAAAAACATGCTTTAGTGTTCAGTGCTGCTTTAATGTGATCCAGACGAGTGGTTTGGTTCAGGGGTTGAAAGTTAAACTCAGGTTCTAGGGTTTGACAAAATAAAAGTCTATAACTGTCAGGTCCTAAGTCAGCAGCTCTGGGAGATTGTTATTGTATAAAATACTATATCTATAATCTATATTTTCAATATGTGACCCTTCATGGAATGATTTACAGAAGGACCCAAAACTGTCAGAACTTGTTACTTTGGAGGGTATTTAATCTTAAAGGTCCAGAAAAGTAATAATCTTGGTCAATGTGGCTCTTTCTAAATTTTCTCTGGAATCATTCTTGAACTTTTACTTATTTATCTTGGTCTTTTATTGTACATAACTAGAGATTGTATTTTATTTATTTGTCATGTATGAAAGTTTTTTGTTTGCTGTGTCTTGATTTGTTTTAACTTTGTCTGTACTGCTGTCTTGGCCAGGTCACTGTTGCAAAAGATCTAAATGAGGATTCCCTTAATTTCATGAATAAAGGTTATAAAGAGAGATGTGCACGAATAATCGATCAGTCCTGGTGTCAACATCTTTCTTACGAGACACATTTTTATTTGGGGTTGGGGGAGAGTTATGTTTTTAGAGATGCAGAACTAATGCTTTATGGCACCGTTTCTGCTCAAGTGCTGCAAATGTTAAGTATAATTAAATTGTATGCTTGCTCTTCATTAAGTTGGTCGTTTTGTTTTTTGTTTTTTTTTTTTTAATTATCATTATTATTTGGGTCAGATCAAGTCAACTAACTGAGGTAACCTGGCTTCATTATACAACTTAACCCATAAGGACCCAGGACTACTTCTGTGGCAGTTCCCAAATGATTTTTTTCTCTAGATTTAACAATTTTTAAGGGATTTATCACTAATTATCATAATATTATCCTCTTTATTTTGCATTTTTTCAGTGAAAATCAGGTATTTTCTGACATTTAATTCACTGAACATGTACTTTAATCATCATGCTGAGATTAGATTTGAGGGTTATTATATTAAAAACAGAGAAAACTTAAGGCAAAACTACTTTTTCAAAAAATCTATCATTAACTGAACATAAACAAAATGTCTCCATCCACTGTCATTGATCCAACTCCATGGGTTTAACTGGTGAATCAATGTTGTAGAAGATGACGGTGTTTCCACATTCACTGCGAAGCCTCTGAACATCCAAATGGGTCATATCTGATGACCATGAAAAGATGACAAACTGTATTTTATATTTGTTATTTACATGTATTGATAGGATTATTGGATCAGAGGTTTAGATCAGTAGATGCTTTTGGATGCTGGTGGATATTTGGGTCCTTAAGGGTTAAAGTAATTCAAATATTCATCTATAAAACAAGATGATGATGATGAAAAGCCAAAACTGCATAAAAGTAGATTATGTAAATATCAGAAAAACATTTTATTTTACTGATTTTCTGAAAATTCTGTAAAAAAAAAAAAAAAAAGATTGTAACAAGATTATGATAAATTAGAAAACACTCACTGACATCAGGTGATTTGAGTTGAAAGCCCCCGGCCTTAGTGAAGCACACAAGTTTTGACTTTGGGGGAGAAAAAAAAAAGGATGCGCATCTGAAATAAACTGTCGACCCTCACAAACAAACAGGCGTGTGTGTGTTCGTGTCCTTTCTCCTCAGCAGTTAATCCCCATCAGGCCAACAGGTCACATTATCAACCTATTTAAATTTTGACCCTGCAATCAATCCTCACATCAATAAGGCGTGAGTGTGTGAGTGTGTGTGTGCTTCCTCAGCTCTTCTGTCCTCTGTCCCTGCAGGGTGATGACTAATGACGCCTTTTGGAGCGAGCAGATAAATCCTACTGAAGGGGACGGCAGGTCAGATGAGGTAGCTGCACGGATCAGTGCTCCTACGAGAAACCAAACCCTGGAACCCAAATCTACTGTCAATCACGCATCAGGACGCATCAGGAGTCAGACTGGACGACTGCCATTCACTGGGTCGTCATACGACTACTGCAGAGAAATGAGAGCACCAGTCGGTTTTCACGCAGCTAAAACCTTTTTTTTTTTCATCTTTAATCTTCCATTTCGAAAGCAGCTTGACTCAACAGTGGAAAACTCATTAAAAATTATAATTTCTCCACATTAAGTTTAATTAAATATGTGTGGAAAATGTGAATAAACAACCGATCCTTTAGTTACTTTCTAACAGTTTTCAGGGTCATTTTAAACTGGACTAAATATCAAAAGTTGGCTTAAATTCTGTGGCATTCTGCTTGATCTTCATGCAAATATAAAGCAGACCTGGCACAATCATCATATTCTGTCTGAATATTTATGAATTACAGTAAAAGATAATTCATACCACACATTGGAGAGTTTTTTTTTTGTTTTTTTTTTTACAGTATCGGTTTTGTGAAGCTGTTTCAGATATTAACAACGGTAGAGAAAAACACATATAAACATTTCATAACGCTTCTGATACATCCTGAATTAATTTCCTCCTCTTCTGCTGTAACACTAAAACCTATTTTTACCACTCATTGCTTCTCCCAGTGCATAAAAGCAAGCACACTTTCCAATACCATATTATTCCTCTAATTGGCTGCAGCGTCACTGTGACAATAAGTTGCAGCTACATACAGTAAAAATCTGAACTTTTTAGCTGTCGCGTGCTAGCTCTGACTTTGTCTCCAGAGATTTAAGGGAGTAAATATAGACATCTGGCTGCGCTAATGACAGTAACACACAAACATGCACACACCCAGTGAACCCACACTATGTGTATTTCAGAATAATTGGCAGGCTATTGAAGAGGCCTCCAATAAATGCTTATTTTAGCTTAATTCATGCATGCATTGTCATAGAGTGAGTAAAGCCACAGGACAAAGCACTATAACTGTAGTTAAACAGTTTAACGATGCAATATGAGGCGAGAGATAATGTAGCAGGATACAGCCTGATAACAAAGCTGACTATAAAACAGAAAGAAAACACTCAGCTAGCTGATGGTAATAGCAAAAATAAATCATTTGACCTCAAACTTGAATCCTTATCTATCTGTCCCTTTTTTTTTGGTAAATTCTGAAGAGAAAAGGGATATTATGTTGAACTGAAAGGATAGCTGCCACTCTGACAGCCTCCTTTGTGATCTAAAATGGTGCTTTATGTCTCAACAAAAGGGCCGCTACCGGTGTTAACAGCCTTCACTGTGCCCGTCGTTCACCTCGTCTGACTCAGATGCACTCGAAGGCAGGAAAAAAAGCATCATTTCAGGAATGGTTTCCATGCTGATCCTTCTTTTTTTATCAAACTTGAGCTTTATTCAGCCGGTGTGACACTGTGACAATCATCAGTTCTTGGCGTATAGATACTGTAAGAACACTGTGGAAGTCCAATTTTTTTTTTTTTTCTTTTAGTGCATTTGCTGAATGCCAGTGAGCGGCTTGCTGCACTCACAGTCCTCACTGGAAAGGAAGTGGCCATAAATTTCAGTTTTTGTTCTCTCTTCAACTGTCAGAGGCAGCTAGAAATTGTCAGGCGAGGCGTTTCTCGCGAAAGGCTGTTTGCGAGAAACAAGTTTTATGTTACAGAGTGCTTATTCAGTCCTAGTTATTCATTTTTACAACGGCTGTGAAGGGATTGTCTGCAGTGTTCAGCTCAGCATTAATACGGAACAAATGCAAGGCATTGAGGCAGCATCAGTTAAAGGATTGATGTGAAGGAGATGGATAGCTGTGAAGGTACAGTAGGTGCACTGTGATTACATGATGAAGGAGACTTCAATGGTAATTAGGGTGATTACTGAGTATACAGTGCATGCTCAGACAGAGGAGAGGTCGCGGCCTGTGGTTGACGACTGACGGGCTGTAGGATCAAAGCAGGGTGTCAGGCGTCCATCATGACCACAACCCCACACAGGGATCATGCTGTTTAAGGCTGCAGAATGAAGGGCTGCTGTGGTTGCCGCTGTCATTCAGCAGTGCGGGTCCGAACTCCATCACGAGCCACTGCAGGTACTATCAGATTATTTTTTAAATTTGCTGACAGGCCCCACGTACGCAGAAAAAAAAAAAAAAAAGAAAAAAAAAAACTCTTTTGTCTCAAACTTGGCAGAGGTGCAGGACAAATTTTGAGTCTTCCACATCTCTCAAGAGTGTAATCCCCTCAGAGCAGCTTTGATAAGAAGCAAATTACATAATCCTTCCTGACAGACAGAAAATTTGAGTCATAATGGGTTCCTACAGGAAAACCATTTTTTTATAGCCTTGGTGTTTTTTTCTTTGTTTTTGTTGTTTTGTTTGTGGTGTATTTAAAACACAAATGCTCTCACCTGGGATGCTGCTGTAGAGGAACAGATAGCTGTCAAAGTCTCCTTTGGGCTCCTTCCATGAAATGAGGAGTTTGTCTGAGCTCAGCACTTTGAAGCGCAGCCTCCTCGGAGCTGGAACTGAAAGCCAATCAGAAATATTTGAATTACCTTCAAAGACACCAGTGAGGTTTTGCAAATGCTGATGGATAAAAATGATGCTTATCAAAAAGGCCCCAGCCACCAAACCACGTATGTGAACATGACAAGATGGCAACTGTTTTGAGAAAACCTGAAAATCCCCAGAAAATGAAAGAGTGAGTAGGACAGGAGAAGAGGGAGAAGGATAGGTAAAAGCCAATTTAAAGCTTCCTGAAACCACGAGAGCAACACATAAAACAGGCCAGAGAGACAAATGACTCAGCTTGAGTTTGTTTCAGCTAAACTTAGCTGGAAACAAGTTCAAGAAGGTGCGGATTTAGAAGACACTATTTCCAGTCAAATCCTCTTCAGGGATACATTGTGAAGGAAAGTGATGAGAGGAGCGATGATTGAAATTTCTCTTACAAGCCAGTAAGAAAAACTTCAAAAAGCAGATGTTTGTGACACTGTGTGAGTGCCTGTGTATTCTTTATCTATACAATATTTTGGAGAAATGATCGGTTTACAACAGAACCCACGTCTCACTATACTTTGCAGCCGCCTGTCAGTAAAAACTGCTCTGCTGTGTTTTGTTAAAGATGGTGACAGCAGCCATTCTCTGCGAGTGAGTGTTTGTGTGTATGCGCGTGTGCGGTCCAACCTTCTTACAAACACAGTTAAGACGGCACATTTTTTTCAGATGAGGAGGGAGTAGAGAAGCAGAAGAGAATTTGACTGTTCCAAAATCTACAGAGGAAGAAATGAAAGGACAGCTGCACCCAAGTAAACATTAGAAACAGAAAGAAAACACAGACACTGTAATGTAGTATTGTGGAATACTACACATTCACCTCAGATGAACACAGAAGTCGTTGACATAACCCTTATGTCTACGACACATATCACCATTTGACTATATTATTCTGTTAGTTTAAGTACAAAGTATACAATAGTGTTCCCAAACGGTGTTTTTCACTACTGTAGTTTATGATCAGGGCCAGGGATAAAACACTAGTGACCTGGTGGTTAGTGTGTGAGGAACATCAGGCATTAAGGACAGAATAAATAGGTGATATGATGATGACAAACCTGAGGTGTACTGTGAAGGATTTTCACTCGATGATGAGAATAGACAGCCATCTTTCTCAAAAGGAAAATCCCATCGGGGCCATGACCCGACAGTACAGTTTAATGTGTTGTTAAATTACAGGTGCAAGAAATTAACAGCTCCTTATTCTCATAATTTCCATATGAGAATGTACTTGTTTGTTTGTTTGTGAATTTCTGCATCGACCATTTAGTGAATAATTCAGGGCAATCTGGGTTAAGCTACATAATGGGTGAAAGAACATATTTCTGCATATATTATATCTGAAGTCAACATATGCAACATTTCTCGCTGGTGTCTGTAAGTATATCCCTTCAAGCTCGACCCCTCCTCTTTAAGCAAACACAGGAGAAATAGACTGAATGGAGAAGCTCAGTGAAAAAAAGCCATGAAATGGACAAGGAAAACATTAACTCCTGATTCTGTCACATTACATAAATAAATAAACCCACATTCTAGAAACAAAATACAGCTAAAGCACAAAGCTGCTCATCTACAGGTCTGGTGATTTCAGCTCGACTCACCTCAACTATCCTCGACTTGGGTCAGTTTTGGCACCAGCAGGGGACATTTCCACTGCAGCTATAGTACTCCCTCATTGCAAGTGGTCATTATAGCACGTAGCATAATCTGTGATGTCATTTTGCAGCTGACACAGCAATGGAGGAGGATGAAACGTAAAACTGTAAGCTATCATTTCTGTAATAAAATATGATATTGAGATTGTTTCAAGCACAAATATAGTGGTTTAAGCCTCAAGCTGTGGCCGATTTATTAAGATAAGACCCTACTTGAAAATGTACTTCAAATTTTTGGTTGATTTACCATTTGTTTGGTGTTTGTGTCCCATGCTGCAACATAATAGTGCAAATGTATTGGCGTAGCAAGGATTCTACCTTGACCTGTCTGTGATCGGTGTGATTTTACATAGTATTGCTTTGACTCACTTGGACTCACAGTGAAGGTGTTGCTAGAAATAGTATCTGATAGCATCTGTTTGTCCCTGTTCTAATCCAGTGGAAACACTAAAAACAGCTGTGGCTTGTAGAGGCAAATCGAGCCGATACTGTCAGTGGAAAAGCAACATTCGTTTTTATATCGTTCTACCAATGCATACTGCAACGACCTTATTGGCTAGAGATAAAGATTCACCGCCCAAAGGTCGACACGTCCCAAAAACACAAAACAAGAGCAAAATAGAAAATACAGGCAGAGGACAGGGTCTCTGAAGGGAAGGAAAACACCACAAAACAGTTAGAAGAGGACTAAGGATTATTTTAAGTCTATAATATTTTTGGAGGAAAAAGTTACATACTTTGCCTTTAAATTTTATATTTTCTCTGTGTAAATCCATTATCACAGTTCAGAAGTGAATCGCTCTACGACTTTTTATTTTTGTTACAACTTGTCACCAGACCTCCCAAAAAATGTTAGTCATGGTATGATCTCACAAGTTCATGACAAGTCCGAGCTCCTAAAGAAGCCAAAAAAAAAAATCTGTCTGAAGTTGTCAAGTGAATTTTTCAATGTTTCATGATGCTGTTTGACATCACAGCTCTTCTGAGTTTTACAATTTACCCACGGTGTTCAGTAACCATACCATGCCACTTCTCAAATACTCAAAATGCATAGAATGAAACGGTGTAATTACACCGCACAATAAGAATCTATGAATAATTTAAGTCTATGATAGAGCTGGGTAGATTACTACTCTCGTATCATTTAATGCGTGCTTGATAGTAGGTGAATTAAGTTTGGCAGGCAGGGTGCTAATAACAGGGTGGAAATTGTCTTGAATACCTTGATCTTTGCTTTGTATGTCAATGAACTCTCCCTCACCCACATACACACTGATTTATTCTAAAAATGGAAAGAAAAAGAAGGAAATGTGACCCTCTTTTATGCAGCGAGTGCATGTCAAAATTGACAAGTTGGTGGTAATTTCAGAGACAGCAACTATGATTAATGAACGTGGACACAATAGCTACAGTAGGAGAGAGAACATGAGGCTCTTCACAAACAGGCAAAGCCTTCCTTATTTACCTCCATACAAGCAGAAAATAATTAAAACTCAACCTTTTTCTGAGTCTGGGATCTAAGATCCTTCTCTCACATACGCCTCAGTAAAATAATTTGTAGTTAGAAACCAGGCCTAGCTGGCTTTAACTCTCCCCTAAACTTGCAGTGTGCTCATGTATAGTGCAGTATATTCCACAAACCAGAGCCATTTATCTGAAAGAGTTATACCACTGGAATCAGCAAGCCCCCAACAGCTCCTGACAGAGGCTTGAATAAGCGTCTTGCCAGGTACTAAATGCAAGTCCAGTCATTTGGCAGAAGTTTGGCGATGACTGCTTAGCAACAAAATTTAGCTGCAGTAAATAGATTGAGTCACTAAAGCCTTAAAGAAAAAAATGACAAACCCTTTCAAGCCAGAAAGTTGTAGAATCCCTTCAAAAACAATATTTAACATGTTCTCATTCTGCACAGCTCCATTTTAACCCAAAGGCGTTTCATAAAGACGCTAATCTGGAGTAATCTCATGACTCTGCAGGGAGCAAAAACCAGCAAAGTCTTAACTGGAAGCCCAGTATGAACAGGAATTATCTGGGTTCCAGCGATACAGGCGTGGTATGACGCCCCACTTTGAGAAGGGATGAGTCTTCCCTGGATTAGCAGCAGTGAAAGCTAACAGAGATTCCTGTTAGATGAGTAAATGCGAATGTCCAATCCTCCGCTCCACTTCCTCTCCTCTTTTGTTTTTCCCTCGTCATTTCTTTCGTGTTCAGCTTTTTCTGCACGTCCTGCTTTGTCTCCTTGTTCTCTATGTTTGTCGTTTTTCATCCTGCTTTCTCTGAGGTCAAGCCCTTTGCTCACTGTTCCTCATTCTCCTTCTCTCCAACCATCTTCCTCTTTTTCTTCTCCTCTCTGTCTTTTCTGAGCTTTCTGCCTTTTCTTAATCTCTTTGCTCTGTTTCTTACCTCTCCTCATGCTTCCCCTTCTTTCTCATCCATGATTTTTGTTTCTATCCATCCTTTCTATCCTCTACATCTTTGTTTCCTCCTTTCTTTATATCATTCTCTTCACTCTTTTCCAATCCTTCCTTTCTCCCTCTCTTCTTAATGCTTTGTTTTCCTCCCTTCTTCTGTTCAGATTAGCCTTGTACTCACTCCGCTGTGAGCACTCGGGCTACAGTAGTTCCACTAAAGCTCTGGATTTATGGATGACAACTGCTGGCTTGTGTTGTCACCACAAGATAGCTACTGTACATGTAGGATGTGTGTGTGTTCATGTGTGTGTCTGTGTGTTTAGTGTCTATCTGACGTGTCGTTTGATGTGGTCTGTGTCTCATTGGTATCAGAACCACTCTGCTCACCGAGATAGCACTTAACCCAAATCCACTCTGCCTTTTTCTTTCCACCTCTCCGCTCTTTTTATCTCCTCTGCTGCTCTCATGGAACACTTCTCTTTTATCACATCTTCTCTTCTTATCCTTGGGTTTAAACCCGCTCCTCTTCATTCCTCCTATCCCCTTGCCTTCTCCTCTGCTCTTTTATCCCACCTGCCTCTTTTCCACCCCCACTCACTGCTGTCCTTTAGTGGCTTTAATGCCTTTTTCTCCCTTCCCTTTCGCTTACCTGTGTAAGCGATGCCTCCCCCCCCAACACTTATCTCTCTGCTGCATTGTGCACGAAAGGGATGTGTGTATGTGAGTATGAAATCTCTCTTAAGAGTGACTGAACATTAAGAGTCTGCAGGATGATCCCTCTTCATGTGCAGTCTCATGAAAGAAGCTATAATATTCTGCATGGCTGCTAACCAAAGGTGCAAGAAAGTATCAGCATAAAATCCACAACTATGTTAATTTTGCAGAAATGGAAGCGCATATATAAGAAATTACACAAGGATGAAATGCAGTTTAAATGGTAGTCTGCCTTTCTACACAAACCACGTACGATAATGCTGAGTGCATTGCAAAATAAAAACAGGCAAGTCCTTAATGTGAATATTCTGGCTCATTTTAACACCCTATACTGAAGGTACAAAGCATACACCTTCACTAATGCATGAGTCATGATGATTTGATGCATGAATTACTGCAAAATGTATCATGGATCCCTGTTTCTCACCATGAACTAATGATCAAGCCAATCTGACTTTATGTGGTTGTTTCACACCAATTTGATCATCATTTGAGGAAAGTAAATTTGCAGTTATCTCAAACATTAATTTACATGCTGTCAAATCGGCTATACTCCATAACAAGCTGTTCAGATACATGCATTTATTTGACAAGCCTCTCTGTAAGAACACCATCCTAGTCAAATAAAAAATGATGAACCTTAAAATTTGAGGTATTTGCACATATACGAACTACAGACATGATGCCTGATAGTGTTTCTTATGATACAAGCAACACTATCATGGTAATATCTATAGGAGGTTTTCCATGAATAAGGTGGAAAAAAAAGTATAAAGCCAATTAATTCAGTGTTATTGCTAAGACAAATACGCTGCCACTCCTCACCATGAAAACATGAAGGAAAAGTTCAGGTGCATATTAAGATTTGGTCTTTATAATAATTTTTCCTTCATCATACTGGCCTTGAAGAGGACCTAAATGAAACTAGACTGCAATAGATGAGGACAAAGTCTAAGCTCTGTGCAAATATGATTTCCAAACTTCCTCCAAGTTAATGTAAGACTTCAACAGTCTGTAAAACACCACAAGATTAGTGCAGTAAATCACATAGTCTGCACAGAAGAGTTCAAGACATGATGAGTACAAAGGGAGGTCACACTAACCTCTGATTTATTTAATGCTGTTGCCATATTTCCTACTTACAGTCCCTCAGTTGTATCTCAGACTGAAAAATGCTTAAGAATGTTGTAATATGTTGTTATGATCACGCTAAACTATCAAAACTACCGTTATTTTTTAACAGTTTGATCCAGTTTTTCTTACATGGAGGTTGATCCAATGCATTGATCTAAAAAAAGTCAGAGGAATCCAGTATATTATATATGATGCTACTAACCCAAGAGTTAGCAAATCTATTTTAGAGAAGAAAAGAAAGTCTTTCGTCTATACAGATAAAGATCTATAAAGGTAAATATTTACTATGGGAAACATTTGGTAAAGGTGCTACATTTATTAATTCTACTTTCAAATATTAAAACAATGAAATAAAATTATTATTATAATGTTTTGAATAACTTTAAGCACTTTCTTCTAATGTATTAAAGAGATTGTTGAGATGTGTTCTGACTATATTCAAACAAACGAAGCAGGAGATTAATGTGACCACTAGAGGGAGTAGTGAGTCTCCCATGGTGAGGAAAACTAATGCCATGGGGCCTTTGACGAATGCATCAGAAAGTGACCAGATTGGTTGAGAACTGGCAAGAAAGAACTTTTATATTCGAAGAATGCGATTAAAGGATGTGTGATCTGTGGTTTTACTGTGGCCATTTTCTGTCCAAAAACAGAGCTAAGCTAATTGCTATAATGTAAACTATCAGCACATGAAGATTATAAGATGCAGTGCTGTTGTTATATGACTGAACATCAAACTGGTTTGTGTTTGGTTGTAGAAGACAACTGATAACATAAAACAGATGTGTGTAAACAATGAGCTTTACATTTATTCAGAGGGACACAGTCTGTGGATACATAGTGTTGATTTGTTTTTGGTTTTAGTTTCAAGTGTGCAAGTGATACATGACTTAGATATCAATACAACACAGAACCCCTTTAACCTTTTTTTTTAAATTCATAATTAACCAACTGTTCTTAGATCACTAATCACAGCTTTTACATCAGATGGGGATTTTTGGATATCTTTAACTACAGTGGATATAAGTGGCTAAGCTGCACCGATACATTACATTATTTGTTGTATAAATGACATAGACAGCGCTCAGATAATTTCCTTCGTTCCCTCTTTGGGTGATTTCTTGACTCAATGATAAATTTACTTTCATCTTTGGAGCAAAGCAGTTAGCCAAAACCGTTTTATAAACCTTCAGTGTAGCCTTAAAAAAAAAAAAAAAAAAAAAGATGTTTTCTAACATACATAAAAAATGTCTGAATATTACCCTTTCATGGCAACAAATCCTGAAATAAATAATACCTCATTACTGCATGTTCATCAAACTGTGGTTATTTATGAATATTACTGACCCCAAGTGGTCAAAATAGTAACTGAAGGTGTAAGTGAAATCCTCTATTTTTTATTTAAGTTTGCATCATACTTATGTTGCTGAGACACTTAAAACAAACAGCAATTTCTGAACACTGCTGGAGTTTTTCTCAGTCTTTTATAAGAAAGCCAGGACCCATGCAGGAATTTCACAACCTTGTGCCATTACAATGTCTGCTCAGCCCCGAGTCACTTCGTACTCTGCAAACCATTCCACTCTGTGATTTTGGGAAGCATATCTGTACTCAAAATTCCTTGTACCCTATTTCATGCTTTCTGTTCTGTTCTGTTCTGTTCTGTGCAGGAGGCTGCAACTACTTCATCTGGCACTCACTATTCCTACCTCCACTATGACGCCCATACTGTATAATTTGGCCTATGCATTCATTTTGAATGACAAGCGCATAGGAAATTCAGGTTTACATTGTCCATTAAACATTTGTGGTTTGCGCAGTACTTCTGTTCCATTTCAGAAATCCTCATCAGCATACGCTTCCGACAATTAACAGCAATTTTGTTTATTTACAATCACAAAACATTATCCTCGTGCTCAGACAACAACAGAGAGCATACTGCACATGGCATATTAAATGATTCGTTGCTCCATTTAGTCCAAAGTGGTTGATGATTATGACAAGCTGGATTACTATCAACAGCAGCAGAATGTTGAGGTAAACGCAGCAGAGGTTTGGACAATTTATCACTTTTTTAATTCCAAACAGGTTGCTCTGTCTCATTGTCTCTTTTGTTTATGAATAAAGGATTCCTCATCATTGGCTTCTCTCTCTCTCGCTCTTCATTATAACTGAAATTATAGGCCAACATTTCCACTCATACTAATTCACTCTGCCCTTTATCCATTACTCCCTCTCACACACACACACACACGCACAGAGCAACAACACACACTCAACAGATAACGGCGACATCGCTGTAAGTGTGTTGGTGAGCACATAATCTGTTGTGATGTGTCCTGAAGCACAGTATCGACCCCAGCTGTCAGCCAATCAGCAAAATCAATTGGAATAATTAACAAAGCACACACAAGACACACACTTGACTACCCACATGAGGGAGACCAGCTGACTCAAACAGGACAAATAAATAAAAGCTTGATTAACAATAACGGGTGATTATGCACTTATTCCTAAAAACGTAGCCAGAGTTCAGATGCAACTTAGGCCAACGAGCCCAGTACGGCATCATTCCTTCATCTATCCTGCTTCTGTCAACAGCAACGCAAAGTGCCAGGTCACTGCTCGCAAAGCCTGACTGTGGTGCAGGGAGCAAAATTTACATTTCCTCTTTCGGTATTTTAAAAGCCAGAGGCAACAAAAAGTGGAAGGAAAAAACAACAGTCTGCGTTTCACACTTCTTAATTTAAAATTGGACTTCTGACATAACTTGCAAATCTTTATCAACACAACTTGGAAAAGCTTTGTTTGAAATATTTGCTCTCAGCCAACTCAAAATGTTCATACTGAGCTAATCTGCAATCTACATTCTGTTCCCTGAGAATATTTGCACTAAAAGAAACATTAAAATTTTGATGGTTACGTTCCAGGAAACTCAAATCAATGCTGAATTAAAGCAGTAGACAGAACACATTGACTTTTGACTTGTATGCGGAATAAGACAGTCACACACATCAATTATTCGCAACCCGAAGTACATGGGGGTCCTTCTGCAGTTTCTAGGGGGTACTTGAAGAATACATTTAATAAAAGATGTAATATAAATTCAAATGCATCTCATAGGAAGGAAAAACAATCAAATAGGATTAGAAACTGATGTCGTGCTGATCTTAGTATGTCTGAGAAACCTTTTAACACCACACGTTGCAGTTGATTGTGGAAAAATTCTTACCTATGAATTGTTTCATGTAAAAAGCTGCAGCAATAAAATGCAGATACCATAAACTAGACTCTTCAATGAGTTATCTGACATGAATAATAAATTAGGTCAATTAGTTCTTTCACTAGTAACATTTTCTAAGGTTTTATCCTATTTTATGCCATTGTTATGATTATAGACATTAATTATTTTATATTCTATTCTACACTATTTCTCTATTATTGCCTGTTAGTTTAGTTTCATTCAGTTGTATCTTATAAATATATGCATCATATTTCTCACTTAAATTTATTTTAGCTCCCTATTGTAGTTTGTTCTGCCCTATTATTGTTTCTGAAAGGTGCTAAACAAATACATTTGGATTAAATTTAGGGCTTTATTTTATTTTCACTTTATGACAATCATAAAAAAGTCACAAAATTATTCTTCATTGAACATAAATTCAAACTCCAACATTTCCCTAATTCAATAAATCCATATTTAATTTTTTTCTTTGCACACAAATCACACTGATACTATTGAAAATGTTGCTTTTTGTTACTGTATATTGATATTCTAAATACTGCATATGGATTTGTTTAAAAAAAAAAAAAGCCATTTTTGTATCCTGTTTTATTTTAAATTGAGAGTGAGAGAAAATAGATTAAAATCATGACATGTACATATCATTATATTTGTCTGCATCTACCAGATGATCAACAGTAGAAGTTAGGAACAGCTTCTACTGTTGATCACCATAACTTCTCCACACTAAAGAGAAGAAACTTTTTTTACACATTACTCTAGGTTACACTATTGTACGTTCTAACGCTATCATGCAGTTTTAGAGAAATAAAATTCTGAATATCTGAAAACAAGTCTAAATGCCATATTATATTAAAGATTAAGCATTTCTTTGCGGTGAAAAAGCCTTCCTGGTGTGGGCCACCCTTTACTAGTGGGAGTTTTTGATAACAACCAGACATTTGTGTTGTATATACAAACATCCTCCATGGGTAGAACACACACTAATCCTCAAGCTCAAATCCCCTCTGACCAGATGTTGCAGCTTACAGGATGGACTGCACAAAATTAATGGCTATCACATGCTCCTAATGAAGGGACTAGGCAGGACACGCTCCCATGGCGTCTGGGAGGTCGTCCATATTCTGCTGCGACTCACTGGGATCAAATCCCAGCCTAATTTATGCTGTCACACTTCTGTCTCACCTCTTGTTTCTGCCTCCCTAAAATGAAAAGCATGACCTATAGGACTGCTAATGATACTTGGAATCGAAGTTCAGAGAGAGAAAAGAGTCTAGAGCGAGAATTACACATGGCTGGAATAAGGACTGAAGAAAATAGAAGAAAATATCCCCTTTTCATTAAAGAACAATCGCTGTTTATTCAGGTTTTCCTATTGTCAATAAACAGACCAAACATAAAGCACCCCGCACTGATCCATTCAGAATTTAAAGAAGAAACCGACCACGATCTAAGCCACGGTAATAACACAAATTATTTTTTCAGTGTGGAATTCCCATTTTCATTTAGCTGTAAAAAGAAATCAATAGAAGGCTTGCATCGCATGTGGATTATTGATTTTGTGAAACAATTCAGGATAAGACAGAAAATGTTTGATTTCTTTGTGGAGACTTATTTTGGCAAAGACCTGCAAACACACCTTTGGCGTCAGCTGAAAATGGAATGATCTTTTGTTGAATAAATAAAAGCAGATTTGACCCTATGCACTTGAACATCTACAAACTGCAAATAAACACTCCTTAGACTCATCCACACACTGCAGTTGTAGGATTCATAAGACAGTTCTCAGTTCCAATTTGCTGGAATAAGATGGATGTTGTGATTAAAGAATCCTACAGCTGTTTTTAAGTCACAACATTTATCACCTTCATCACTTGAATCCCTCTCTGTGGTGTTAATGTTAAAGCTAACAAAACGCAGTGTATGAACAGATGTTTAAGAGGAGCAGCCCATCTGAATGCTGCTGAAACTGAACTGCACTAGATGGTTATGTTGCTGCAGCACATACTGTGTAGGATTTAGCAGAACCTAGTGGTGAAGTTGTAGATTGCAACAGCTCAATAACCCTGCAAAAATGCAAAAAGGTGTTAGGGTTGCCTGTTGTAGCCTTTTAGGTTGTATTAAAGGACTGATATTTGAGTTTGCTTTTTTTTTTTTTTAAATGGAATTATGCATTTTAAAACATTTCCCTGTGGTCTACATAAACTGTAAATACTCTGCTTGGGTCTGAATTCTTCATTAATTCAACTCCACAGGTCCATCTTCAACCCTATTTCTGTGAGTAATGACATGAGAAAGGTCGTGCTGAGCGCTGGCCCTTTAAATGTAAATGAACCACTTCACGCCCCACCCACTCCAGGTTGTTTGCTGTGCTACTTTGTCTTGCTCAACCAACAACTGAACATTTTAGGTAATTGCCTCGAAGTTTGGACATATTTTCAGTTTGGACTACAACCGCTGCTGCTGACAAACATTTATGTCGTACTCGGAGAAATGTTCGTCAAAAGTCTTGTCCTTATATGTGCAAATGTCATGATGTAACTAGTTATAGACGTAACAAATTAAGAGAGAATTAAAACAGGTTGTAGAAATCCACTCGATTTTTGCCAAAATTAATATAAAGATAGCTTTGCAGCACCTGGAGGGTTCAAATTCAAATTTTATGAACTATTAAGGTCCAAATACACAAATAAATGAAGCAAAGGCTAATAAAAGTGGGTTTAGCAAAATATGACCCCTTTAAAAAGTGAAATATTTTGCATCAAAAAAGCAAAACCAAAACAGTTGCATTTGTTTTGCAACAAGGTGGACTTTTTCAAACTTATGCTGTGTGAATAAAGACATGAACCAACGTCACGTGACATCAGCAATGATGGAGCTGAACCTGTTGATTTGTAGCCAGTGTTAGTTTTTATGAGAGACAAAAATGATAAAGATAATGAAATAAAGGACATCTTCTGGAGCAGCATCGCCAAATAACTAGACTATCTTGGCCAGGTCTACCTCAAAAAAGAGATTTTATCTCAAGGAATTTCCTGGTTAAACAAAGGTTAAATTAAAAAAAAAGAAAATCAGCATGTAACATGAATATAATGTGAATCAAATACAGTTTGCACCATATGTGACTTTTTATCTGGACATTGAATGTAGACCACGGGGAGCAGAGATACTGGATCAAACAGACTGAAGTTGAAGCTCCAGTTGATGTTGAATTCATTCCTATTTCTGTTAAATGGCCTGGCACGAATATATTAAAATCTCTTGGAGAAGTGTCGCAACTGTCACAAACTTGGTGTGAATAGTTTTGATATGAAATATTCACCCACGAAGGGTTGGTTTTGTCATGTTATTTTTCCAATGTCCATGGTGAGTAAAGGCACTAAGTCTGTTCTGAGCTACTGCAGAATCATGGTGGACTCCTATAGATACAAACAACTCATGCTAAGGTAATAAAAACACAATGATTGTCATTTTCAGGTGATTATACACTAATGAAGGCATAATTATGTATATTACACCTCATTTCTGCAATAAAATGCCTCTAAATCATACACACTGAAGCTTTAAGGCGCCCACTGCAGACTGAACACGGCTTGAAATGAGCGCATCCGTGTCTAAAACATTGCACAAAACTGACAAAAGCACACCTTCAGTTTGATTAAATCAGGTTTGGTGAGGTGAAGTTGATTGCAAAACACACTGGAACGATATATATTGTGCAGAACATTGCGCAGCAAGTCATCTCAGCTTGAAGCGCATCTTTACAGCCTTTTATTAAAACCCCTCTGGAGCGTGGCAGAGTCTGCAGCAGGTTGCACAGCCTTGCCATGCTGCCAGGGTGAAATAGCATGATGATAGGACGCTGATACGAACATGAGCGTGATAAAATCTGATTGGACCGAGCCTGCACATCAAACAGAGTGAGGAATGATGTGGAAACAGATCTGTTTATGGGGGAGAAAGCAGAGTGAGGTCAAGTGAGGGAAAGGCGAAGGAGAGGTGAAGCTGGGCTGGAGGCAATGAAGGAGAGGGGACTAATGGTGGAACAGATGGGAAGAGGGTGGATGACCAGTTTGGGACAGGAGGGACATGGAAATGGGATTGTGGAGTGGGAAAACAGAAACAGGGGATGGAGGAAGATGAATGCATCCTACAAATACTTACCTTGCTCCTGTGCATTAGTGGACAAATGTGAAATCGACGCTTGTAACACCAGAGGAGCCCACAAACACCACCTGATCCATCCTGTCGACAACATCCTCTCAACCAGCAGTCTACACCTGCGCAGAAAAGGGAGATACTGTTGATATATGCAGCATTATTAAGGAAAATGTAAATGAAAACAAGGGGAAGCAAGGGAAAAAAGCCAGGGAGACATGTAAAAAAAAAAAAAAAAAAAAAACAAGAGGCATTTCAGGGACAGAAGTGGCCTGAATGCCTTTGAGCTGCACAGAGGCTCTGGGTCGTAAAGACATTCACCTTACCCACCAGCCCCGAGCTCCTGATCTGGAGTCAGTTGCTCCTGTTTAATATCCACTTTGATACAATTACAGAGCAGTAGTCTAACAGTCTAGACTGACCACAGAACAGCGGTTAAGACTCACGCCTACACAGAGCAGGCCAAGGGGGAAACAGAGGAGGACTTTGTCTAAAGAGAAGAGAAGAGAAGAGAAGAGAAGAGAAGAGAAGAGAAGAGAAGAGAAGAGAAGAGAAGAGAAGAGAAGGACAATTTAACAAAAAAGGCTGAGAAAAGTGGGATGAAGGATAAACACAGTGATAAACCGACAAGTCAGAGAGAGAGTTTTGATTGACGGAGCAGAGACAGAACATTTCACGAGTGCCTTGTCATCACTAGAGCAAACACAACAGCCCATGTCCTCTTCCTACCATCTTATCTCCTCCTTTCACCTTTTACTTTTGTTCTCTTCACCCTGTCCTCCATTATCTCCCTCTCCTCATCACATCCCCCCCCCCCCGCACCTCCTTTCTAGTTCACAGTAGACAGGGCCGTTCAATCACTTCAGAGGTATGATGAATAAAACAGCACATGTAACTAACTTGTTGCAGAGCGGATCACTAGAAGACGCCTTCATTCAGGATGTGTCCAAAAAGGGCAATGCACATGAATAAGTGTAATATACTCCAGGAAATATGGGTGACTGCTTCATAGCTCATCCCTATGGCACTGAGAAGGGAATGAAAAGTATTCAGCACTGTCTGGTATCCCCCTTTCTCTCCCTCTCTCTCTGTTTCTCTTTCTCTCAGACACACACTTACACTCACCCAGACACACAAATGAGAATTTATATCACTAATTACACATTGAATTAAACTGCTTCCGTTAATCGTGATCGTTAAGATAAAGCCCAAATTACTGCCAAATCAAAATCGCATTAAACCAGAAAGTTTCGCCTGTGCTCACTTCGTATAATTTCCCCCTTTTCTCACAGTCCAGAGGGCAACTTGAAAAGTAGTTTAAAAAAAAAAAAATCAAAAAAATAAAAAATCTAAGGTTATGGGTATTTCACAAGTCCTCTCTTTAGGCTGTTTGGACATTTAACCTATTTGTGGTTGAATTACAGAAATACTCACACATCACGCACTGTTCATTTTTAGTAGATGGATGAATAAATACTGTGATCAGATTAATGATTTTATTCCATGAAAAAGGCAAACAAATCTATTATTAATAAAATAATAACAGTATTTCCACCTGTGCGTGAATGTAAGTTTGTGCTCATTCATTTCTAAGTGGTGGCTGCTGTTAAATCAAGTTTCTGTCAGCTTTCAGGTGCAACTATCGGATCCATTCACATGAACTGCTTGCGTCCGGACCCTCATCAGCAGAGGCGGCACACCTGAGATCTGTTCCAAACGCGCGCAGTGAGTGAAACGGCTTTCCATACCTCTCCAGTCATCAATCCGATGCGTCCTTCTGTCCCCAAAGGAAATCCTCAGAATACCAAAGAGTGCTGCTGCTGCTGCTGCTGCTGCCTCCCAAAGGGTCCTCTTTCTTCTTACTCTTTCTCCCTCTCACTCTTTTTTTTTTTTTTTTTTCTTCCTCTCACTCCTCTCCGGATACAATTCGGTCAGTCCAGAGTGGGTGTTTCTCTCCTCGTTATTCAGCCATCCCTCCCTCCAGCTATTCCTCCCTGTCCCAACCCTTTCCTTCGCTCATCCGAGAAGGAGTGTGTGTGTGTGTGTGTGAGAGAGAGAGAGAGAGAGAGAGAGAGAGAGGGATGCGCAAAAGCCTCCGTCGCCAACCTTCAGGTTTCAGTTCCGCTTCGGTCTTCTCCGTGCGCCTCCGCGATTATGACGGGACTTGTCTGAAGGACGCATCATCCGGATAACGTGGCTTAAGAAGATCCTCCGCGATCATCACTGGAAGTCTGTGTTTGACTTGTGGAAAAGTCCATGTGAAAAACGCTCCGTGCGCTCTGAGCAGGTGCCTTGGCCGAGCACCGCTGCGCTGCGAGCTCTGGCGTTAAAGGCGCAATGACACAGGTTTTTTTTTTTTTTTACCTCAGATCAAAGTTGGCGTTGCCATTGAAATCTGACCCCGGTAATATTTCGCATCACGTCTACACTGAAGGAAAAACATAAACGCAAACAGCCTGGGGAAAAAAAAATGTAGTGACAAAACCCCATAATGGCTGCAAATACAGTCGAGGGAAACAAAATTATTAGACCATCAAAAGTCATCAAAAACAATGATTATGCAATCCAGTACTGACTCCTGTGTGGATCATGTGACTAAAACAGACAGAAAAGAAAACATGGAATGAATAAAAACACAGTTTTTGTCAGTATAATGCCATAGCTGGAACTTAAGTGATTTTGGTTATTATAAAAACAAAAACATGGAAAATGGTTAAATATCAGCTCTGAAATTAAGCTTTTATGGGCTGTTTTTGTTGTTATCATTATATTTGTCCAAACAAATGTACCTTTAGTTCTACCAGACATTAAAATTAACAAGAAATTGAAGAAAACAAGGGGTGGTATAATAATTTTTTCCACGACTGTAACTTTACCCTTTTTATTTCTTTAGTTTTTCAACAGTACAACAGAATTTTACTTCAAATGATTGATCCTATAGATTATTACGTCACTTACTGATTATTGCACTGCAGTAGGAGAACTTGTTAAACACATGATATTAATTTACAGTGAAAAAAAAAAAATCCTGTTGTTTTTACAGAAAAAAAAACTGGAAGCTGTGGTTGCCGGAGCAATACTGTAAAAAAGCACATCAAACAGTAAAGATATTTACTGAGTAACATGTAGATTTAACATTTTAAATATGTAGATTTAACATTGGATTTCAGTGATATTTACATGTTTAACTCATACAGACACAGTGCTACTTTTGTGGCAGTTCCCAAATTAATTTTTCTCTATATTTAACCTATCTTAAGTGATTTATCATCATTTATTGTAATATTATCCTCCTTATTTTGTGTTTTTCATTGTAAATTTTCCTATATTTAATTTACTGATCATGTTGATGTTCATCAAAGCTCAAACTAAAGGTGAGAGTTATATCAGAAACAGAGAAAACTGAAATAAAAGTGACTTCAGCAAAGATATCAATAACTGAACATAGACCAAGTGTCTCCATTCACTGTCATTGATCCAACTCCATGGGTTTTACTGGTGAATCAATGTTGTTGAAGATGACGGCATTTCCACGGTAACTACGGAGCCTCTGAACGTCCAAATGAGACATATCTGATGACCATGAAAAGACGACAAACTGTATTCTACACTAATTATTTACACAGATTGTTAGAATTAGTGAATCAACAGGTATTAAACAGTTTAGATCAGTAGATGGTTTTTGTCACCAATGACTGTTTGGGTTTTTATGGGTTAAAGTGTTAAATGTACTTTTTTACTACTTTTAAATAAAAATTTAAAAAGTATGACAATATGCTGTTATTTCAACATGGTCTTGCAATGTAAACGACACCGCATTGTTTTTCAATTTACAGTTTTACTTTCTCAAAACAATAGAAATGCATGATTTCTACATACAAATCTGGCTTTGTTAACATACTCTTCCTGTAAAAACTATAGCTATATTTGATTTAATCATTAACACAAAAATCTTTTCAAATAAACAATTTTGCATTGCATTATCACTTACAGTTTTTTTATGTTGCAATTTTACAACTTTTTGACGTTAATTCTACAGTCATTTTTTACAGTGTATAAAGGCCAAATATCTTACAGGCTCTTTTAAGTTTACAGGGACACACTGAATTCAGGTGTTTCATTGCTGTCAATAGGCTGCAAATAATAATAATAATAATAATAAAGGTCTTAACATAAGTCTATATTTCAAAATTTCAATAAAAGTTTTTATTTAATCTTTAGGGTTCAGTTTGCTTATATTGATCATCAATGTTTACCAAATGCTGAGTTTGGTTTTACTTAATTTTGCTCAACATTGAAAAATGTCTGTGTTTATAATTGTTTTTAATGTTCTGCCAGTAGATTTCTGAAAAATGTGTCACCTTCTTTTCATAAAAAGACATTAAAGTAAATATTTGGTCCCTACAACTCTCACTCAGGAAGAAAAATCAGTCTTAAACCAAATATTGATTTGACTTTTGTTGTGATACACTGTTGGAATAAGATACTTTCACCTTTTGATGAAATGATTGTGACAATGTCATTTATTCCTGATAGATAAAATATAACTGGGACTCAGTTGCACCAGGTCAAAGGTGATTACTGATGTGTAGAAACAGGAATAAAAAGTTGAATGTGCCTGAAAACAAAATGATTCTAACTTTATGGGCAACAGTGTAGTTGATGACTGACATGAATGTTTATGTTAACAGGAACAGAAGTTCTACAAGCTGTGAGTGTGATGTGTCCCATAAAATGAAGCCTAGATGACTTTATGGGACCTAAATACTTGCTTCTAAATCCCTGGCTTCTCCTTAACAGTGATAGTGATACCTGCCCATTTTTCACTTTTCAGGTGCATGTGATGTTTTCGAGCTTGTTCCCTGTACAGCATCACACCAGATGGCCACAGGCAGGGGATCTGTCTTTGCCACCATCTCCATACAAATACAAATATGTTGCTCCAATCAAAGTTTCCAGTGTAACTCTAAACTTAAATGAATGTGACAAAGGACTGATCAGCTCCAGTACTGGTTTTCTGGCAGGCTGAGAAAACTTGTGGCGCACTTTGTAATCCTGTTTATACACTGGGCTCCTCTGCTGTCGAGGACGCTTGGTGACTTGCCTTGAGGGCAGAAGAATGGGAGGCATGAGAAACAGAGGCTGCTGAAGTATGCCAGTGGCTGGTTGTGTTGAAGCGCTGAATAGCTGCACTCCAGGTGTGTCCCTGGGGGACTACACACAGACACATAAACGCACACACATAACGCCTTCGCCAAACAACTGTCCACATGCCATAAACACTATAATCAAGAGGAAAAGGACTCCCCGTCCCCCTCCCTCCTTCCTCTTATTTCTTCCTTCAGCCTTTTCCTCCCTTCCTGTCCTTCTGTCCTCCTTTTCTCCTTCATCTGTTGCCCGTTTGCAGCAGACCACACACTAAACAAATGCGACACATGCTCCACTGCACAGTCAATGTGCACAGTGTAGGCCATTACCCACTATTATCCACGTTAGCATTACCAAGCAAATCATCACATTCATCTGGATAATAATGCTTCTAAGAATTAAATCTTTCTTTCTTTCTTTCTTTCTTTCTTTCTTTCTTTCTTTCTTTCTTTCTTTCTTTCTTTCTTTCTTTCTT
>JAPQRP010000010.1:14836012-14868342 GCA_037367295.1 Apogon hyalosoma | reverse complement strand
CTAGCCTGGTGACCTGTGCTAGCGACATTAATGCAACAAACCCATAGGCTTGTGCAACGATTTGTGAAAATACCACAATTACACTGACAAACCGCCTATTTAAAATGAACTTTGGTTTTGTAGAACAGGGGAAGTGTAAGTAAGTAAAGTTTATTTATAAAGCGCTTTTCACAGATAAAAATCCCAAAGTGCTGTACATAAAATCGGCGCAATAAAACAACATAAGAATAATTTCATAAAATAAATAAAAAGGATAAATCCATCAACCAAAAGCTTTCCTAAATAAGCTGTTTTTATTGTTTTTATGACACGATCATACAACCCCCTGGAAAGTAGATTATGCAATGCATTAAGATCAATCACAATCTAAGAAGAAAATCCTATTTAAGACATTTTAAGGCTTATACCTCATTTTAAATATTACACTTTGTAAAAACTTGCAAATACTGTGCTCCATGTTTACTCTGAAAAGCTTTTTAAAGAGTAATTCTTTGTTGTAATGTGCAAAGCAGCCCAGGATGCACAGATGGACACACAAAAAAAAACATATCCTTGTCTACCTGCTGTCTTAAAAGAGTGCATTAGAAGTGGCTCTGAGAGTGAAGTATTCGACAGTTACATAAGTGCTCTGTTCCATTATGGTCTGGATAATGCTGATGCATGCATCTGATGGAAAAATGTACAAGCTGGTGCACGCAGATGTAATGTTTGAAAGCATGTATATGAGGAGAAACGTGAAGAGTCCTGTGATGCTTTTACTGCCTGCCCTGTGAGTTCATTGGGTGTAAATTATCCCCTTCGGTCTCTTATCTGACTGCAGAGCCAACACCTTACACCATGCCGCATTGTGTTACTGCTTAATTACATGTCAATAAAACTAATCAGGTGGAGTGAAACAGCGCTAACCTTCTAGGAACTGCAGAGAGTGGAATTAACTCTGCAAATAAACTAGTGAAGCTGTAGCAAACACTGCACCACAATATACATTTAATCTGAAATGATGATACTGCATGAAGAAACTGTGACCCAGATAGTTTTTCACTACAAATTAACAGTTTTACTATGTTGTGTCCAAAGTGGGTTACTCTAAGATAAATTACTTGGATCAAATTAAAATCTATTCATAGGCCCTTAACTGTTGGTTTGTCTGCTCCATTTTAATGCAGTGACACGTTTAACATCTAAGGAAAAGGTGACCTAATGTCCTATTTTTTTTATTTTAACTTTGATATGTATGTATTTGACCCCATCCATCACTTTTCCCAGAATGTTAGCAGTTATGTAATTGTGGACAGTGACGTTAAACTGTTCCATCCTTATCCTTAACAATATACTTCCAATTCAGACGACTGCTCTCTGTAAACTGAAGGTGATGTTTTTAGAATTCCAGTCAAGTTGTTCTAAAAATACTGAAAAAGCCACATAATGGACAGGAATAAGGCTAAAATATATACAATGGATTATAGTAGAAAAGTTAATAGTCAATAAGAATAAATAGATATAAAATTGTATTAATAAAAAAGAGGTTTAAAGAAAAATAAAAAAAGCTGTCCTAAATTTATTATCATAGCATTATCTTAGTTTTTCTATTCGCATAATTTAATCATCACATAAAGATTAATGATGCTATTTTAAATCCTCCGAGATATAGGCCACACAATCAGTTCACCCTCAGGTTAACACAGCTAATCACACACATACACACACACACCTTTATGACCCATTATGACACATGTTTCCATGACAATAAAATCTGACAGTTAACAGCAACCAAAGCAGAAGTGATATTATTTCAGACGGTTTCCTCTTTCATAGAAAGCCGTGCCTCCTCTCTGCAGAACGTTCTGCTTTGAAAATCCTACACCCACAGAGTGAAGGTCGAACTGTTTTGTAAATAACTACAAATACAAATGCCCCAAAACGAACACTCAAACACAGTGTTTTAAAGGAAATGTACAAACTCAGAGTACATTACGTGCAATATAACTTGACTTCTTCATCTAACTCGCTCTTTTAAGTCATGCTTTTCTCTGACCTGTGCTCTCCTCTCAGGGTTGTGGTTAAAGTTGATATACTCTGCATTCCCAGAATTCCTTGCTGCCACTCTGCTTACATACTTTCATGCCAGCTGTGGCTGCACAGCCACCTTTGTCCTGCTTTCCTCCTTCCTCTCTTTATTCTTCCCACAACTGTTTTTCCTGCTTTAACAGCTTGTCTCTACCCCGTCCTCATCCTGCAGTTTAACTCCTGCCTGATGCATCCCTTTAAAATATTGACACATTGAGGAAAAAAAAAAGAAAATCAACCCTTAAGGACAACCACATACTACTCTTTCTATTGCTAATCTATTACATAATGCAAACAAAGCTACTTAAACTGCAGCTACAGCAGCTAGTACTGTGAAAAATGGTTACTATGCATGTACCATACATACTCATATTTAATAATTTGTTGAATAATGAAGAATGAAGGATCAGTTCCCCTGTTCTTATTTACCTTCATACCAGCAGCAGCTGCAGGTCCACCAGGGTCCACAGCCTGGATATGACAGGGTTTACTGCCTCGAACAACAAACCCCCAGCCCACAGCATCGCCGACAATCTGGGCAACATCAAGAACATATGAAATATTAATATGGGTCCTATATACTCCATATTCAACAGGAGCCAAAAAAAAAAGCCTGTGCTATGGATTTGTGGTCGTTGCCAGTAAGTGGAAACGTGTGTTCATATTTTCTCTAGCATTTACTGTTCCAAAAGTCAGCAGTGAACATCCTTGTGTGCAGTTATGTGTTTGAAGGTAAAATTCACAGCACTTGATTTTTGTAACTTCACTCCTCTTCTCCGCTCAGCCAATGGTGATTAAAAGCAAGGAAGGGAATAGATGAAGAAAGGTAGTGGTGTTAGTTAAAAACAAATTTTAAAAAAAAAAGCTATGGCAGTGAGAAATACAATAGCTTTTCTGATTGTTTCATAGAGGTTATGTTCTAAAGCGTCCTCCTTCTGCATTCTGAGTCAAGAGGTCTGAGAGTTTCTGGTAACGCAGGGTGTAGTTTGGTTTGAAATTTGTCTCTGCATAGATACTAGAATAGAGAGAGCAGAGGAGAAAAAGGAGGAGGTAATATAGTCTAACTGAATTCACTACATTTTATAGACTCCCTACTGCACTGAGCTGTTATTGGCTGGAGGTACAAACTCACTGCCAATAGGTCCATAGCCAGAAACATCCCAAACACAGGGAAAAAAAAAAAAAAAAGATGAAAATAAGAAAATACAGACAGAGGGCGGTGTCTCCACCACCACACACTTCTAGTGGGTCATAAGAGACAACTAAGAAGGATTATTGTTGAAAAAGTTTACTTAAATGTTACACATTATACCTTTATGTTAGTGTTTACATGTCATTTTCTCGACCAATGAATGGAGCCTCAAAAGCAGAGGGTAAAAAGCCTTTATTTGAAGCATCCTGCATAAGAGGCAGGTCTTTATTTCTAACTGATCAGTTTAATTGGTCATATTTTTGTATAAGTCTTGTTCTAACAGTCGTATTACACCATTAGTAAATACTCAACACATTACATGCATCTGTTTCAAGGCCTTTAATTGATGGCTTTTATTTTTATTTATATTTAGGAAATGAGGTATTTACTGAATGTGAGTTTGTGTGAGCACATGTCTGGGATGTACGCAAATGTACACCATGGGAGACATTTACAAGTGTGTGTGTGTGATGAACAAGGATTTGTCTTTGTCTTGAGTATGTGTGTGTCTTACAGTGAATGTCTTCTTTATAAATGGTCCTCCTGGTGTCTGGAGCTCCTCTGGACTCACTTGTCTCTTGAGAACTGAAACGCAACAGAAAATGTTAGTCGCCGTCATGACAATCAGCCACACACACACACACACAGAAATACACAACCATAACACTGTTAAAACATGTGTGTGTGTAATGTCTGTCACATGCTAACAAGGCCTGGAGGCTCTGCACTTCCTGAAACCGTATAACTACCACTCCATCCCCTTCTTTAACTTCCTCTAACAACAATTCGCTCAACCTAAACAGGCCTCTACTTTACTTTGTCTTAAAATAACAATAATTATTTATTTGCATTAATTTATTCCACAAATACAAATAAAACACCTAAAATCAGTCTCTGCAAATACATGCATTAACAACAGATGCATTAACTATTTCACTCAAGCTATTTTATCCTGAGAAATGACTGCCTTTATATTTAAAGAAAACATGTACATGCATATATTTAGAGCCGAAAGTGAACATATGGTGAAGCTTAACAGGAAAATGAGAAAGAGAAAAGAAATGTCTGTGAATTGGTGTGTTTGGCAAAATGTGCCAAAGTAAATCTGCAAATATTCACATGATGAGAAACGCTGAACATATTTCTTCTAGACAAGATAATCTGTGTGCCTTCTAAATCACTTGTGATCGTTAATTCTAATACAGCCACAAATGGAGTTTAAGAAAGAGAACTTTTATCCCCTTGATTTAGAAGTATCTACAAAAGTCTAGGGAAGTGGAAATCCTTGTAGATATAAATGACAACTTGTTATTATAAGCTGATCATTCGTCATTGCTTCCTAATTTCTGTGGATCTTTTCATATCCATCTGGTTTTAAAAACATTCCTATTAAAAATGACAAGAGACAGAGGAAAACTTCTTACTCCTTCTGCTTCAAATATTTTATATTTTCCGACTCATTCATGTGCCATGTACAATTACAAAGGTTAATATGAAGCAGAGGGGAAATGCCCCGAGTGCTGGTGTGTGTGTTTGTGTGTCTGCCTTCCTTTTCCTGTTCGCTCATTGTTTATCGTGTGTGTGTGAAGGTGCTCAGATGCTACAAAGAGACGCTTGTCAAGGACTGTGCTTGGATTAGACACATCAAAGAGAGGCTCTCAGCAGTTGAAACACAACACGGACTGCATACACACACACGCACGCAGACACACACACAAGCTTAAAGGTGTCCCCACTGAGTTAAAGCAGTACAAAGAAGGTTCGGTATTTATTTAGTCTATCTTTGGAACATTTCACTGTAAGCGCTTGTGAGTTTTTGCATTTTTTATACAAAACTTTCACTTTTTACATGCTCTAGACCAGGGGTGCCCAACATGGTAGATCACAGAGGTAGTGCAGGTAGATTGCATGCCTTGAAAAAAAATGTTTTAGATGTGAGGTCTATCATGTGTCCTCCATTTGCCACCTGACTGATGTACAGAGCGTCCAGTCTGACATCTCTTCTCTTCTAAACACAGTCACCACGCAAGCATGGTCAAATGTGAGGTCGACCGCAAAACTCAAGTGAGCCAAGTGAACTAGTTAGCCTTCCAGTGTATATCTACGAAAGGGGAGGTGTAAAAATGAGTGTGAGAGCTGGACCAAGTAAGAAAACAAAAACTCAAACCCTTCCATGCAGAATAGGAGGAGGACCATTTTTCACCACGTCATATTCTAATGCATTTGTCTGATTTGTCAATCTATCGTCGCTATTCCGAAGAAGGGAAATGTGAAGAGGCATTATGGAACTATTCATAAAAACTACGACACCGACTTCTCTCCAAAAAGTGAGCAGAAAAACAGAAAAGTGAACTACAATCACAGTTTTAAAAAAAAGCTATTTTACAGGGAGCTACTGGTATTGAACAAACCAGAGGTGCTAATGGAGAGGGCTTGAACAATAGGAAAAAGAAAAAAATCTTAGCACTCAGTTGGAATAATTAGAAATTGTAAAAAGCCTTTATTTCATGAGGGCCTATAGATTAATTCATTGGGGCCGGAGTCAAAAACACACCAATGCGTGTTGGTATGCATCTTCTTCAGGGTGTGTTTCTGAATCCAGCCCCAATGAATTAATCTACAGGCCCTCATGAAATAAAGGCTTTTTACAATTTCTAATTTTTCCAACTGAGTGAGTGCCTGGATTTTTGACTTTTTCCAAAAATAGTGGTTAATTGGACAGCAAAGATATTTCCCATATGAAGATTATTTATTCCAAATCTGTTCCATTATGACTGATGATTATTTGAGAGTCTGTTTGAGGACGGCACCAGCAGCTACTGTCTGGACTATACAACCCTGGACGACTCCATTCAGTGAAAGTCAGAGTAAGGCACTGAGCACAAATGTATTGAATTGTGTCACAAGGGTTCATATGGTTATGCAAAGTACACCTATTATAAATACAAAAAAATAATTATATATCTATCAATTTTAGTGGACGTAAAATCATGCCAGAAATGTGTGGAGTCGTCCAGGGTTGTTCTAGACACCATTTACTGTACTATGGAGCGCTGATGTTTATTATAAACTTTAAATCCCTCAACTGTTTTATGCTCAGGTCAGATGGGTTGCTTTGCCCGTACACACCCTAAAGCATTGATATATTCTCATCTTTACAGGTATCTCATTTCTGTGTTCCTAATTTAATCCTTCTGCCTGTTTCAAAGGCCTTTAAATCTGCTGCACCTTCTGCTCGGAATCAATTACAAAATGAAAAGAAACTTAAGGAATTGACAAGGAGGCAGATTCATTTGGCTGTACACATTTTATCTCATTTATTTACACATTTTAACAACGTCCTTATATTTGTCATTTTATACTTGCCTTGTATTTCATATGATGTTTATGTAAATAAGTACACTAACAGTCAAAAGTTTGGACTCACTTGTTTTTTCTTCATTTTCATGACTATTTACATTGTAGATTCTCACTGAAGGCATCAAAACTATGAATGAACACATATGGAATTATGCAGTTAAAAAAAAGTGTGACATAATTCAAAACATGTTTTATATTTTATATTCTTCAAAATAGACACATTTTACTTTTATTACTGCTTTGCACATTCTTGGTATTCTCTCGATGAGCTTCATGAGGTAGTCACCCGAAATGTTTCCCAACAGTCTTGAAGGACTTCTCTGTGCTGCTGAGCACTTGTTGGACATCTGTGGTCCATCTCATGCCATTTAAATAAGAAGGTGAGTCCAAACTTTTGACTGGTAGTGTATGTTTGGTTGCTACATCATTTAAAACCTGGTTAAAGATCTTGGCAAGGACTTTGAAAGGAGAGTTTTAATTTCAGTCTGTCCTGGTCATATAAAGGTTAAATAAAATCTAAATAATATAATAATGGTGGAAAACTGTTTAGATCCTTAAAAGAGCCACAAAGAAACTGTAAAAATACTTCAAGTTCTGCAAAACCTCAAGTAAAAATATGCAAGTATTATCACCATTATCAACCTAAAGTAAAAACAGAAAAGTAATCTTTGCATACAATGGTCCCTTTCAGTGTCTTACTATAATGTACTGGGTATGATTTACCATAGGGGGTGGCGGGGGATTTCCTTCCTTAATGTATCTTTGCTGCTGCTGAATTATTTTTATCCCCAGTTGGTACAAAATGTACCCCCCACACTATGCAACTTCACTAATAGGCTGTAGAAAATACGAAACGCACTAACAAATTCATGGTAGTGAAAGAGGATGAATCATGTCTAGACTCAGATACTACTGTTCTTGCAGGATGTTGAATTAATATTTAAGCTTTTGTTTTATCTTTGTAAAAAAAAAAAAAAAAGGACAAAGTCAAAGAGAGTAATGTACTATTTCATTAAAAATCCTACAAGTGTTCATAATGATTCTATAAATTTTACCTAAACTGCTATAAAAAACATCTGAACTGTTTTTTTTTTTTTCAACAAAACACCCTTAGATTTATTTTACTGCTGCATTTTATTTCTGTAGATACTTAATGTTTCATATCTTGCTGTGTAGTTTATTCTACAGCAATGTGTCATATTCTATAAGATCATTATATGTTTGTAGCGATGCTGTCCAATTAATTTTACTTATGAGTTTGGAATAAGCTGCTTTCATTGTTGTGATAACGCATCTTACAGTGAAGCAAAGAGGGATTTTAAAGGTTTTATTTAGCAAAGATTTAAAATAAACACGAGGGACAGTAACTGAAAAGTTACTCAAACTTTCAACTGAAAGCATAATATTTGCCCCTCAAGAAATATTCAAGTAATACTCAAATTTATACTTGGGTACTTGATATTTTCATTCCAGCACCATACTGGAGAATAATGATATAAGGATAAATTTAATATTCAATCATTATCATTATAATATTGACACAACGGAGTCACATTTGTTTCATTCCCATCTTTTTTTCATTCATTTATTTGAGAGAAGTGTCTCAAACCGAGCTGCATGAATTCATAAAAACAAAAACAGCAGCAGAACTTGTATTATGAAAATCATCCATTTTTAACAACAGAACGTACACCCAGTACCTGAAAAACATGACCTGGTTTTGCACCGTCCTTCACTACTTGTTGTTTGGTCGGGCAGTGACACAGAATGTACTGTATGTGAAGTATGTCTGCCCATGTCATCTTACCAGACTTGGGGTTGCAGAGGACTGGTGGGCTGCTGCTGAGCGTGGGACTGCTGCTGTAATAACCACTGCTGCCACAGCTGCTGCTCATGCTGCTACGGCGGACCCCCACCGCCACCTTTATCTCTTTAGTGGGACTCACTGGGAAACAAACACAAAGAAAGGTGTTAAACCAAAGAACGAGTAGGCAGACTTTTATATCACAAGCCTTGCTAATTAAAATCAATTACAGCTCGACACCATATGCTTTAGTGAGCAGCTGTTGTATTACAGTTTTTTGCAACTGAACACTCACTTTTTATACAATTTTATCTTGAAGTGGCAAAGCTCTACACATGAGCTAAATAATTCATTTTCATGTAGCAATAAAACTCTGCTATTAATTCCTCACAATCTCTTTTCAATGGAGCATATTTGTAACAATACTAACATACACAGTGACACAGCAGATCTATATATAGTAATTTGTCTACTTTATTTTTCTAATAAATGCCAGCTCAGTACATCTTTCTAATTATTTTAGTAATACAAAAAAAGGGCTTCAGAAAATAAATAAAAAATAATATTGTAGGTGCTGCTTGTAGGTTTTTGTGAGAAGTGCATAGAGAAAGCTCTTGTGTTTTTTTTTTATTTTGTGCAAAGCCTGTTGACAAGATGATACATTTAGTTTAGCTTTAATTTAGTTTATCTGCACATAGGGCTGGGTGATATTGAAAAAAATCTTATCACGATAATTTTTTTTCATATCAGACGACATCGATATGTTTCACAATACAAGTCAAATCACTATTTTTTTGTCAAGCTTAAAATTTTCCATTACTCATAAGTTAGTTGTGAAGACACAGAGAGAGAAGAGAGAGAAAGAAATGCATTTGTTGCAGTACTTATGGAGAAATCCCTCCCTCCATTGTTATGTATTATTCCCCCTGCTTCGGTGCAGCGTCAATTATAATTGGCTGTTCTTAAGTCTGTCAAAACATGAACAAATGGATTCTATTCAAATTGTATCAAGCATGTCTCATATTTCTATCAAGGAAAAGTTATATCGCGATATATATCATTATCGTTTTATTGTCTAGCCCTATTGGCACATTATATACAAGATGATACAAATACAATTTCAATATTGTGCAGGAGATGTTAGAAGCCAAGAATGGCTAATGTAAATACATTCCCTTAAAAAATTATGAATGAAACAAACAGAGACTAATCCAAACACAGGCATCAATATAACAGAGCATAAACAACATAATATAATACAAAAAAACCAAACCATGCAACTTATATAGATAGGACCTTTATAAAAGTTAAGATACAATATAAGGAAAATACATAAGAGACTGTAAAGAAGTTTTTATAAGGATGCTGATTGAAGTGTTGCAGCGTATATTATTCCAAAAACACCGTTTGGAAATTTTCAAATTTCCAAAAAAATCCTCTTTTAAGCCAGTCAACATTCGTGGAGTGGACATACAAATATCTTTGTGTGCATCTTGACAAAAAGACAGACTGACAAACTGTATCAAAAAGGACAGCGTTGGACGTTTAGCCGCATGAGATTCAGGCTGTTTGACGTCTGCGCTAAAATGCTCCCCCTTGTTGGTGGTAATTGTGCTGTTCTATGCTATAGAATCAGACAACAGGATGATACAAGGTTGAACAAACTGGTAAAGAAAGTTGACTCTGTATTTGGAGAGGAGCTGGAGTCACTGGGGACTGTGATGGAGAGATGAATGAATTGGAGGACAGTTAGGATCCTCTTCACCACCTTCTAACCAACCAGAGAAGCAGCTGCAGTGGACGACTCCAACCATTAAGATACAGGACTGAACGTTATAGAAGATCCACCATCTGACTGTGAAACACCTCGGTCTGATAACTGATAGACTGAATATTACTTGTTCAACCTTATTTTATTTGTCTTTGTTTCATTGAATTCAGCTGATGGAAAACCAGTTTCCCTTCAGGGAGAATTAAAGTTCATTGGTATCTGGAACTGTAAATAGAAACCCTCATCCAACACTTGTACTTGTGTAAAATCTCTGAGTACAATTCATTACATTCAGTTGCAATGAAACTGGAAAATATCCACTGCCAAAAAGTGCAACAGTCAGACCTTTATACAGTGCTGTAATTTAATAGGTACAACTTATTGCCTATTGAGTGGGTAAAGTGGAAGATACTGTACAATCATTAAGAGATGAAATCTGGTGCTTCTGCTGTCATCCTCTAACACACAAAACACATAGTTCTATTGTCTTAAAATTGCAGACACCACTAAGGATGTGGCTATCACGTACATACATGTGTGGTTTTGTGCATTAGCGGAGGAAATGGGAAAAAGTGGTAAATGTGTCACTATGGCTGCCAAGAAGGACTGTATTCAACATACGGGGGAAAGAGACAATCTACTGTATATAAGGAGAATAAATGAGTAAAACCTCTTCACTTACAGGTTCAGAGAACACATGAGCATTTTTAATTTCATTTCTTTATTCAAAGGTCAACTAAATTATGTAGTGTGGTAACATTAATGTACTAAAGCTTAAGCTGTACCTGTGGGGATTTTGTGTGTTTTTTGTTGTTTACCTGACAGGAAGCTGGTGTTGCCTCCGTCTGAGTTCTGTTTGCGGAGACAGAACGGGCTGTCGTGACTCTCTGGGATGGTGCGACCACGTTCATGGAGGAGTTCGATCAACCGCCGCCGTCGCCGGAAGTTCATCCTGAACTGGTAGAGGAGGGGTCCGTCCACAAAGTGATGCTTGTTTGTGACTAATTACAAAAAAACCCAAAAAACACACATTTCATTAAGTGGTAAAAGGAAACAACCTACTGTGGTGAATAGGTGAATATATTGTTATTATGTTACTTGTTATTTTGATGTTTTCTTCAAGGTTTATTGATTGATAAAGTGATTTACTTATTTGCATGATGTTAGGTAACTTCCAAGAGCTGAATCTTTTGGAGGAAAGTCTTAAGATGTTTGTTCTGTCCTGTGCCAACAATCATTTCTGTATCAGCTTCAAAGAATCCACCATCGGTCAAATTCTGATTTTGAGTCAGCACTTAATACACCAAGAATATTGAATAATTGTGATACCAAAGTTAGAGGCCATCTGGTCTAAAACCCTCCCAGATTGAGTTTACTAACCTTATTTGAATTCAGATGACCCTGACACCCCACCCCCCCAGTACTAAACAAACAGTCTACAGAGCAGATATCACCTGCGCTGAACAAACACAAACTGACCTCTAAGAGCACTGACCTGAGCTAATAAGACCAAGACAGCACACTGTGAGGATGTAAAAAGGCAGTAAAGAGAGAAATGTGGGTGACAGAATGTGTTCCTGCCTCTGAAATGTTGCAGTTAATCTCAATCCACAAAGTAATTCAAACAAATTCCTAAAAACAAACACAGCTGATAGATTTATCCTCCTTTCCCATTCTTGCCATCTTAAATCTGTTGCACCTCCACTTACATTTCCTTTGCAACTGCATTCACTTCATTCCAAAGCCCTAAAAATGACAGACTGCATTACATATGCTACAATAACCACACACATAAACAAGCAAGCCAATCAATAAACCCAATTTATGCACTAGAAACCTCACTTAACCCCAACTAATTTTGTAGGATTATGTAAATTATGCAATTCCCTAAAAGTGTAAAAGTGTTCCCTGTAATATTGAATCAAATGACTCATTAGGGCCACTCACACAGAATAAGTCATGAAATAAAACACCACACTACAAAGGTATACTGCAGGAAAGATGAATGTACATATAAATATACAGATACATAAAATTGCATGTTTGAAAACACTGAGTAAGAGTAAACACACACTGACTTACGGTCAATTCCCATGTGTTTCTATGGGACGGAGCCATTGTCAAGCTCATGAAATCCTTTCATTATATGACAAAAGGAAAAAAAAACACTGACACATGGATCAGCCTGCAGGTTTCATTCAACCTTGTGATGAAACTAAACTTAACCCTTTATCAGGCAAGTGACTAGTTTTAGTAATTTCCGCACACATTACAAGACGGTGACAGCAACAGTTCCAGTGAGGACAGTGAGTCAGCAATCTCAGGTCCGATGTGGTCAACAGGGTCTGTAAGGTCCACCTCTGCATGAACAGTGAGTGTACCTGCTTTGTCAGGTACCATGAAGTAATGGTACTAATATAAGGAATGATGTTCAAAGGGATCATGTGTCTGGATCAGCACTTATGTTGTTCTAATGCTCTAAAAGTGATGTTCTAAAATACATATTCCTTTCATCTTACATGTGTTTTTCTTACACTTCTTGTATATATACTTCTTGGATTTATATATATTTTTTTCCACTTATGGGCACAGAACCAAATATGGTAACTTTGTTGACCTGAAAAATTTCAGAAAAGTCATAAAGTCTTATCATGTCCTCCAATAACTCATTAAGGTTGAAATTTTGAGTATTTCTATGAGTGCCCTATAAAGAGTTAAAAATATTGGTTCTCTGATTGCATTTAAGGTCATTTATATAAAATAGTGCGATAGAAAGACCAGGTAAGTATAGGATATGTAAAGATTTCGATCTACCACTCAATTGTGTTTTTTCTTTTACAAAAAGTCGCTTTCTCCTTTTTTCCTCCAGGCGTATTCTAAAGCCAGTCTCTGCCGCTTGGATGAGAAAAAAAGTGATATACTTTCCCACACAGCATAGATCCACCCAGATCTGCTTTTCTTTACACTGTTTTTTTTTGTATGATTGTGTAAGCAGAGGGGAGGAATGAGGACGAGCTGGTTACCTGGTCATCTAAGTGTTTACTAAACAGCAGCTGCACGCCTAAAAATAAGTTATCTATAAACATCACCACTTTAATATCTTTATGAACTGACTGTCTGTACTGTAACACAAGGGAATATGGCATTATTTATGGTACAAAGTCCTCATGATATCATTTGTAGAAGTTGAGAGTGGATATTTCCACAGGGAGTGTGACACTATGAGGTCTCTGTATAACATTAACTAAGTAAAGTGACATCACACTGAGCTGCATTGTGTGCATGTGTTGAAACATGGCACATTCCTCGACCGTGGAGATGTTCAGCTCATTACTGAAGAGAAGGGAAAGGGAGAGAAACCATCACGAAGAAGAGAAAAGTGAAAGCAAAACATAAAAAACAGCTGAAATAACTCTGATTAACCATCTCTTCATTTTTCACTGCCTCTTTCTACATTTTTGTTCCTCTATAGGGCATCACTTCATCTATGTTTAAAACTATTTAGATGACAAATACTGGCAATGAAAGTGTCCAGAGTGGAAATTTCAGGATGCATTGTTCCTTAACGACCATTTACAGCACATAAACCACAGCAGCGCAGTTTCACAGACAAACCACAATCTGTATTGAATGCCAGACTGCATAGTCACTGCCTCAAATTAAAATGATTTATTCCACTCTAAATCTAAACAAGATATAATGCTGTATCTAAAAAAAATGATTCTAATTTAATAAAACAAAAAAACAATACATTTGTGAATCTAGTATCATTGTGCAACACACATACTTAATGCAAAGGTAACTTTTAGCAGTAAACCTCATGACTTCTCTGCAGTAATGTGCTGAGTAATTTAATTAGTCATGGGTGTGAACCACAGACATTACATAAAATCAAATTTCATGTCATGTGGTAAGACAGAAACTCACTCACCAGGAACCAAGATTGTTATATTTCTCGTACATTCATTTAACTATTGTAGCCAAATAGTGGAGAATAATGTCCACTGCAAAACACCACACTATATGTAACCTAACTTCATGTTTTAACATTTACACAAATGGATTAGAAATGTCTGAAATATTTTGATACCTTTCAGAGAAAGAAGATTCAATCTACACTGGATCTAATTGTGCTGATTTAAGGTTTCACATCTTTAAACAGCATGTTTGACTACACTAAACAGAAACCAGAGGCATTAATGCTGCTTTTAAGGTCAAAAGCATTTTAGTTTTCAGTTCCCCTTATTTTACAAAAAAAATAAAAAATACAAGAATTATGTGATGACATCTAAAGAGGATACTGTCTTTGTTCTGTATGGTGAATCATTTATCTATAATCAAATTACTGTTTCACAGTTGATTTACTTTCATAATGACAGTAAAACTAGAACAAGTAACGAAACAGCATGCATCAGGGTTACTACCATTAATAAAAAAATACATGAAATAGAAAAAAAATCAGGTTTGTTCTCCTTTTCTTCTATGTTCAACAGTTCAGTTCATGGTGATCAAGAATAAAATTAAAATATAAATAAATTATGTAAAAAAAACATTTAGGCAGAACTAGTCTATTCTTAAAACTACTCATGCACTAATAAAATTAAACAGAAACCAAACATCAAACTGAAATGCTCAAACAAATAGCAAAAATTTCCAAGCACTGATGTAAGACTAGACCTGGTCGCTGACCCTGTAGCTATTAAAAACATACTGACCTCCTGCTCACGTGACATTTAGGTCACACTTACTCATGTTTATGTCTCATAACATTCCGTAACTCTACACATTCTTTAACATATCCCTGAGCCAGGTCAGGTCAGGGACTGGAGACACAAATCATGACAAGCAAAACACAATCTCAGCCATTGTGAAATCTAATCTGGGTCAGTTCACAACTGCTGGGAGCCCCGAATGAGCTGTAATGAGTACGAGTAACAGACATGAATGACAGCTTCCCATCAGAAACTACTTTGCCATATGTCCAGCTTTCTTTATAAAATGAATGGACATGACATTGAAAAGCACCTTCATAGTGGAGTCAAATATGTGCATGGAGTGTGTAGATACAACTAAATGAAAAATTTCGTCAGTCACACTTAAGGAATGTCAAGACAGCAAGGACACAAGTAACAAAGTGCTGTAAATGGTAAATAAGCCTGCAAGATATGAGGAAAATCTGCAATGTGTGATAAACAGCTATGATGATATGGCTTGTGACAAATAAACCAAGTAACCTTGGAGCTGCCACTAAACCGATGCCAACGCTCACCATGCCGTCTATATCTGTAGCTCAATTTCATAGGTCAAGCGTCTACAGTCAGAGAATGCACGACTTGTATAATAAAACTGCATCTTCAAATTGAAATTGTAATTAAATTGTAATTTATTGGTTAGCCTTGATGTAAAATCTTCAGATTAAGGAAAAGCTGGAGGGGGACATCAGTCTGAACTCATTACCAAAGCTAGGACAGCAAAATCAGACGCAGTGATGTACATTTTGACAGGATTATGTAGAGACCGGATAGAAATGCCCACAGCAAGTAGTTTTACAGTCACTGGGGGTCATTCACAGATCATTAATCTGTCAATAGCTCGGCCTCCACTCACATGTTCTGCCTCTCCACTGGTCCTTCAGGAACACGTAGCAAGAGGTAATAAACCAGAGTGAGTTGAGTTTTTTTCTCCATTAGTAAAATGGAGACTTTTTAGAACCAGTCTATATCTGGGTTTATCCCAGGCTTCTAGATGGTTTAAGAGTTTTACTTATTTTTTAATGCTTGACTGCATTTCTATAGTTTTCCCATTCATCCACTCATTTTTCCCCATTACATTCAAAATGTGGTATCTCAGGAACAGCTACAGAGAATTCTCTCAAATTTAGTACAAACATTTACTTTGACACATATATGGACAAATTATATTTTGATGGCCAGTGATCCAAAGCCAAAGAGGCAGTGACCAATAAAAACATGCTTTGTGACCATAGCTCAAGATTTCAGGTTAAAATGCAAGGATGAAAGACACAACAAATCTCATTGATCAAGTTAACATTTCTCTGCATTTGCAGTCACTTTCAGCTCACTGACGTACTGTTAGCTACATCAGTTCATCTCATTGGTCAGTCCATGTGAAATCATTGTAAGCCTCCAGACTCTTTGCTTCATTAGTCCTGGCAAATACCATGCAGATTTAGGAAATATTTAACAGTGGATGTTCTTTTACAGAAATTAAAGACTTAGTAACTTAGAACAACTCCTGAAAATGCAATGTTTCTATCATGAATAGTTCAGAAATAGTAAGTTATTGAACCTGCCATTTTTACATTAAAATCTGAATCAAGGCCCCAATATCTCAAAAAAAAAATTAACATATAATGCAAATATTATGTATAGTGTTTAGTAGGAGTTATAATTTTTCAAAGGTATGTAGCAAAATCAGAAGGTCAGTCAGGAACCTTCTCAGAAATCTGGTGATTTGAGGTGAATTTACCCACATACTCCTTTTCCACTTGAGGGGGTTCCACAGCTAGTTTGGAGCTAGTTACAAATCTGGTACCAGTTCTTTCTCTTTCTACAGAGAATTGTCCCAGCACCAGGAAAACTGGTTCCACAGTGGCACCAACTTTCTGCTGGGCTACAAGAACCAATACATCAAGGGCTGGAAGAGCAACAATAACAAACAAAACACAGACTGTGTGAGAAGTCTTTCTGACAACCATTTTAAAAAACAGAGCTACAGTAGACTGTAGTCTGTCTAATCTAAAGGAGAAGAAAACAACAGCTTCAGTATCTGCAAGAAGTAGAAAGAGGAAGTAAATGTACAGAACTGTCTGTCCAAATGCAAAATACAGTTTAAAAGGATTTGCTGAGGTAAAACTGTTCTCAAACAAACCTGATCACCTCGTTACACCGTATGTCCCAAAAAAAAAAAAAAAATTACAATCAGACTTTCTGCAATGATAACTGTAAAAATAGTAAATCAATCAAAATGTTATTTCAGGGCATGAAACTATAACTTATTACCTACATCTGGCAGAAAACCCCATTTGATTTGCTTCAGTGGTCACAGAGAAATGTGGATCTTTGTAAAGCATGTCAGAAGTCCCTTCCCTCTAAGTTTTGTCGCGTTTTGAGGCGTTGTCCATTGTGTTCACACCTTACAAATACAAAGTTATTCATAGTGTTCTCACACAAAAATATCTCTTGAAAAAGTGACTGCTTGTTTATTCTCATTTTCAACTAACAAAATGAATAATGAATTACATCAAAAAGGAAACAGATTTCTAAGTCTTGCAAACGTTGATAAGGTGCAAAAATGAATGATTAAAGAAAGATATTAAATTATTAACTCATGGAAGACTTTCAACAACAAAACCTCACACAAGTACATACCATTGATACAATGTTATGCACAGAATTTGAATTCATCTGTTAGTTGCCCTGTCAGTTGTAAGCAAGTCAGTTGTGAGTATCCAAGTGCCAAACTTGGAAGAAACAAACCCATGACATGCTTTACAAAGATCCACATTTCTCCATGACCACTGAAACAAATTAAATGGGGTTTTCTGCAAAATGTAGGTAACAAGTTATAGTTTCATACCCTGAAATAGCATTTAGATTATTTTATTATTTTGAAAGTTATCAATGTCCGATCGTAAATTTTTTTGGGACATTCGGTATTGACAAAAAGCAAAGCATACTGGAGGTCTGGTTAGCCGCTAATATTAGCCTTGCTGTCACCACACAAGACCCAGCAGCAGGAACAGGGTTATCTCACTGAGTCCTTTACAAATGCTGTTGACTCTGATGTGTCTTTGGTGGCTAAGAAATAATTCACTCTGGTTTTACCACCATCCCTCTTCTCATTATCTGTGAAAGCAGTATTCTTCGCCATCTAACAGAGTTCATCTTTGTTCAGTCCTACAGTTAAATCCAGAGATGATCAGAACTCATCTTCCGTTATTTTTTTCCTCAACAGCAGTAAAATCGTGTTACACAAACTCCCGTCTGCTAAAGTGGACTAACCAATTACATCTAGTGCTGACAGAATCCCTATAAACTCATACTCTCTAGCCTAGCAACATCATCATCATTATTATCATTATTAGTAGTAATAGTATTATCATCATCATCATCATTATTATTATTATTATTATCATCATTATCATTATTATTATTATTATTATGCAGCACTCCCTGTGAAATCCCACATCTATCCTGGTATTTAAATGGAAAATTATTGGAGGAAAGTTTGGACAGTGCAGCTGTTCAACAACATGACATACAATCCCTCTAAGAACTACATCATATACCAGATTAAAAATAGTCCATCATATAGATCAGATACATGAACAGCTGCCTTGTCCTCACCGTGCTGGATGATGCCGTGTTCAAGAAGCCTCCGTCCCAGTTGTTCGGTCTCCTCCCTGGTCGGCATCTCCCCCTCCTGCAGGAGCCAGTCGATGAATTCAGAGGCCACCAACGTGCGCTCAAAAGTCCCCCCCTCCTCCTCCCTGGTCTGTAAGAGGTTGTTTTCTGTGTTCATCAGCCTGTTGAGAGAAAAAAAAGAGTGGATGAACAAAAGATACAAACAGTAGATCCACAGACTTTAGTGTGAAGCCTTTGTATGATGAGTTCTAGAGATATGTCACACAGGAACTGAGGCTTATATAGACCTCACAGTTGTCAGATTCTTCAGAAATGGGACATTTATGTGAATATCAACACTTCTGACAGTAACAGCTGTGTCATAATATATTAATGTACGATAAAACATATTAATATACAGCATTTCTGTACATTACATTGACTCACTGGGACATATCCTTGTAATTGAAAGATAATTCCAGCCAATTTACAATACCAGGACTGTTTCTCTTGGCACATTCAACCAACATTATGTATTAAATTTGCAGAGTTAAGCATAAACAAGATAGTGATGATATGCTAACCTAATACAAGACCTTATAGCTTTCATTGTTCAGAAAGCACACGTTGTTTAAATATACACAAAGACTGGTGAAATCTAGACAGAAGCTTTGCCATATTATGTTCTCTAAAATACGACACTGTCATGAAATATCTGCGTATTGTTTTGTTTCTGATGGTGCGTTTTTCTGCTCAGTTAAAATGGGTTTATTGCAAATCATAACTGAGTGGGAACTGAAAAAAAAAAGTCTCTGCTGAACTTTTTCCACTCTGAGAGAACAAATATGATAATGTAACCATGTCTGGATTAGGGTTTTAGCCACATAAATGAAGCCATGCAGATGGCATCTTGGAAAAACAAGACTCATGCCCTTTCTAGAACATCACATCTTTATGAATGTTCATAAAGGCAATAATAAACCACTTCCGCCATACTTTTAATGTCAAACTCGCATGATAACCATTATTACACTTAAAAACTATCCATGCTTGCTCTTCTGAGAGGTTTGATTTTGCGTTAGCTTCACAGCAGTAGTAAATGGGAACGATTATTAGCACCAATTAATACATGCATCAGCCAAAGAAAAAAACAACTGTTCATTCCTGAATAGTCTACAACAAAAGATTACAGGCTGCTGGTTGTGTGATCTCTTCTGGATGGCACCAGATGACACAAACACACTGAAACAAACAAAAACAGACAAGTGAACACATGCACAGAACTGCTGACTCGCTTCGTGTGCACCTCTCTTAAACACAGGTCCACTCCCACTCACTGACACATTTAACAACCTGGAAACAGTCAGTTGACCTGTTCGTGGCAAAACACGCACCGTCGGTGTACACAGTAACTTTTGTCTTTTGCTGACACATTATATTGCCACATTCTGTTTAATCGCCATCAATCATTCACTGAAATGTCAACACTTCAAAATAGAGCAGTCTGATAGAGACAAGCACATACTCATAACACTTATGGATATAATAGCAGCTTAGATATGTGGAAAAGCTCAGAAAATTATACAACATGATTATTAAAATCATGGAAAGAACACATGCTATGTCCTGTAGCCAAAGGATTTAGGATATGGGCTACTAGACCAGCCTCCTGGTCTGGTTCAGCATTTTTACAAAGTCAGAGAAGCAATAATCTTTTCTCATAATGTCTGACAGTCGCAACTAAGTCCCGACTGGATTAGTCAGTCAGTAAAAAGATTAAAACAGCTTCCTACTGAAATGCTTGATGGAGGACGGCTTCAGAACAAATGCTAACACCTTTTTTCCTTCTCAGAATATAGTGAGATAAAAGCGTCATTTGCAACATGGAAAACCAAGGTGAAATAAACTGTGAATTTGGTAAACTATGGAACCTAAAGAAAATTGGAGGAATTACAAGAACATTGCCGAAAAAGGGTAATAAAATATAGAAAAGTCAATGAAATAATGGAGGCATTGAGAATAACTGGGGTAATTAAAATAAAAAGTAGCAAAAGACAAAGAAGAGCTAGACGGACATATGAACAGGCTGTAGTTGCATTATGATAGTATCGACTAAACCAATTAAGAATATTATTAAAACCCCCGAAGCCCAAAAAGAACTGATTTGATTTAATGAACATACATGGGAACACAAACTAAATGAAACCTAAATCAGAAAAATACTTTGTCCTTCTGAGTCCTTTCGTCCAACACCATCCACTCATAGTTTAAGGTTTCATTAAACTATGACTGATGATGTAACATTAAACACAGACTGATGATCCACAGAAGCCTGCAGGCCCACATGTCAGGATAACACTTATACTGTCATCCATCTCAGAGTATGTTTCTTTGCAGTTTTTTGGTTGAGGTGGGGGGTCATTTTGAGGACAGTAAAGAGGAGACAGGAAACAAGAACAGTGAAAGATACAGGCTAATGACATGCAACACAAAGCGGAAATTGGCTCTTTATGGACACCTTTAACCTCTAAACTACAGGCCATCCCATATTTCTCAAACTATAACCCTGGGAGAAGCAAATAACAGGATCAGATCCAGTTTAGAAGCTGATGTGGTATAAACACAAAGATGGCTTATTTCTTTGATTTATTTAAAGCAAAATCTACACAACATGACTCATTTAGTTGTCAAACATTGATGGATTTAGGACAAGATCACAATACAAATACTGCATATTGAAAGAACTGGACGTAATGTTCCATGAGACCTGACTATGTACACAATGCCTTTTAATCCATTTAAACACGTAAAGTCAACAGATCATGCTGTGTAAGCTCAAAAGGATTGACTCAAAGTACAGTTCTCCAAATAAAGCACTGTTGCACAAGGTTTTCACTATAGTATCACATGAATGTTACTGTACACTGTGCACAGAGACTGTATATACAGTAAATGAATCCTCGGTATACATTGGATCAGGCGGGCTGCTTTGACCTGAATATGCACTCAGCGTATGTTGTGTTGTGCAGTCAGCATGTCTAACTGGGCCTGAGTGGTGTCCACTGAGACATGGTTGTAGAATAACCAGGCTTTCACATTTAAATTGCATAGAGGTGGATACATGAGGAATCGCTAAGGCTGTGCAACAATTAAAAGATAAATCAAGATATCACTTGCAAGGCCATTTAAAGGTTATAAAGTGAATCACAGGATTGTAAAGTAGCACTAGGGGAGATTTTAAGAAAGATAACTACTTACATACAGCATTGTGCTTAAGTCCTTGGCTAACATTAGGTCTGTTGGCTTAGTAAAGGTACAATGACCACACAAAGGCTTTAAGACACAGTGTGGATATACGGGAAGTTTGTGTCGCATTAAAAACAAAAGTTTGGGGAAAAACAGCTTGTACAAACCAATGTGGAAATATTTAGTGTGACCTACTTTTGCGGGTCTTTAACCCTTTTGTTCAGACAATGAGATTAGTAGCATTAAAATTCTGACGTTTTATACCAGGTTTTATTCAAAATATATCACGTTTTTACTGTTATGGGGTCACAGTAAATTGTGACTTTAACCTTTAGATCCCATTTAGTTCAGTTTTTTGTGTGTCTTTTAAGGCTGTGCACATATTTCCTGTACTGTCTTGTTGTATCTGAAGAAAAGAGAATGATAAATAAATATGTATGCTCATTTCAACCCTGCAAAAACAACAAACTTTGAGGTGGTCAAAGACTTTTGTACAATACTGTATGTTGAATCTTTTAATCTAAAGATATGCATGTCAGTTTGAAAAGTGAATAGCAAACATCAGGAATGCATACTTTATGAAGTGGAGTTTATATGGAGGAAAATGAATGCCAGGCTTCTCTTAGGTCTCACATTAAATTATTTAATAAACAATACAAGTTACTGTGCAGTATAGCTGGTGTGTGAGTACAGACAAGCTAAGTTAGCACAGCTTAGTCTAACAACTCTTATATTTGAACCTAAAATAAAAGAAACACTTTTCTAATTGCATGGGTTTACATCAGATCAGTCTGGATTGGGTAACACTGCTGGAAGTATACAATGTTTATTAACACTATCCACTGTGTGGTTAGGGTATCTTTCTATCTATGCCATCTTTTTGAGGTTATTTATAATTATATTTTGTTATGGGAAAAAAAAAATGAAAAATTAATATTGCACCATAGTCAGAACCCTTATTTACAGAATACAGACTAAGTTTGTTGCCTATATGTCTAATCAACTTCATGAGGTCATTTTATATTTTATGCATTGTTTATCTTTTTAATAATAAATATCTCTAAATATCAATCTTATCTAATTAAACAGCTCTTAATGTAAGGTCTGTATGGAAGAACACATAGTTCAGATTAGTTTAAGCTGATCTTGCTTAAATTTCCACATGCTTTGTCATTAATCCAATATGTTGTTACTGTATAAGCAGACATTCCTTTAGTCACATGGAAACATTCAGGTCTATTCTTGAGCAGGAAAAGCAGCTGATGTTACTGGCCAGATATTATTGTCATTTGAAATATACCTTTAAACTGCAGCAACACGTGTGTCTTTACCTTCACCTTGTATCTACAAAATGGTGGCAAAATCTTGGTCAGTGAATACAAGGTGCATGGAGCGTCTGTTACTGCTGCTATTGTGCCCTTTAGACACCCACAGCTGCACCAGAAAATACTGGCTGCACTGGTTATGAGTGACAAATATTAATGCTAAGTGCTTATATATTAGATGTTCCAACATGAGCATCAACTTAAACCACGCTGCTGAGCCACAACTTGCAGTAAACATTCACATACAAACAGTGCACGCTTGGTGAGCATTGTTTTAAAAAAGCCTCGTAAAACATTTTCCGCTTTGACGAACCCAGTCGCTTAGAAACTGCTGTCAAAACAACGCTCTGAAACGTATCCCTGTAGTTTGTTTATTGGACTTGTGTGTATGCTGATTTGACAATGAGCAGTATCAGAGATCAATGTGAGACACATGCAAACGTGCTGTTTGTTTTTCCAATGGAAAAACTAGATGTGAAAATGTCGAGAAGGTGATTAACAAGGGACATTATGTAATCATGTGCTTTGTATTTCTGGACAAAAAAGACTGCTAGAGTTTCTGTAAAAATGTCTTTCAGCTTAATTAATGTACTAATTTGACGAGATATAAATACACATTTTCATTTGCACCACCATGTATTCTTATTTATAAATTATTATATTCTAATTTCATAGGGGCTTTCACTTATTTTGATCACAAGGCTTGTTGAATACTTGATTCAGGGCAATGACATCCTAAAGTCTGTTTTATTTCTGTATAATGGTTTGGTTCCATATTATGTTGCAGTTGCAAACATGGACTAACTGATCACTTTCTTATGTGAAGCATTAAAATACATTTCAATAAAAAGCAATATATTCACTTTTTAGATTTTTTTTTTTCAGTAAGTAAATGTGAATAAGCTGGATAAGGGCAGTCAGTCATTAAAATCAGGAAATTATTACTTTTCATTTTGGGGATTTTTGCCATATATGATAGATGAAGTGAAGAGAGGGAGGAAATGGGGGAGAAAGTATGTTAGAGGGATTTTTTAAAATCAATATTTTTTTTGTCAATTTTTTTGACTATGTAGCAGTGTAATGAGTAGAATAATGTGCCAAAAGTCAGTCGTTATTGGAAAATACACCCCTTCAGCAGAGGTGGCATATGTAAAGAAAGGTTTTTCTCAGGAAGAAGTACACTCACCTATGTAAAGAAAGATTCTTTTTGTATAAAAAAGTAAGTAAAAGTAGACCTTTGAAGAACATTTCTACTACATGCTTCTGTGCTAAGCTAACCGAACCTCACATTAAAATAACATATGCGAAATGTACGAGTACATTCTTATGTCAAATAAAGAAAAATGCACGAAAACAATATACCCAAAGTAATGAACCTTAACTTTGAGCCAACACATACATTAGATTTTCTTATCTAGTCTTTTCTCTTGTAATATGTGATGTGCACTGACAGATACTTCATATGTCTTTGTCTCCGCCATTTAAGTTGAAATTGGTCTTGGTGCAGTGAAGGCACGACATTATGCAAAATAAATATGATACTAATATACTTTATAACTGTATTATAACTAAAATGTAAGGAATGGAAAGTACAGGTATTTGTGTTGAACCATATGGGATAAAAGTAAAAAGTTGCCAGAAAACTGCATAGAAAAAGGACTGATTCAGACATGCATCACCCTGTCATCATCAGTTCATTTTGAAATAATGACCCTTACATACATGTACATTATCCTTCGTATAATATAGAATTCCTAATGGTTGAATGTACCACAGCCATGACTGGTATTTCGTAATAATCTAATGAATGCTGGATACAGTACTGAAGATGAAGTCCAATTAATAAATGCATGAATTAATTCTGCTTTAAGTTTGATCTTTTCTGCCACAACTTTCCCATTTAAGGTCATCCATTTTTTTTGTTAAGTGGAACCCAGAGGACACTGTCATTCAATACAGCTTCAGGTTTATTGCATTTTGTTATATCTTTGCAAAGAACCAGAACTTTTAATGGTGCATTTGATGCAAAGGACTGTGTGATGAATGGGTTTGAGGCAGCTGAACTCTTACATATGCTATAAGTGGAAGACAGAAGCAATTCCAGTTCTCAAGTGAACAACCACCAGTGAAAGCTTGAGGGGTATATCTAAGTGTGTGTGAGTGTGTTTTTGTGTGTGTCCTGGGCTGCACCATGGTGATTACATAAACACATAGCTTTGAGAGTTGAGACGACAGATGTCTCCCCTTGGACTATTTCTTCCTCTTATGCAACTGTGTGTGTGCTGGTGCATGCGTTTTGAAGACACAAAGTTGGAAAATAGGTCTGTGTTTACAACAGTATGTCATTGTGTATGTGTTAAAAGAGGGACAGAAATACAGTTTGCTCAAGTACGAAAGCGGAGGAAGAATGCACGAGGCAGGAAAGGGGAGTCACGCTGAGTGTGCTTTGAACAAAAAACATCTAGTATTTTTCAGCACTTATTTGCAAACACAACAACAAAACGTCCTCATAAACCATGTGCACACTCTGTTCATTACTGGAAAAGCAGCATCATTCATGTATGGCGATAAACAAAAACAGTCCCATTAGTGGTGTCCTCTGCTCTCCTCTAAATCTAGCCTGCCACTGGACAAGCACTCTTCTTTAGATGCTTTCAATAAATAGTCTCTGATTTTCCTTTTCCTGTAGGCTTTTATCACAGCCAAAATCCACTTCAGCTCCGTGCTTGCAGCTCTAATCTAATAACCAAGCAGTTTATTGACTAAATAAATCTTTTTAAAATGACTGGAGTTGACATTTCTGGCACACTAAATCAGAATGAGGTGAAAAATGGAACAGCAGGAAATAAATACATGTTATATGTTGCAGTTTGTCAGGTTATAAAAGGGCTTGGCGATATAGAAAAAAATCACGTCAGACGATATTGATATGTGTCACGATATAAATCAAATCACTATTTTTATGAAGCTTAAATTTTCCGTTATTCATAAGTTAGTTGTGAGGACATCAGAAAGTTATTTTTGATTTAAATAGGAGTTATTTCCTGTCAGAGGTTGAACATGACATGTGTGGAAGAACATTATACAACTGTTTCAGATCAATAAAACAGGTCCATATATTTAAAACTTAACTGAAAGTCTGACTGAGGCAAAAGCTTTCAAGTTTTAAAAGAGAACACAAACAAAACAGACCATCTTCATGAAACAGTACCGGGGGTATATACGTGGGGGTGTGCTCCTTAACTACCGTAACTGGCATAAACCAAAAGTGAAACTTCAGGAAACTTAAGGAATGGTGAGTGTTTGCGTTCCTCACATAGGCTACATGTATTAGTTCAGTACACCTCTGTATTGTATTGAAGACCCTGAACTGAAATGGTTTGCACCCTACTTTTCAGTAACCTGGTCGTCCGAGTTCTCGGTCACATTTTCTCTTAAGGGAACAGTCATTATCTCCAAAAAAAACATGGATGAATGAATTCTATCAAAATTGCATCGAGCATGTCTCATGTTTCTATCGAGGAAAAGTTATTTTGTGATATATATTGTTATTGTTTTATCGCCCAGCCCTACATTATAATGAAGGCTCGGTTTAAAAAGCATCAGATGAGTTCATTGTGAATCGCAGCAGCCAGCTACACATACCATCTTGAAAGAGATGAGCTTTACATCTACCAAACAATCAGTATATCTCTGAATAATAACAAAATACAGAATACAGAGGAGCTGTGTAGTGAATGACAGAACCTGGATGAATATGGATGTGTTGCTGTAGTGAGTTTGTGTGTCCATACTTCTCATAGATCCTCTGGCCCCTCATGAAGACCTTGGCTTCACTGTCCAATGGGAAGGTGCCATCGTCCTTTCGGAAGCGGTAAAACAACTTCATGTCTTTGAACTCTCTGTGTTCGTCACACACTAGAAACACACACATGCAGAGAAAATGTTCAGAGCTATAGTGATGGAAAAAGAACCTAGAACTGAAGTAATGGACTATTTCCATTTTATACAATGTTACACTTCTACTTCAAAAGGAGAGGAGGGAAATATTGCTGTGTGTTTTTTACATCACTATGTTGTTTTGACAGATTTGGTAAATCAAGTCTTTATAACACTCTTGGATTAGCTAGAAAATACATTTTGAAATACCAACAGATAAAGCAGTTCAGATGAGCTCAACCTTAAAAATCTTCAGCAGTTCAATGAAACATACACATTTGTACTAATACTTTTAATGCAGCTGTTTCCTTTTAGTCCAAATCAAGAGATTAAATATAAAGATAGATAGACCTGATGGCATTTTTCCAAGCTTCCATGTCAAGACTCAGAGTAGAGCAAATCTAATTAGCGATTGGTGGGTACAGCTGTCAATCAATGATTTACCCCTCCTACCAGTCTGAAAGCAACAATTATACAAATTGGAATAACCTGGAGTAGGTCAGAGAAGTGTCATGACCTCTCAGCCTATTTGGATCATAATATGCTGAGAGGTAATTATGGAATTCTATAACAATAAAACCATCACTATAACTTTAAGTACGGTATTTAGGCAGAACATTTACTTAGAGTGGAATAATTCCACAATGTGTTATAAGTGGTGTTATCAAGTAAAGATCTGCATACTTCTTCCACCGCTGCAGAATTCACTTAACTGTGACAAATTGTGAATTTCCTTTTACGGCTTCATCCATTTGCATTCATTCATTAAGTGTTGGGTGCAATTCATCACAGTAGAAAATACCACACTCACATAACAGCACCATGGGAATTCTGATTATGCTTGCATAGACCAATTTAATGTTCATATAAAGCAATCACTATATTCTAAACATCAGTTTGCTCATCAGTATGAAGCCCTAGTAGTGTAGATGTTTAGTTTACTGACATTGCAAACACAATTTAAAGAGAAAAGGCAGCTGTCTCCTTGCTGGTCAAATGTGAAGCAGGTACTGAGACGCTACAATGGAGCCAAATTGGCTGGAAGACGGGGTGAATCATATATTAAGAGGCAGAGATGGTTCCCAGAAAATGTCAAGAGTGAAACAAAGAGAGAGAGAGAAAGAGGGGGAGAGGCTGACAGTTGATATATGCACATATGGACTCAGCCTCACCGTGGTGAATGATGCTCTGGTCCAAAAGTTTCTGCATGATCTTGATGGCTGTGTCTCTTTCTGTGGCCTCCTTGTGTTCTATCAGCCAATCAATAAGCTCCTTAGCCACAAAACAATTTGGGTAGGTTCGCAGGTGGTGACGTCGATCCTTGATCACCTTTGCCTCATGGAGCCGTAGCCTGGAAAGTAAAAAAACAAGCCTCAGAGCAAAGGAAATGGTCATCTTGGATTTACATACAGAAGACATAGAAGATTTATGCAAAACAAATACTTGCTCATTAAATTCATCAGTCATCTAATGTTGAATTTAATGAACCATCTGCAGAGATTTATGATACGATCTGTACAGCATGATAACATGACAAATCTCTACAACAGGCAGCCTAAATGTTGGTTCCACATAATCAAGGTGACCTCTTTCTGAACCCAGGAATCGTGAGAGCGCTGAGCTTCCTGCAGCTAGCTAGTTCCCTCAACACTGAGTCTGTGTGCAGCTGGCGACCATCTTCCCAGATTAGCTGTGACAGCCTGGTTAAAACCGACCCAGCAAGACCCAAACAGTGTTCTGCCAAGACTGGAGATGAGCAAACAAGTCACAGACGACAGAACAGGGTTACCATTGTCTATTCTCCTCAGCTTCAATAATCGACGCTCCTTTCAGGTAAATCTACCAATAAATCATTTCACACAGATGTGGAGGCACGGCCATCCATCTAACTGTTTCCTGTATTTAGTGTCGTGTCTGACTCAATGAATTTTACAGCTGAGGTTGGAAGTTTACTTTAATCACAGAACAGTTCATTTCAATATATGTTCCCTGTGGTAGTTCAGTCAGTCCAGCTACTCACAGAATAATAGTGGGCAGTTTTTTTAGTCACATATCTGAAGAGAAGTGGCCATACATTTCATTCTGCTGAGCTCACAGTAGAAACAAGCCTCACTCTACATTACACTCCACTATCGTCTGCTCTACTTGCTGCAGCAGGGAAACAAACTGTCTATTCACAACTGCAAACCGGTCACAAGACCTATTGTAACAGCTTTATGTGTCTGTCTGCCTGTTTTATGCCAAAAACACATCTGCTCCCAGATATAAGCAATGACACAACAGCATACAGATATGCGATAAGCCATTTCAGAAACAGCCAGGGTGTGTTATCACTACCAGAAACAAGGTCACTCATGTTACTGGAGCATGATTTCAGATAAAATGATCAAACAAAGGTGTGGATTATGGACACTCCTTGCTTACGTTGACTGTGTTATCAGGTGACACCGGGTCGAAATGTACTGTCATGAATACCACAAAATAACTGTAATCTCCCATGTCAGCAGGCATGACAGCACTTAAGGCTGAACAAAATCACATTATAGTCAGGTGTAATATGCAACTACAATCTGTCACAGCATACGATTCAAATGGACACATTGTGTTGGAGAAATGTCTTGGCCTACAAATCATATCCTCCAGGTGTAAAGGAACATGCATGTTTGATACAGACCACAGTGGGGCTGGGTACTGAACTTTGATACTTTCATTGTACTGACTGAACTGCTTAAATACCACAAAGTGTTGAAAATGTCATTTGGTACCAAATTTTGGTACCTAAGCAGTAGATTTGCTTGTACAAAGCTCTAATATTGGTTGTTGAAACATTACCCCAACTCTGCATTTCATCCATTCATTAAATAGACGCCAAAGTCTAATAATCACATCTCAAACTCATGTTGTGGTTAACAGTTTTATGTTCTATGCTCTAAAACTACCTTGACTATAGAAATGTCAGGTTATTGAAATCGACTGTAATGTCTTTTGATTTGGATGAAGGAAAGAGCTGGAGAGGGAAGTGAATTTACTGCCGTCTTTTCTCCTGATTTAAGTTAAACCATGTTGTGGTGTAGTTACAGTTTTTGCTATAAAGTTGCTTTGAGTCAATAAAACTGCCCAGGAGCTGAAATTTATAAAATGTTTTACTGTAATGTGTAATGAAAGGGACATCCAAGAACTGATATCAAAACCAAAGCATTAGTACCGGTATTAAACCCAACCCCAGACTAAAGGAAAAATTGTACATCTATTTTTAGATTTTTCAGTGATCAAATGTTAAAATTACTACTTATTCTAACTGTATCGCTCATAATACAGTTTGCAATAAGTGTCAAAAAAAAATAAAAATCATAGCATGATTTTTTTTTTTATATCACTCAGCTGTACATTTCATCATTTGTTTTGAACCACTCCAGACAAGGACATAACCAAAGTACAGAGTCAATGGTAAAACACTAACAGTGGATATAAATCATTAAACTATCCAGCATGTTTCATACCACAAAAAGTAAAACGCCCTCAAGCTGACTGCTGTGTGGAGAAGAGGCTGAAAGAGAGTCAGACTGACCCTTGTATGTCATAACCCCGAGTCCTTTCCATCAGAACATCTGAGGACTCTAGCACAGCTACCCCAACCCACCGACCCACCCTGCGTTCAGTGACAGTGGACCCACAGCCAGCTGGAAGCCTCGACACACAGCTGTGCCAGGGACACGGCATACAAACACACACACACACACACACACACACACACACACACACACACAGTATACAATGACAAACACAGAACCACACACTGCTCCAAAGCAGGAATAAACCAAAGAGTAAGTACAGACACTAACTATTAATCTCTAGAGGTGATGGCTTGAGTAACTTATTATGGTTCTTCAGAACAGGATAATCATACAGCGTACATGTTCTTCAGAAAGAGTTTTATCACACTGAGCTGAAAAGACAATTCAGTGTCGTTATTTTTTTTCATCTCAGTGGGGGGCTGAAATTCCAGGCATTGGTGCCATGCTTTACCTACTGAGCCTCTATTCATCACCATCAGCCAGTGAACACCAGCAGGGCTGTGGGGCCTTTCTTTACATATGGTGGACCAAAGAGTACAGTACATCAACAACACTGCCAGGGTTAGTGGTTCAATTCCCTGACAGGATGAATGGCCAGGCGTTGACAATGACTTAGGAGGTACATCATTCACTGTGCAGTTCAAAGGGTGAAAAGTTACTCATGAACTTTTGATAACACAAAGCATACTAGGTTTAAAAAAAAAATAAAAATCTGCAGAATTCAGAGACCAGGGCATAGGTGCAGCATCCAAGCCCTTTTAGGAACCCATACACCAAATGAATGTAAAAATCAATAAGGCAAGCATTAAAGCTAATTAAATGACTCTTTCCAGATCTAATGGTTGTAGAAATCAGAGGAGAAACCACTAAATGTAGAGGCTGAGGAGAGAGAAGACAGAATGTTTAGTGGTTTCTAAGAAGAAGGGAAAAAAAAAAAAAAAGCAAAGAAATTAAGTCCTAAAGGTGGAAGATCAAACAATCAGTCAAGTGTCCTTCTTCGGTTATCTCGGAAGTGCAATCATAGAGGATGCCAGATGTGAAAGAGATGAAAAGAAGGATTGACCTCACAAAATCTTCATTCTAAAAGTTGGATAACACTATGAGAAATTGTAAAATAAATAAGAGAACCAGGTTTGTGAGTTTGGGTTCAAGAAGGCAGGATTTTTAAGTCATGTGATATGAAAAGGAGACCAAGAGAATTTGACACCGGCAGGAAATATAGAGGGTAAGAAGAATACTTTGGATGTCTTCATGAAGTGTAAGAGATAGGGGGATGAACTAGATTCTAGATATGGCTGTTAAAGAGAGAATGGTTGCAGCTGGTCCCTCCTTTTTCACAAGTTTTATTTTTAAGCTCAAGCTCTCCTGAATCTGGTAACACTTTTGGAAATAACGGCCCAAAATTACATGAAATGACCTAGTTTTATTTCAAAATGTAGGTTGCCATACACAGATCCCCATGTGTGCCAACATAGTCGACAAACTTAAGGAAACACTGTTACTCAGACAGAACATACGCCCTCTGAAAACGTCAGGAAAACCCTGGCGACTACAATGTTAAAGACAAAACTGTGTGAGAGGAGGCAGTTTGCATGTGGAGGATGTTGTTAGTGTGGACACCTTTGTTTGTCTGTACATGCCCAAGAGGAGCTGCCTGTTGTGCCAGTTTGCAGAGTAATACAGTT
>JAPQRP010000010.1:14806054-14828987 GCA_037367295.1 Apogon hyalosoma | reverse complement strand
CATTTGACAGATAAACAGTACCACAGTGCTTCAGTTTGAACATTTGACAGATAAACAGTACCACAGTGCTTCAGCTTGAACATTTGACAGATCAACAGTACCACAGTGCTTTAGTTTCAGCTTCAGTTTGTCATGTCTTTCATGTATTGTGATTGTCTCTCTGAACTCACCATATATTTTTTATTAGTAAGGGTTTTTTTTTTGTTTTGTTTTTTTAATTTTTACCACTTACTAGGAATTTCAGGTGACCCCATTTGAATTCCAGGCGACCCCACGTGGGGTCCTGACCCCAAGGTTGAAAAACACTGCCTTTAAGTGCTATTTTAGCTAACATTAGCTTGCTAGCTGCTATTCCAACTCCAATTTAAAGGTTTAATTTCGCTTTAGCACGTTTCCACGCTAAAAATGCATTCAACAGTAATGCACACAAGTTTGTGACTAGTTGGAGGAATATGAGCACTGTGCATCTCCGCCAGATAGTTTTCACAGTCAAGAGACCTATATAGTAAATATTTGACTTTGTCAGGTATCCAGATGCATGACTCAGAATGAGTGCTGCTCTTTTGCTGTGCATTCTGAATGAACTCACAAGATTGTGTTGTTGTTTATGCATCCTCAAGTTGCCAAACAGCTAAAGCTCTGATTTGCATACCAGGAAACAACATAAGATCCCCAAAAAGAAGCCAAATTAAAACTGCACATTTGATCTACTGTAATGCATTTATTAAATACTTTCTTTACAATCAACAGCAAATATATTTCTGCTTGCTCTTCATTTTAATCTACAGCTAGGTATGAAATAAGGTCCTAAAGAACAACATATGAAGTTAGTAAATTCAAGAGATTATTGTGGATGGCAAAGGTAGAGAAACACAACTGTAGGCCCACTTCCCACAGCAAATCCATAGAGCATTTAAGGCATTTTGCACAAAAGTTTAAATAAAACATTAGTAGAGGAGTACAGGCTTACATTATAACCTATGCACAATTTTTGAAAATCATTTCTGAAAGTAAAAACCTGCACAGAATGAGAGGCAGAGGATGCACTTTAAATCCCACATACCTTTTAAGTGCTAAAAAAACAGGCTGCATGTAGAAAAGAAATGGCATTTTATTTACTACAGTGGGTCTATGTAGTATATATAACTTAACCATATTAAAAGCATTCCTACTTAAAAAAAAAAAAGGTGATAATTGGCCATGTTGAAAGTTTGTGTAGGATAACTGTGTTCAAAAGTTATTGCACTCTGGTATTTGTATATAAAAAATGAACAACGCTTATTATGTATTCACATCTTTCATAGAGCATTTGTGAAGCATTATTTTAAAACAGTGTAGAAGAGTGTCTTCTCTTTCTGACTGCAACTTTAGGTACCTATGATCAGTGTCACATTCTATTGGACTTCACATATTCCCTGTAAATCTTGTGTCATTATTATTCCTGTAACTGTATGAGTAGATGATATGTGGACAATTTTAACAGCACTGGTAAAAGCAGAGGTGTGAATCTGAAGTTAAAGGCACAATATTTTAAAAGAGTTAATAAGAAATTACCACAGCCATTGCAAAGGATATTTACAGAAAAAAATATTAATACGGCAATGTCTCGGCAAAGTCAGTACGCGGTGCATATAGTAGACACATCAGGGCTTTGGTGTATAACAATACTTCATTAGTCATATGATATTTTGCATAAAGGGTACTTCAATAACGATTCTATCAAAATAAACATCAAACTATAGTGCTATTGGATGCATTCAATCCACCAATCCTCTACAACAAGAATTGTACACGCCCACTACTGCTGTATGTCACTCTTCAGCAGTTGCTCTGTGAATCCACCGGGTGTCCCCCTCCCCTTAGACTGGAGTTAGTATGAGACAGCAGCCATGGCAGAGGAGCTGCTGGGCTCAATGTGCTTCAGGTGGCAGGAGTGGCAGAGAAGGTGGCCGTTCAGAGGGTAGCAGCGGTGACCCTCCTCGTCATTCAGCTCCATCTTACAATCCTGAATAAGACCCATAAATCAACATTAACATGAGCTTCCATACAAGAGAAGACTGAATAATAAGTCTGTTTTTTACAGGATTTTTCAGAAGTCTAAGATGTATCAGTCTAGTAGTTCATTTCTGCCTTTACTATACCAGCACGATATGAGGAAAATCTGTTTTGTTCATTCATTTCGTTCATTTATTTGTTTTGAGCAGAAGAAAAAACTAAACATTTTTTTGTGTACAAGGAACTAATATCAGAGCAAATACATTAATAAATAAAGGTGATCAAGACAAAACAGCAATTGCCATGTACACTAGTAATAATATGTCAGGTAATAGCCATGTAATAGTAATAATAACAAAATAAATTCAATATGTATTGCTCAAAAAGGAGTGGGAAGAAGAAAACTTATTAGATTCCACCCCCATCTTACATTTATACAACATAACACATGATTTATGCTTCCTTACTGATAAAGAAACATCTGTTTAGAGTCCTAATAATGTAAATAACCGATAGTAAACAGATTAGGAAAACTGATGTATATTACACATAGTCTGCATAACTTATAATACAATATATTTCAACAATAATCACATACCAATAATGGTAATGGAAGTGACACATACTGACATGGTAAACAATGACAAGCACAAACCAACAAAGGTAAGAAAGAGCCACGGATGGAATGGCCCAGCGACTAACAATAAGCCCCACCTTCCCTGTACTGTGACCAGACCATCTGTTTGTAAAGTGCCTTAAAACTGTGGATATTTTGGCATGTTCAACTGTGCAAAGACCACGTGACTTAAAATAGATGCACAAACAGGTGTACTGCTAAGACAGACCACTGACACAACACTGATTACCCTTTGTACACTAAAAAAAATACTGTTTTTATTGAAAAAATTATGAATACCCAACCAATTAAACGCAAAATTCAAAAAAATATGGAAAAAGACTTAAAGGTTCAATGAGTCATATGTAGTGACAGGTAGTGGGGACATGCAACCAGATTAATACAACTCCACCCCCATCAACAGTGCCCAAAAGAAGAGAGGACTTTAACACTGGATGTCACCCACTATAAAACAAAAATTCTAAAACACCACAGAACATGTACAGCAAGTAAAAGGCAGATGAAATCCCCCTGTGATTAATCAACAAATATCTAAATCTGTTGTCTGTCTAGGTCTATTAACAAGTGAGTTGTATTGTCTCATATCTGTAACAGTTGCGTTATGTGGGTATCTGGTTTTTACGTTACACCTTGGTTGTTCTTCATTTATCTAATGTCACTTGTTTGAAAATAAAAACAAAAAAAGTAAAAGGCAATTATTTTGCAATATTTATAATACATATTCATACTGGCATGACAGTAAAAATACAACTCATCCATTAACGCTACCACTTTATCTATGAAAATACAAAACATTTTCTTAGATACAGTTCAAAATTACATCGTACAAGACAATCTGTTCTTGTAGTTAAACGGTTTCTTTATCTAATAGATGGTTAATGCTACAGTATGTCCACACTAATGCAGATATTAAGCAGAACTGATATTTTTCCTCTATGTTTGACTCCCATCCACATATAAATGGTGTTTTAGGTCATAAGAGATATTCTGAAAATGGCATCACACTCCATTTTGTGCATATTTGCTGCTGGTTTGTGGAATGTACCTGCACCTAAAACAACAAATTCAACTGCATAAACCAGTGTATGACCTGCAGTAGATCGAGTTCGGCACCGATACCTTTAGAAGACGGACCACATCGGTATACGTGCCCAAATCCACATACTGTAAAGAAAATACTTGGACAAACCAAACCGACACTTCAGGTAAGTTAAGTTTGCAATTTAACGTGTCATCGCTTCCCATCTTCATAACGAAGCTTCCGTTTCTGTTACATCCAATATAATCCAGGGTGTCCAAAGCGTTAAATCCAACAGAAACAATGATTTGTCAAGAGTTTCTACCAGTTTGTAGTTGTTTTTTTCAACTTTTTTTTAAAGAAGAAAATATCTGTTTATAAAAAAAAAATTATCTGTTAGTGTGGACACAGCAGTAGTTTTCTGAGCGAAAAACAGCCACTGAAGGGTTGAACACTTGTTTAACAGGCTTTGGTCCAGAGGATTGATTCTTTTTTTTTATGTTGTCAATCAACCCTTGGCAAAAAAAACAAAACAAAACATAAACCTCTTAAGTAAAATGATAAGATGAGATGATGAGCTGTTATATACCTTCTGCACATAATTACTGCTATGACTGTAATTATGATTAGGGACATAGTCATTATGATTTCGCTTAATGAGTCATTCAGGGGGGCCTTGACTCAGAGCTTCTACACATTCATGGGTTCAGTTTAGTCCAAGGCAAAGCTTTATTTTTGGTTTTGCAACAGAGAAAATATGTTTGTACCCACCTCACAGTGATAGCATTCCACATGATAGTCTTTGTCCATGGAAACAACTCGAATGGTTTCATCAGACCCCTGGAAAGAAATTCAAGACGACAAATGCAGTTGAAGTTGATTTCACCAGAAAACACTCCTGTGTCTTGCTGTGCTCAACTTGTTGGTCTGACAAACACTTCAAAAAAAAATCAATAAGACACTGTCAAGAATCTCTAGGAGTATGAATCTTCTATCTTCACACATTTCAGTTATATTTGTCTCTATTGAAAAACACATTTTTACTCAGCCTTATTCATGTAGACACGCTGGTAAAAACACACCGTCTACAGATCAGTTTTCAGTCATTTATAACTTGGATTCAGAGATCTTGTACCTGCATTTGTACATTTTTAAGCATGCTTTTTGTACTATGGCCCCCAACATGAGGAGGTGCTAATCACTGGTTACAATACCAGCCAAGGAGGGAACTCAACAACAGCTTACATAAACATTCAAGACAGACTAAGCCCCCGACCCCTGTTCACACACATGGAAACTCACAAACATTACCTCTCCTCTGAATACCAGCCTTAGTGCTCACTGAGGGGGGAGGGCAGGGGACATTCCAGCAAAGTCAACTCTAATTCTGGACATTTCTTTGCTTTTGCCAGCATGTCCTATCTGTGTGTGAATCATAGGTATCCCTATTATCTACCCACTGTTCTCTTGACACCTCATCGAATCCTGGTGCTGAGGTATTACGCCTCACAAGGCTTTGACCTACACCGTGGTCCGATGGGAAATAAAGCTATATTAAAGTGTTTGCTATTTGCACAAAGGTACATCTCAGGTTTGGGTCATACTGAGTGAATATAAGTAGAAGGATTTATGATGTGCTAAGTTCCTGGTGAAAGAAGGCATCAAACCTTATGATCCATGTCTTGACTGACACAGTCTTAGATGAAACATCAACAAACATGTCTATTCGCTATAAGTCCTATAGGCTGTAATATGAACATTACTTTCACATATACATACATATACCTGTTTCCTTTTAAAACTAGTCTTTTAATTAATATCTTGAGGTGTGGCAGATTTAGGATGAATATAACTTATAATTTAAAGATGAGATGATGCTTTGATATATGAATTTTGATGAGCTTACCTCTGAGGGTAGGATGGGCTGGTTACAGGCAGCACATTTTGGAGCCAGGACCCTGCAAGTGTGAGACAGAAAGAGAAATACATTTTCACAGAAGTGTAATATAATATATTAAATTCACTTAAACAGTGAGTGAAATTTAAAGTCATATGATCCAAATTGAGATTCTAAAGGTGCCTTTCCCTCTTTCTTTCTGTTCCCTAACTAGACTTTAGACCTTGACTCGAAGGAAATGCCAGGTTTGCAGATGTGCTGGCTTTCCCTCACACACGTGACTCCAAAAGGCAAAATGTATTTGTTATTCCCAAACAGCCGTGTGCAGCTGGCTGGCACCTGGAGGACTAAGGGAGTAACAAAGGGCCCCTCAGTGCGGACAGGCATGACTGTGACTAAAAGTCAAACACATAACTGTACACACAATAAGGTTTGTCTGATTTAATCAGTGTAGAAAACATGTGGGAGCTGGCAGACAGTGACCGGCCATGTGCTTCGTTTTTCTGTACATGTTGTCCCAGCAGAGAAACAAACAGCTGCAACTGTAGAGCTACTGCTTAGGTTGAGGTACAACACTTAATACTAGACTAATAGCTTCTATAAGTAGCAAAACGGCACAACACACCTGACTTCAATTCTTCACTCAGAGTTAGAGGCTCTATATTTGTCCAGACTGGACAGAGCATCCTACTGTCAAGTTTGGTAGAAGGGTGCTATAGCCGCACACCGCTCTTCACACCTCAAACTGGACAGTGATTTTTCTCTCCCAGCCCCTCTTTTTATCCCTGACTACACTTCTCATGTGTCTGCTACACGTGGCTGAGAGAAACTCAGCCAACCCATGGAGACCTCCTTAACCTGATCCAGCAGTAGCAGGGGAAAGTCAAGGGGCTGCGCTTTGATTTAACACGGAATATGAAGCCTAGACATTTTTTTTCCAGTGTCACGCTAAACTAATTCAGCACAGATAAATCCGGGTCATATATTCTTGTTACTTGGTGTGTAACAAGCGACACTTACCTGTGGTAGTCTTTGACACAGTAGATCTTATTTTCAGTGTCCACAGTGAAAGGCACTCCATCAAGGCTCTCATTACAGATGACACAGCGGAAACAGCCGGGGTGGTACGACTTCCCGAGGGCCTGCAAGATCTTTAAAAAGAGAAATGAGTGAAGAAAATTGCTTAAAACTACAAATATTACTACAGAAAATTCATGCAATTGAAAGCTTCCTTGGTATTAGTGAGTATCAGAATTAAAATATTCATTCATTGTTCCAAAAAATGTTAGTCTGTTACCTTAAATTAATCTTTTATGATCCCTTTAGGTGTATCACTTCATCACAGCAGCCAAGAATAGCACAAAGCTAAGAATAAGCCCATTGATTGGACTTGGAAGCATCTCATTTCTCTGCTGGATGATGAAGAATGTGCATGGATTCATGTAAAGAGATGGCCTTCAAATGCCGCCACACCTCCTGGCTTGTGAATACATCCTTTGTGTGCATCTAATTTACTAGAGTTCATTTATGTATGTTAGAGCTAGAGCTACAGGAAAGAGGGAGAAAAACTGAATAAGAGATGCACATGCAGAGCTAATATTTGCCTTGAGCCTTTATCCAGATGTGACCACAAAAAAACTAATTTGGGGTGAAGTAACTACAAGATTCTGCCGAGATCACAAACACAAAGAGGAAAATACACAAAAGCACACACGACCAGGGAGTAGTAGCTGACACTCACCATGTCCATGATCAGATGTCCACATGCATTGCACTTGTCTGCAGACTGCTGGAAGCCAGAGTACTTTAACAGACAGAGAAAAGACCACAGTGAAGTCATTGGTATTTCAATGGATGACTGAAATCTGTGGACTCTGGACTATTTTTTAGCATGTGTACAAGAAAAACGACTCTTCAAAGACTAATTCAGTCCATCTAATCTCTCATCCCCCCACAGTGCGGATGTGGGACTTATAAGACTACTTGAATTATGATTTAGAGCGGTTTATTTTGAGGATGGCATTTAACCGACTGTACTTTAAATCCGTCACCTGAGCCTTATTATCTGTTGAGCATCAAACAGGGAGAGGCTACACTAACAAGTCTGGCAAAAGAGCAGGCACACATAGCGGAAATAGAGCCAACGCAAATTAAATTCAGTTTAAATTTGGATTTTAATTGAGCAGCTAAAAGCTTGTGGTGGAGCAATTAGATGATATTTTACACAGAGCCTGCTCCCATGATAAGCACATAGAGCTGCTGGATGAAAGTATAAAATAGTAAACATGTCAGTGAACTAAACTAGTAGATTTTCTCTGAAAAGAAACAAACAAAGAAAGCAGGGTAGTAGTAAAATATCTGGTGGGAATTATGACCCATATGGCCAGTTATACATCCATACTGAAGGTTTTTACATTTTTATAAGGTAAATATACTCCAATTGCACTGTGTTTAAATGTATATCCTATGATTATACATACCAAAGGTTTTTGCATTTTTTCAAAGGCACATACGCTTGTACAGCTCTAGTGTGAATGGCCTCACCCTATAAACCATAGCAAAGCAGCCTCTCCAGTTACTGACCTCCTTCCAGTCCCACCCAAGGGAGGAAACTGATATGAATAGACTCCATAAGATGCTGCAAACACAGCCACAAGGTCAAAGTCCCTGACCTAAATTTTGCATTTAAGCTAAAGGCTGACAGAATATGGATCACAGGCTGTAAATGTTTAATGAACACCTGACGAATGGTAATTTAACAGGAAAGAGATGAGCCCGTTTAATCACAAATCCAGATACACCTGTAAGTGAAAGGCATTGCTGGGTTCCTGTAGACACAACCCAATACATTATTAAAGAGACAAGAGACGAGAGATGCACTAAGCATCGACTGTTTATTGGTCACTTACCAGAAAGTCCTCCTCACAGAAAACCTTCCCTCCAACGTAGTAGAACGCCTTCCCTCTGAGTTTCCGACCTGCAGCAACACATAAACATATACACCATTCATATAGTTTCAATTAAACAATGAATAACATGACCATCATTTGACTGAGATTCTCCAAAGTGCATCTTGTAGGGAAAGTGGGTAGTTTTTTAACAGGGGAATTATAATACAAACCTTTTTGAAGGAAAGTCAATAATACAATATGAAATTCTTTCTGAGTCTCATGGAAAATCTTGCAAAGCCATGAGCCCAGTCTCAGAAAATAGTTACAGCACTAATGCATAAAGACCGCTGTGATTAATTGCAGCCATTCGAAGGTAATGGACCCTCTTGCAATATTCATTATATCCCTCTGAATCCCAGGCAGATAAATCAACTCAACAGATCCATGGTATGCTGGTGTCTTAATATAATATTGCTAGGTCACAGACCAGGCCTCTGAAGGACCAGGAACGCATCTGGATCAAACACATGTGAGGGAAAATGGTGATTTAATCGAATTATGAGACAGGTGCAACAGATTAAACACTCTGCTCTATTAGATTTCATGGCAACATCAGGCCAAGACCTACACCGCTGTTCCTCTTCTTCTCTTTCTCTGTTTCTTTCTGGTGTCTTTCCACGTGATGCCTGTGCTTCCAGTCCGTCTGTAATAGTTTAACGGTCTGGATCTGGCTTCTTAGAGCAACACACACACACACACACACACACACAAACACACGCACACACACACACACACACACACAGACACACACAAAACCTCATAGCTCACTTCACGTAACTATTCTTGCCCAGGTCCCACAGGAAGAGGGAACATTCCACACATTTTCTGAGTGGGGAGGTGAGGGAGGGGACAGCATGAGAAGGAGGGGTTAACCTCGGTGAACAGGAGCCTTCTTTTATCTCCCGTGCTCCATCTCGTGCTCAGTTTACCTCACGGCTCGTATCCAGATCGGTCCAGATAGCTTTATACAGATGTTTTTCCACTGGGAAACTCGAATCCACACTATGTCACTGTCCAAACTGTCATCATCATCACCATAGTACAATACGTTGTGTTGAATAAGAGTAATTTCTACTCATATTTACTATTTAGTTTTACTGCCATCATGAAATTTTAGTTGATGATTTACTGTCATGCGTATAATTACAATTAATACTTGCATTGTTTTGTGCCACAGGTAGCATAGCATAAACCTAACAATGGATTATTAACACACATATAAAAGGGCTGAATGCTGGAAAAATAAGATTTGCATTTCTGTTTGCCTCTTAGGTTCTACTCCATGCAGATCTGACATAAATAGCCTGTTCATACAAAGGGTCTATTGTTGAAATATACTAAAGAATTGCTGATCATGACAGACACCGACAGAAGTGAAGATGAAGAGGATGCAACACGATGTAATTAAAAGAGTGCCTGTCAAAACTCAAATAATGCAAATGGTTAAGTTACTTCGTTTGAGTTTTAGATTCATCCAGCTACTTTTGTACAGGTGAATGGAGATGATGATCATGATTATGCAAAGTCACAGTGGTTAGCTCACATAATTGCAATAAGGCGATTATGTAATAACTGTGACAGCCCGATTTATTCTGTTTACTGAGACCCTGCTGTCTTAATGGCTGGGGTAACATACAGCACTGCATTGAATTGTAGAATATACATGCATGGGTTGAGAATTAAAATGAAATCTCATGATTCACCTTTTTAAATTAATGGCACCGTCTTTGAAATTCTCTGAGAGAATTATTCACAATAACATTATCTCCCTTTAATAGAATAATGATTCTTACGCACCAACAACACAGAGTCTGACTGAGCCTTGCAAAATAACTACCTAAGGACTCAGTGTGATCAGGTCAAGGTAGGGAAGTGGCCTCGGTAATTACTGACAGACAGTTCTGGAAGGCAGGAGGGATGAGGATGGAAGTGAGATACAGGCCATTCCTCTTCTTTACATTCCTGTCTTTATTTCCAATGAGTCAAAGAGGGAAGGCTCTGAGCTTTGCAGAAAGATAAGAGCTTAATTAAAGTAAGGAGTCAGGGCTGACTGTTTGAAAAGCAACAGAATGAAATGTGACTATTGCACTTTCATAAAAATGTAAAATACCTGAGGGGCAGAACAAAACACAGGGCCATTTCTAATTAAAACGTCCTATGAATTCTTTTATATTATCCCATTCAGAAAATAAGCAATTCACAATGACCCTACCATGACATCCTAATAGAGTCATAATCCTGCACTTTCTAATGAGCAAATTGCTCAAGTAAGACACAAGATCCACATCTGTTTTAGGCTGACTGTCTGATGAGCTGTCTTGCAAAGCATAGCTAGGCATGTGTTAATATCAAAGCAAAACTTTGCTGAACTGACAGGAATTCTTTCCGGCAGACTAAATAAATTTTTCCTGCCATGAACAACACCTGGATTTAAGTTCAGTCAAGGCTCTGACAATCTACTCACCAGATGTTAACATACCAATGGATTCAGCACCAGTCAGATGATTGTTTGTTTTTTCCAAAGCCTCTGGACTAACTAGGATGAGAGGGGTGATTTTGAAAGGCAGGATATGAGCAGGGATTCATATCTATTCTAAATATACCACTATTACGACCAGCAAGGAAAGGCACACCTTGCACTGATGCAAACAGAAAATAAAAATAGGACCAAATGTGAAATGTGGAAAGGTAATGACACTGAGAATAACATTTTAGGTCAAAACAATAATAATAATAATAATAATACTGTTAAAGAGTAAATGATCTACTTCAAATGTTAGGAAAAAAAACAGTACGGTAGAGTGAAAAACAACATAAAAATGATGAATCCGTAATAGCACATAGCATTATCATTGAATATGATAGGTTGTTTACGAGCCTGGGAGGGAGCACTTAGGGTCTCTAACACCAAAGCTTTCAGCATGAGCAGAAAGCTAAGTTAACAGTTACACAGTATCCTTGACCTTTGTGAAGTTTGCATGTTCTTCGTGTTATTTCACAAAGCAAAAAACAATAATAAAATCCTGCAGCATTTTGAGGACTTTTGAAAGATGGATTTATAACATTTTAATACCACAGTTACCAAGATTGGTATTATATTAACTTCCTTCTCTCACCTTCCTGCTTTTCTGACATTGTCACTGATTATGAGAGTTGGCTGTTGCGTATGTGAGTTCCCCTTAATCTCCAACTGAACTGGACGGAGCCTGTGAGTGTTTGTAAACAGTCAATGATTAGCCTGGAGAGAAGCCCCCCCGCAGCGAAGTACTGAATCCCAGACACGCAGCATGAGCTCCCTGAGCCAGCAGGAATGTTCTTCTGCCTCTCAGTTACCTTGGGGAAACTAAAGTGCAGCCCGGGGAAGACATTCATAGTTATAAAGCCTTATTATGCAACTCAACAAGTATGTTTTGACACTGCCATTTAAGAGGAAGATGAGAGGGGGTGCCTCATACAAAGACACTGTGCTGTCTTGCTGTGGCTTTTTCTGTGTGGGTACAAGCATGAATACATATGCATGTATCAATGTGCTCTCGTAAGCAGAGTGAATGTGGTGGGTGGTGTGCTCCCACTGAATGGTCTCCCTGTCCGAGGTTCTCGTCACATTCGGTTCCACTGACGTACAGCACCCAGTGTGGTTTAGGAGACCATCAGAATGAGAGCCGCTGTACCTGCGTAGCTCCCCAGCGGAGATGCTATTCCCTGGGGTCACTGGCAGCTGCCGCATGCACAGCCTTTATGTCCTCACATGGAGCAAGTTATGAGAGGTATGTGGTGTGTAAACTCTCTCCATCTACCCTTAAGACGTCAGCTTTCCTCTTTTTCATTTCATCTCTCTCACACACAAGTGCACACACCCAGAGAGGGTAAAGGAAAACACAGAGATGTTGATTGTATACAGTGAGGTCAAAGGTGATGCAGAATAATGGGCCAGAGCAGGGGTCACCACAGTGACACACATACCCCACATGCAGTACACAATGGGATAATTGGGACTGAGATTTTAATTGGACAGCACAAGGCGCCGGGCTGTATTTGAGCTGCAGACTGTCCAGCAAGTAAACAGCAGGTCAGACACAAATCAGACAATGCAACAAACATAATGAACTTCAACATCAGGCTGTACCTAAATGATCAACAGTGTCGGGATGGGCGGGTAACTAAATGCATTTAAATGTGTTGTGCACATCTAATGCAAAATGGTTGGTTATAGTTTTATACGGTGGGAATCAGAACACAGCTGCAGATTATTTAAAGGGTTAACTTCACTATATATATAAACGTTTTTATAAATGTTATATGTTTTTATAAAATACATATAAAAACATGCACAAAAACATATGCACCATAGTAGCCCATGCACAGTGTTATATCTGTTTCACTTGAATCTAGAAATAGAGAAGGTAAAATTGCCTTTCAAAGTGCCATTTTTTATATTAAGAGGTTAATTTGCAAGGACACAAAAGGTACTTCAACAACTAAGTGAAAACAAAATGTTCTACTATGAAGCTGCAAATTCTCACAGTTTTATTTTTGTCTTTGTTAACTGATTTTAACTCACTTCTTAACTTGTCACTGTGAAAAATAAAAAGTAATGGAAAAATGGGAGGATTTTTTGTGTTTTGTGCTCATATAACTTGCTCACATCTCTACAGTTGGTGTTAATACATTTTTCAGACTGTCTCCTTGGTTCAGTTCATTAAAGGCAGCAGCTCTGTGTGAATACCACCATCATTTCTACTGTTACTTTCTATAATGATTTAAGACAATGTTGATGTCATGCAAAGTACTTAAAATATGTAATATGTTACAAACTATATTTAAGGGCATGCATTCAGTAATCTGAGGGGATTACACCAGCATGGGGAAAACTGAAACAAATGGTCAATGAATGGAAGAAATACTTGGCAAGAAGTCTTACTCCATGTGTCTTTGTGTGGGCTCAAGGTGTGACTGGCACACCTTGAAACCAAACACCAGCAGCACAGGATAGTAATCCCAGAATAATTGTGTGTTTTCGCTGGGGGCAGCAAATGACTGGGGAAGATGGTGTCACTTTTATCCATGAGAACAAGGTCTTTGGCAGCTTGACATGTGAATCAACCAAAGAGAAAAGAATGAGGTGTTTGAATGGGAGCAAAAGTTCAGGTACGCTCTGTGTGTGTGTGTGTGTGTGTGTGTACTCACTGCAGGCACTGCAAGTGAAGCAGTTGTCATGGTAGAGGCTCCCCATAGCCTGGCAGGCCTGGTTGGCACCATACACTGCCTTGTTACACTTAACACAGGTTCCTAGGACACAACAAAACATACAGCCAAGTCAGAAAGTCACAGGAAGAAATACATTTAGCAGATCTGCTGCTCTATGAGTGATATTATTACATTATTAGTTTATTATACCGGGAATAAAGAGGTAAGGATATAATGATCCAGCTTAAACCAGACCAAAACAATGGAAACGAAGAAAGAAAAACACTCCTCAAAAGACAGGAAGCTTCTTAGCAAGCAGTATTATTGAAAGGGGAAATATATCCCTATCTGCTTATTTGACTTGGCTCACAGACGGAGAGATCTGTTCATAAAGACTTTGATAAAAATCAAGTGTTTCAATCCTATCAACACACAGTCAGTGGCTTTATATCAAGGCATTCTACTAATATTATTTCATCAGCTCACTGAAATAAAAAAAAAAAAAAAACTAACACAAACAATAATACTTTTCTCTCTCCTGGTTGTTGGTTTGAGAATAACGGAATCTCTCCTCTGACTCTGGATAACCTATGAACAGCACGGGATTTGTGTGTGACTACACTGATGTGACTAGTTTTATTTTTTTATCTGGAGATGCTAAAGATGTAACCCCGCTGCTTTCATCTCTGATCCCTTTGCATCCCTGCCCATTTCTCTAAAACGGTACCGCACAAGACAATGTGATCTGACAGCTGACATACGGGCCGTGACAAGTGATAATCCTCATCACTGCTGACCCCGATGGAGAGTCAACTAGCTGTCTAATCAGTCAGATACGGCGTTATGCGACCCTACAGTCGTAAAGTATTAGATTAAAGTAACAGCCACAGGCCAGGCAACAGCAGTCATATGAAAGCCAGTTTCTCTTTTAGTGTGACGATGTGTGTGGTTATTTGTGTATGTAAGTGTGTGTAAAATCTCCCTTGAGACAGAGAAATTGGACTCAGCAGAAGAGCTCAGCCCAAATCAGCTCTGGTCCTCCCTGAACTCTGACAAAGAAACTTCTGTTTCCACTGTATCCAACACACATCACGCGGCTGCCTCCTCCAAAAACACACTGTTACATTTAATAACCTTCCTCAAATGTTTCTCCTCATAGACTCTGAGTAACACAGTATACAATAGGGCTATATATAATTCTAGTGAGTCTCTCCTAATGCCATAACAGAGGACACATCATCAGGGGCCCCAATGGATGGAAAGAAGATTTAGAGATAATAGGCTGATATTATTAGAAAGCAGAGGAATGCTGCTCTTATGTAAGCTGTGCTGTTTACAATAAATTAGCCACGCCTTCAAATTACTGAAAAAATAGACCCATCTGTCTTGCTTTCTTCGATAAATGTTGACTAAAACAAAATAAACACAGAAGCAGTGCCTTTACGTTACTTACAAGTGGCATTTATAAACCCTGTATGAGCACAAAATCTAGTAAAAGTCCACTCTTTTCTTGTTTGGGACCAAAATTCCTTGTATTTGCAGTAACCTCTAAGCCGTTTGGGTCACTACACATCACTTTTTGGCCCCTGTCCCATATTCCAAAACAGTGTGATTATTCAGGGGACTAAAACTGCTTGCTTTGAGTTGGAGGAGGGGAAGCAAAACATGGAGCCAAAACTTCACCCCTCCTTCTTCTCCCCCTCACCTTTCCCAGCTGTCAAAACTCATAGATGACTGCTCGCTACAGAATATGCCACCGAGTACAAACTAAAACGGTGTCACACAGCGCAATCCGCTATTTAAGCTTATCACATCTCAACCTCCAACAGTGAAATGCAATTAAATACTTGTATTCAAGTACGATGCTTAAAGCTGCAGCTTCTTGTGTCACCGGGTAAAACTCCATGGATTACCTTTCAGAATGATGTAATCCAAATGATATGAGATGAAATAGGAATTCTATTCCATCTGTAGAAAATTTACCCTGTGATGTAAAGTTCTGGCCGCTCATACATGTTCTCAAAGAAGTAAAGGGTTAAATGCGTGATTGACAGGTTATAGATCGGCATTCAGATTCTGTCATACACGACTGCTCTACTCTGTGACTCATCACAGGAGACTGGAAAAATTGCTTCACTTCTCCAGTAATATGAAACATTACACCATCTATATTCATATTAAGTCTTTTGATTTAGTTTGAGAAGAGAAACCTACAAAAGGAAGATGTGAATTTTCAAGTTGTGGTACTTTTTCTATTCTTTTACTTTCTGCTGCTCTAAATGCAAATTTGAGGTACTTGATTTCCATTTTATGCTTTAGGTAACTTGATAGTTACTTTCCACTAAAATTTTTCATCCTGTTTCAGTCAAGTGAAGACCATATATCTCCAAATGTGTCTATTTTGAAGGTTTAGGGATTAGATTAGTGGGAAAACTGGGACAAAAGTTATTCTCACAGGACAGTCTTACAGTAAATAATGCATTGCTGTAGATTAAATGATCCAACAGTACAAAAATTATCTAAAATGAATATAAAAACACAGTAGTGCACTGACAGGGACTATTCTACTGCATAATGATTTTTACTTTTCATATCTGAAGAACATTTTGTTTAAGTTCTTGAATGCAGAATCTCTACTTGGAATGGAGTACTTTCAGTATTAGTGTTTTTACTTAACTGAAGTATCTGAAGTCATGCTCCACTACTGTCAAAATCAAATATAAAAATGATTCAATTAAACTTTACCACTCTTAAACTGTAACTGCATTTTCATTGCATTAAAGTGCATGTTACACATTGAATGGAGCACCGTCACTTTTGGGAAATACTGCGCAAAACAAACTGGTATAGTATATGAATGAGAGGAAATCAAATTCACACACACATAAACATTCTCACACATAAAAGTTAGCCTCCAAAACCCGCCAGAGCGGAAGCCAAGAATCCCTGGGAAGAGTTAAGATGAAGCTTTCCACTCAACAGCCAGATGGGATAAATTAATCCTCCATCTTAACACAACACAAAACACTTAAGTGAATGTGTGCGTGCGTGTGTGAAAGTCAGGGGTAGAGGCGCGGCATAAAACTGAGATGTCCCACCATTTTTCCCCCCTTCTTGGATGAACTTGTCTATAAATCTCTCATCCACTCAAGCTCTTGTGGCCAAGGACAAAGAAGCATCCACAAATTTGCCTCTAAATCTCTCCTTGTCTAGTCGTCCATTCAACTGCACCCCGAGTACCTCTAAACTCGTCTGGGACTCCCCTCCCCTTCGCATCTTAAGACCTCATTTCTAAAATTCCTCACTGTCTTTCTTCAGACATTCCACAGTGTTCCCCTGGTGCAGCTGTTTGGCACCGGACTCATTTTCCCAGAACTTCCAGCTGCAGATATGCCAATCAGCAAGTGTTATAGTGATGGGGACTTGATGGATCCCAGCTCTGCTCACTGATATGATTAAATACAGAGATGGCATTGCAAAAAAAAAAAAAACAAGTCAACAGAAAAACTCCATATGCATATCTACTATTTCTCTGAGTGCTCTTACGGAGGTTCCTGAAACTAAAGTTTAATGTAGTAAACTAGCCTACACAAGTTTTTCTGCCATAAGAGCATGACTCAGAGAATGAGCCATGGCCTTGTGGGAAACTCCATACAGAAAATGTGTGTGGGCTATGTGGGACATCTTCATGAAAAAAGATATGTACTGTATTACTTTTAAATCCTACACTCCTGCTGATTACACACAACGCTTACCCACACATCCCCAATATTCACATCGCTGGTGCTATTTATGAGCCTTGTCGTGACACTGACGTACACCAGAACATCTTCCCTTACATACAAATGTAAGCTTAGCAGGGGGCTGAGGATGGCTGTGGATTACACTCGTGACGTCTCAGCAAGAAATTCCTTTAGTTAGAATGCATGGGTGGACTGTGGACTGTGTGTGTGGGTCAGTAACACGCATGCTTTTCATGAATGGCACTGACTTCAAACGCACAAACATCTAATCAAGTACGCCTCAAAACATTCAGTACATGTATAAAATGTGACAAACTGTCATCTGATGTCCAAGCAGAGCATTTATACCGCCATTGTTGCAATACAAACCTTCTACAAGTGCTCTCACAATCCAGATATGGCGACTGAATTGCTACAAGTTTCTCCAAATTTTTATTCTTTTAACCCATAAAGACCCAAACCGTTACCTGTGGGCAAAACCATCTGCTGATCTAAACTGTTCAATACCTGTTGATCCACTAATCCTATCAATGCATATAAATAATTGGTGTAAAATAAAGTTTTTCATCTTTTCACGGTCATCAGATATGACCCATTTGGACGTTCAGAGGCTTCGTAGTGAACGTGGAAACGCCGTCATCTTTGACAACATTGATTCACCAGTAAAACCTATGGAGTTGGATCAATGACAGTGGATGGAGACACTTGGTTTATGTTCAGTAATTGGTATCTTTGCTGAAAAAGTCCGTTTTTCTTAGTTTTCTCAGTGTCTGATATAATAACCCTCAACTTTAATCAGAACTTTTTATGAAAATCTACACGATCAATCAGTTAAATACAGGAAAATACATGATTTTCACTGAAAAAATGCAAAATACAGAGGATAATATTATTATAAATGATGATAAATCACTTAAGAAAGGTTAAATAATGAGGAAAAAAATCACAACTGCCACACAAGTAGCTCTGGGTCTTTATGGGTTAATTTAGCTGCAGCTCTAATCAACTCTAAGGCTGTATGGTATTGTATTACTATGGACACCAGTATGAATTGCTATAATCCTTAACCTGTGAAACCACCCTGATTTAATCCACTACAAGAGACAGATCAGGGTAGCTCAAGTAAGAAATAATTAAAGTCTTATCTTATTTACACCCACAGTCTTTGTTGAACCATGTAAAAGGTTTGATGCTCATTTGCCTTGTGTGCATCACATGTACAAACACGCCTGATATGCTTGCAAAAAAAAAAAAAACTAACGAAGAATGTCTGTAGTGATGATGCCAACTGACAAATATGCTATTCATAAGAAAAAACTATCATGTAAAAAATTCTGAATAAATGGAGCACAGATCTGATTTGGGAAAATGCTTCTAATAACATCAATTGTAAAGACTGCCACCTTTCATTAAATCTCTGAGAGCTGAGTATTAATTCTGGCCTTGATACCACCTTTGACTGCAACACTGTTGCTTCTGCAGAGGTCAGACGATGAATTATAAAACAAACACAAAATGGATTAGAAGATCACACTGTCTGCATTCCCCACAAGGGCTGGGACAAAACAAACACAAGGAGGACTCCTAAACCATCATCTGAATAAGGTTAGATGTAATATCACAGACAACCAAGAGCCATATGATGCAGTAGAAATGTGAGTTTTGCATAAGGAAAGACTGTGCGCAATGGGAAATACGAGTTTAAGTGCATGTAGATTTGTGTTCAAGAATGTGGACAGGAAGTTTTGGTATTAACCTGACTTTACGACAGATAGAACCCCCCTGGTTAGTGTTGGCAGTCTGAACTTCTTACCAAAGTAATCTGCCTTTGGTTGTGTATCCATCTCTTTTTCCAGCCGCTTAGTGAGGGCTTCTAGTTTTATTTCAGCTGCCGAGGGCCCCTGTTCAAGGGGCTGCATGAGAGGAGACTGGCAGTGCAGTTGCACAGGTTTTGGGGAAATCGGGGCTTCAGGTTCAGCAGTGGCGGCCAGTCCACAACTAGGGATTTGGTTCTGACTTTGACCTTGGCTGGTGCTTTTGGAGACACTTCCTGAGCTCAAAGCAGCGGATGCGATTTGAGGTTTAGGTTGGGTTGTTGCTTGCAAGAGAGAGGAAGGACCATTATGTGGAGGGTCAGACAGGCTGGCAGAAGCTCTGGAAGTTGGAGAAGGTGGTGTGTAATGAGCTGCAGACTGTGTTGAGGGCTGACGCACGTGGAAATCAGCTCCTCCTGTGAAGGCACTCAGAGGCAGGGTAGGGAGGGGCTCCGGTTTGGGTGACCCAGCAGTGGAGGAGGAGGAGGAGGAGGAGGAAGAGGTGGAGGAGGGAGTGCGGTTCACTGCTGGGGCCGCAGCTTGATTTTGCTGGGATGCAAGGCTGTTGATGATGGGAGGTGCAGGCTGCTGGGAAGGTGCACTGCTTCCCCCAGACAAACTTTGGGAAAGTTGGCTCTCTCTGGATGGGGCCCAGGACGCAGAGTGGCTGGACGGGTGACGAGCATGTGTGGGCGCGCTGGGGGGAGTAGGGGTGTTGTACTGGTATGAATGAGGCTCTAGACGCTCCATATTATCGTAATTGTTTCCGTAGCCGTATGCCCTGGCGGCTGGAGGCTCAGACTGGATGCCTGTGTGGTGCTTCTGGCCGTCCAACTGTGCGTACTGACTCCCGGCCGTGGATCCCGGCACAGGGCCAGACAGGATCGGGGGCTTTGCTGCCGCTTCTCCCGGCTGTCTGAAGCTGTTAATGGGCGGCCTGTCTTTAGTGTAATATGTGCTGTTGTGACCCCCATTCATTTTCATTGCCTGGTTGTTCTTTGCCATTTCTTCTTGGTGTTTCTGCATGTGTATTTTGGTCATTTTTGACGCAAAAACCCTCCTGGTCTCCTCAAAGTCTGGGTTATTTCCCGCATCTCTTTTCATTCGAAATAAACCATCTCTGGAAGCTTCATACATGTTAAGATCCTCGATGAACTTACTTGCCTCGAGTCCTAAATCTTCGTATTTATCCATTTTGATGCCGCAAAAAGAGTGTTTATTCCGGAGTGAAAATGAGAGCGCACAGTCCAGAGCGCACAGTCCAGAGTCCAGATGAAACTTTTCTCTGTGATCCGGTCCGGTTTATGATCCGAGGTACAGATGAGAAAAGTTTGGAGCTCGGGTAAACAGTCCCTGTGTGCGTCCTGCCCCGAACAAACCGCCGTCTGTCTGGTTATAAATGTGAGCAGATCCCAGATCCGATAGCCCGGACGACCCCCTCACACCGCCCCCTCCTCCCGCTGCACAGTACCCGTCCCAGCGGGGAGCCTTCATTCAAAACTTTAGCCGCAGCAAAAGTACGTCCAAAAGTGCGTAAAGTAGTCAAAACAGCGCAAATGGAGAATAGTTGCTCAAAGCGTACCGTAAAAGAGCGGACCGTGCGTTAAGCGGCGGAGCGCGGTGCCGTACGTGGCCGCCGGTCTGGGAACAGTTTGTTTTTAAAGGGCCAGTGCTCTAATGTACCAACGAGCAGCAGAGACAGAGCTGGAACCAAACCACTGTGTAACTCGTTCTTTTTTTTTTTTTTTTTTTTGGTAGCGGAACTTGGGGGCAGATTCGTCCGGTTGCTGTAAACTGGCATGTGTCATCTATAAAAATATCCACAGTGAGTTGACTCACCCTCTACTCTTTGAATCAGCAAAACCCTCATCTCCATAAAACTAAAGGTTTGGGATTAAAATAGACTAATTGACTCCTCTATGCACTGTAGTCCAGTCAGTGGTTAGTGATTAGATAGATGGTTTCAATAAAAATTGTAAATAATAATAATTATAATAATAATAATAATAATAATAATAATAATCTAAGGATGAGACAAATAACATTCAACAGGGTTGTTATATATACAGTTATACAAAGTACAATGTGCAATGAAATGTATTTTTGTACCTGCAGCCAATAGTAAAATAGAAAAAAAGACAAGCAGCACATAAGAAAAAAAAGTATATACATAAATATCAGAATCTGACTCATCTTTATTCCCCAAGTAGGTAAATACATACAAGGAATTCTTAATGTTGTCTCTGTAGTAAACTATGAATACAAGATAAAAAGAGAAACTCTACATACATATAAGACACAGTATCAGCTTATATACAACATAGTGCAAATATTTATTTATTTATTTATGTCATAATATTTTTTGTTCAATTGCCCTGTACCTGATACAGAAGTCCCCATAGATGTAAACTGATTCAACAAAAGATCTGCAAAATACTTTTACATTATTTATTATTATATCATTATGTCAAGACAAAACTCAAGCATTTTTAATTCCACCACAAATGTATTTGTTTATTTATTTTGCAAACATGTCTGTGCATTCAATACACACAAGGCAAATGAGCAACAAACCATTACATGGGGTAATAATGGCTGTAAGTGTAAATAAGATAAGATTTTAATTCTTTTTTACTGGAGCTGATCTGTCTCTTGTAGGGGATTAAATCACAGTGGTTTCACAGGTTAAGGATTATTGCAATTCATACTGGGTAAAGAGAATTAAAGTTCAACTGATGCTGTCATAATACAAGACAATAGAGCCTTACGGTTGACTAGAGCTGCAAATAAATAAATAAATAAATAAAAATAGATCAGGAGAAACTTGGTCTAGATGACTCTGGACATTCTAAGTGCATAACAGGATGAGGAGCAATGTTCAAAATACAATCCACTGCAAATAGATCTTGTGATAAAAATTAAAAAATCTGTTGATTTAGATGTAGTGGAGTATAAGAATAAAATGCTTTTTAAATAACTTTTGGTCAGTTTCTTTGTGTCAGTGTGTTCTGACACTTATGAATATTGTGGTGGTTTGTTTTTAGATCCACCCCTGCTTTTCCTCCATTACATTACGGAGTTAGTGTTGAACTTTTTACTCCACTGCACTGCATGACAGTTATGCCATTCTTTCCAAAAATATATATAGTAATGCCTTGCTATTCTTAACTCTTTAAAACCTGAGGTGTCATCGCTGACACACCCTATGCATATGCAGTTTGGATGGCTGTAACTCTTTCACTGTTTGTGCAACTGGAAAAATTCCAACGGTTCCTAAAACCTGAGGCGTTGCACTTTATTGACTTTATTGGGTCATGACAGTAATTTCACTCACACCTGTATTAGAAGCTGGAGAAGAAGTTGTTTTTTTTATTGTAAGATGCAGTAAATTGTAAGTGACTTAGATTTTGATAGTTCTGAGTGCTCTGGGAAAATGGGTAAAAGGACTCAATCACAGCATATTTTCTAACCTTTTTATTGTCAAAATAAGAAAAAAAAAAAAGTCCAGATGGACCATTTTAGGCTTAGGGTTAAAAGGGTTAAAATCTATCCACCAGAATCAAAGTATCCAGACTACAGTTGCAGAAAAAAATGTTAGACCACCCTTGTTTTCCTCAATTTCTTGTTCATTTTAATGCCTGGTCCAACTAAAGGTACATTTGTTTGGACAAATGTAATGATAACAACAAAA
>JAPQRP010000010.1:14778051-14805963 GCA_037367295.1 Apogon hyalosoma | reverse complement strand
TATGTCATTGTACTGACAAAAACAGTGCTTTTATTCATTCCATGTTTTCTTTTCTGTCTGTTTTAGTCACATGATACTCACAGGTAGTACTTGATTGCATAACCATTGTTTTTGATGGTCTAATAATTTTTTCTGTGACTGTATACGTGCAAACTTTTTGACTGCATAAGCAGAGGAAGATTAATGACTATTGAACTGTATAGGTGTTGGTACTGTATATCGAAGGGTCTTGACAACAGCTATCTTAATAATCCATAATCAATCCATACTCCTACTCAAGTAATGCTTTGATTCAGGACTAGACTTTTACGTGATTATAATTTGAGTACTTCTTCCACCTCTGAATTTAAAGAAGTGATAATAGTTTTACTGCAACTATAAGAGTCTTGGAAAACTTGAGATCATTTGGTGTCACCAGATCCATTAACTGGCCTAATAAAGCCGTTAACACAACACTGACATCCACTAAAATGTCAAATAGAAGTTCAGTAAACCCCATGATAACTGGTTTACATGGCCTGTTTCATTTGGTGGCCTATTTGTAGGCCCTGTGCCCTGTTTTGGTTGAATGACGTCACACATTCCTGACCATGAAAAACACACGCAGGACGTGCACGCTGTGACCCACTCCACATTGTGTTCCGACCTTGGGTGGAATATGTGAGACAGAGACGGGGGGGACAATGGGACAAAATCATGCTGTGAATGGAAAACACCCCTCCTCACCTTTTGTTGATGTCCTAATTGAGACTAAATGTTCAACCGTGAAGCCGGTGGTTGTAAAAGGAACGGCCATCAGTATGTTTACCACAACCTCTAGTAACCACACTGAATGACTTCCCTCTCACACATACGCCTTAGAATATCTGAGGGTCGCTGTAAATGTAAGACAACTCCTCAGAACGCGGCTTTACACAGTACAAGCAAACCGCCTCATCCTAAATTAGAACTTAAACAGGAAGTCATCATTTGCGTAAGTCATCAAAGTGGAGTTTCTGTTATAGTGAAGCAACAGTAGGCCGATTCTGTCATACTGAAAACCTTAAAAAAAGAGTGCCTGACACAGAATTAGTCATGCAGTATCTGAAATTTTTGTACTCAAACTCAGTCACTATCAGTAGTAGAAGTGGGTTTGAGTGTGGACTTACGAACAAGTTTAACCCATAGACCCAGTGTGACGTTAGTGGCAGTTCCCAAGTGAATTTTTCCTCTATATTTAATCTTTCTTAAGTGATTTATCACTATTTACTATAATGTTATCCTATGTATTTTGTGTTTTTTCAATGAAAACGTGTATTTTCCTATATTTAATTTACTGATCATGTAAATGTTCCAAAAAAGCTCAGAGTAAATTCAACAATTTTTATATTAGAAACAAAGAAAACTGAAAAAAGCAGAGTTTTTCAGCAAAATGTGTCATTAACTGAACATAAACCAAGTGTCTCCATCCACTGTCATTGATCCAACTCCATGGGTTTTACTGGTCAATCAGTGTTGTAGAAGATGACCGTGTTTCCATGGTAACTACAGAGCCTCCGAATGTCCAAGTGGGTCATATTTGATGACCATGAAAAGATGACAAACTGTATTTTACACCAAGTATTTACATGTATTAATAGGATTAGTGGATCAACAGGTATTAAACATGTCAGATCAGTAGATGCTTTGGGTCGACAGTGGATATTTGGGTCTATATGGGTTAAAGTGCCTTTTCGATTTTATCCTTTTCATTCTTTTACTGACTGGCAGATCTAGGGTATTTTATTTGGGGTGGCAAAGGAGTGGCAAGAGGTCTTTAGAGGATGGTACATTATGTGGGAGCCCCTACAGATATGTGAATAGTCTCAACAAAAGATCCATAAAACACTATTACACTATTCATTGTCATATCATGCCCCGTGTAAACGCAAGTGTTCTTAATCCACAACAAGACCAATGATCAAAATATATTCTACTACAAATAACAGTTGTGTTCTTTTGGTCAATTGTATTTAGTTTTTTCATAGTTTTACGAGTTTACAAGTTTTTTGCCCTCCTGTAGATCCACCCATACTTCAGCTCTATCACATTAAAGAGTTAATATTGGACCATTTACGCCATTTCATTGTATGACAGATAGTTAAAAGACACTTTTTATAATGCCTTTCTACAGTATACATTTATCCAATGGAGTACAAATGTGTTCACAAGTTGACCACTTTATTTTGGATAGGCAGGGAAGGATTAACGCGTATGTGTTAGTATAGTCGACAGGCCTTTGCAACAGTTATCTTTATGATGCATTCATATTTTTACTCAAGGACTAGACTTTTGAGTGATTATGCTCTGAGGTTTTCTTCCACCTCTGAATTTAAAGATGTGGTAGCAGTTTTACAGCAACTATAGGAGTTTTGGAAAACCTGAGATCATTTGGTTTCACCAGATCTGGCCTAGTAAAGTCATTAACACCCAGTAAATGGAGAGAAAAATCCTGTGTGGTGGCAAAAAGAAAATAACACATCAGCAGTGTTTTCCGAGACGTTGTTTTTGTCAGTAACCAATAATGCTGTAACAGCCACTGAGTGTTTGAATAGATAGATTTAATGGTTTTTTGTTTTTTTTTTAACGCAATAGAGTGTAGCAAGGTTTTACAAAGAAGAACAGATTAGAAAGTATTAATCCGCGTATTTATATGACACAGCACACATCATACATTGAGGACTATGTAATGAAAACAGACCCCTTGCAAAAAATATGCAACATCTGTGCGAGTTTCAGTTACTATGGTGATGTAAATAAATAATTGAGTTGTGTGTACGCGTCAGTTTTAACCTTATCCTCGGAACAATTAAAGGACAAGTGAAAATCTGCGTATATTCTGAGCTCAGACGAAAAATATCCTCAGATGACCAAATTACTGGTCCTGAGGTCAGCCTGAGATAATGAGCTGTGGCATTACTGAGTCCCCCTGTGAGTATCCACAGCCCAGTCCAGGGACTTAACCAGTGCAACGAAGGGTGACTGAGTCCGCTGTCTGCACCCCACCCATTTTTTCCACAGAGGCAGAGTGAGTCGAAAGGAAGGGGAGTGATTTTTTTTAAAACTCATTAAATACATCTTGTGCTGTACGTTTCATGTGTAAGGGAGAAATATGGCTGTGCTGTAAAGAGAAAGTGAGTCACAGAGGAATACTGTTGCCTATTCAATAATTCTGGTCGTCATGGAAACTGTAGAGCTGAGGAAAAGTGTTAAATTACTCCAGGGGATGTCAGTGACAAAATTAATTATTAGGAGAAATTCATCAGTGCAGTTCAGACTTCATTTTGCCAACAACTGTGTTCAGAAATAACACACTTATCTATTTATTCTAACTTTAGCCTGGGAGGACTTCGCCTGACATATCTGACCCACCTAAAAATGGATGTGCTTTTCAGTGACACAGCAGCTTATTGTTCAGGTTGGGTCAAGTTCAGATGTGTGAATTAGGTGGTGGTGCTGATGAGGAAAGGGAAAAGGAAGGTGTTAAAAGAACGGTGGTAATATCATAAAAAAAAAGGAAAAGCGATCACAAGTATTGGGTCATCAGTCTGAAAGTATGAGTGAAAACATGGTGCATGCAGACATCAGCTGATAGAAGATAAATAGTATATGTTTGTTAATTTCTTATAGTTCGTTATACTCTCTGCTTTTTGCTGTGACAGCATCTGGTTAAGATTTGCACAGTCTGTCACATTTGTGATTTCTCTTCCTGTTATTCTGTCTTTCCTGTGAGTCTTTTCCTGTCACCTGATGGTCAGAGATAGAAAATAGAAAAATTGAAAAGAGGTTAAGGGGATCAGAAAGGAATGCTCTGTTTTGTTTCTGTCTAGGAATAAAACCCACAGTTACTCCCAGTATAAACTCTAGTCAGGTTTAATAGGTCATAAGATGGCTTTTTTATGCTAAAAATATAAACAGACTTCCTTGTAGTGATGCTGACTCTACAAAACTCACACATTATACAGTTCCCTTCTCATTTTCCTCCTTTTTCTCACACTGATACTGACCGAGACAACACATGACTTTACTTATCTGGCTATCAAAAATCTTGGATTATGTCGCTGCTGAAAGTCATAGGTACAACTGTGTGATCATATCAAATAAACGCTGAGTCACACAGGCTTTAAAGAGGCCAGTGGGCAGTCCGACAGATCCATTTCAGTGTCCTCTGCCAGGATAGTTCTAATGCCTGAGTCACATTGGACCAATGTTGAGGCCGAGTTGATAAATAGGGACGGGTAGCTGTGAAACAGACGACAACAATGAACACAGTGATGTGGTGGTGAGCTGAGAATCCTCGACCACATTAGTCATCTGAAGGACTTCCAACAGTCTTTCTGAAGTTCCTACACTTGAAATAGTCCTCTCTTTGAACACCTTTAAAGCAGGAACCATAATTTACATCATCCCTGACTTGAGGGGGTATTGGTTATGGGTATGGCTGCCACGGCCCGTGTCTCTTTTTATATTCTTTCAACATCTGTGCTTTTATCTGTTGTATGTGTTTTATATTAGAAATTGCTTTTTTATGTTTAGACTATCATTTTGACCAGGACTCTCTAGAAAAGGGGTGTCAAACATATGGCTTGTGGTCCAAAAGCAGTCCGCCAAAGGGTCAAATCCAGCCGGTGAAATGCAAAAATTACACTGAAGATATTTACCCATAAAGACCCAAGCATCCATCGTCAACCAAAACCATCTACTGATCTAAAACTGTTTAACTGTTGATCCATTAATCCTATCAATAAGTGCAAATAACTGATGTAAAATACAGTTTGTCATCTTTTCATGGTCATCAGATATGACCCATTTGGACGTTCAGAGGCTCTGTAGTGAACATGGAATACCGTTACTGTGGAAACACCATCAACTTCTACAAGACTGATTCACCAGAAAAACCCATGGAGCTGGATCAATGACAGTGGATGAAGATGTTTGTTTTTATGTTCAGTTAATGATATATTCTACTGAAAAAGTCAGTGTTTCTTCAGTTTTCTGTTTCTGATATAATATCTTTCAACTTTAATCTGAGCTTTTATGAACATGTACATGATCAGTAAATTAAAAAAAAAAAAAAAAACAGAAATACTTGATTTTTACTGAAAACTTGCAAAATACAGAGGATAATATGACAATAAATGGTGATAAATCACTTAAGAAAAGTTAAATAGAGAGAAAAAATCATTTGGGAACTACCACAAATGTTGTGCTGGGTCTTTATGGGTGAACAATCAAAGGTGTCAAAATCATTTTAACCCAGGCCACATACAGCTCAATTCAATCTTAAGTGAATGGGACCAGTAAATAAATGACTATGAATAATAATGAATAAATAATGACAATTCCAATTTTTTTCTTCTTTAAGTGTAAAAATGTACAATTCCATGAAAATGTTCGCATTTACAAACTATTCTCACATAAAACGTGGATAACCTGAGCAAATATGAACATGAAATGTCTTAAGAAATATAAGTACAATTTTAATATTATGCCTGTTACGAAATGTTTTGTGCATTTGTACCTTCTCTGTGATCTGCAAGTTGTAACGCACCTGGAAATGATAAGCTGAGGCATAATATGATTGAAATTGCACTTTTTTTTTCTTTAAGATATTATGATAGGATAGTTTGTAGATGCAAACCATTTCATAATGTAATTTTACTGTTTTCACTGTTATTATTTGACTGGTCCAGCCCACTTGTAATCATATTGGGCTGTGTGGCCCCTGAACTAAAATGAGTTTGACACTCCTGCTCTAGAACAGATTTTATATTCTAAACAAGATCTTCCTGGCTACATAAAGGTTAAAACAATTTCTTAGAAGTTGCCATGATTCACAGAGCATGGTTGCAGATCCAGTAGCCAAACAGCGGTGGTATGAGGGGCTGTGCAGCTAAGTGGCAAACACAGCCAGTGAAAAACACTGATAAGGCTGGATCTGGAGGGTGTGACTCAGACAAGACACTGAGCAGACAGGCATATGGTAGACAGTGGTGTAGGGTTGTGTTCGAGGGTGTGATCCTCAAAACGGCATCACCAGAGAAATGAAGGAATCTTAAGTGGTATCTGGGCTGATGTGTGATTGACAAAAGGGTCTGATTAAATGAGAGGATGATGTCAGAGTGAGGAGCTACATCTCACAAAGACAAAAGAAAGACAGATAAGACAGGAAAAACCACAGTACCTTGAATCTTTTATTAAAAACTGGAAAATATAAATAAAATGTCTTTAAACATATTTACATTTCATTTATGACAGTAAAACATCCTTTATCATCTACCCCAGTTATTACTCAGGACAAAAAAAGACCCACTGACTGACAAACACTCACAAAAACAAGTCCCAACATCATTCATCTACGAGGAAATTGATGAGTGCAGTCCTGGGAGAGAGGATGGCTCTCTTGATGCTCCGCTCCCTGAGAAGTTTCTGTCCAAGCGGACTCTCCAGGACCAGCTTCTGCACCCGATCTGAATCTTTGGACTCCTGCACAGACACCGTCACTGTCCCACAGGCCTTATTGTTTATCTGAGGGCAAAACAATGAAACAAATGAATAGTGTTGCCTGTTTCTCCTCACTGCTGCCCATTCCTCTTCTGTAAATGACACAAGCACTGCCCATTCAAGCTGTGCTGATATTCTTGTACTGGCATTAAAGTCCCATAATAGAAGCCTCTGCCTCCACATGTTACAGTAAAACCTTAAAACACAAGTTTGTGGTACGTATGGGAAGGGCACTAGAGCTTGTATGTTTAGGAGTTATGTGAGCGCAGAAAGAACATGTAGAGTTCCTGTGAGCGATCATGTCTCTGGAAGTGGTTGAAAATTAATGGTCTGTGCGTGTGTTTATGTACATGTATGCTTGTGTGTGTATGTGTGTCAGGGTCTGAGGCCTCTCAGCCTTGGCCTCCCTGGGACAAATCCAAGTACGTGATTAGAGGCCAGAGGTAGTGAGGTTATATTCCACAGGGCTGAGGAGGACCACAACACAGCGCCCAGTCTGAAGTAAAACCAACACCATCATCACTGAGCACTGGGAGATCAAATATATGTACTGTATGCACTGGTGTGTTTGTGTCTGTTTGTATGAGTTAGGTGAGAATGGGTGTGTAGGACTAATGACTTATATACAAGAGTAGAAATAAAGAAAACATGAAGAAACAAAATGGTGTTAAATAGCAGACAAGGCAAATGAACGTTGAAAAGGAAATGAATATAATAAATACACAGTACATGTGGTTTATTCAACTTCTTCCTTATATGAAGTATAAATGCAGGACCCAATTAGTGAAAGGCGGGTGCTGTTAGTCAGCTGATGGTGTTTGCTGTCTTCACAGATCATGTGTGTGACTGGATTAGAGGGGGTTTCTCTGGAGATACAACCTGCTAGGAAAAAAACCTGTCAGATCAAAGTAGTTCAGCTTTTATCTGTGAACTGATTCGGGTGGTTTTGTGTGTGTGTGTGTGTGTGCGTGTGTGTGTGTGCGTGCATTTGTTTACATCACTGTGCCAGCATTAGCATGTGCGATGCTTACATCTAAACCACCCCATCGTAGCTTGATATTCTGTTAGTATGTCTATAAAACTGCACACAGAGTCAAACACACACATTCATTCTTGATGATGACGTGCAAAGCCAAGCTCAGAGCTTTCACTATTTCTGTGATTGAGCTCATGGGCAAAAAAAAGACAAGAAATGAGAGTGAGGGAGTAACAGTGAGCAGTAGCTTTGTTCCTGGCTTTTAATTATTGACCCACTTGTCTGTTTAGCTTAAAGCGCACCACTTGACATGAAGACGCATACACACACGTGCAGACATGCACATACACAAGCTAATCATAGGCTCTCCTGAAAATTACAGACTATGAATGTAATCATGGATCTAAGACTTTGGGTTTAAGAGTGGCGAGTTTGAGTGAATATGCTACAAGATGCAAAGGGAAAATGTGTGGGCATATACTTATTTAATAAAGTTATGAATAAATAATTAACTACAGTATGTGCTGCAATTGCTGTTGAGAGAAAGCCTTTCATCTTCAAAACTAAAAATTCAAAGAAATGCAATGAAACAATTCCTTTTCCTTTCCCACTGTTCTCTTTTGTTCATGCAGGCTGGCTGACAGAGTTCCATAAACAGAAGTGTGGCAGAAATTTTGCCACTAGGCAAAGCACAAAAGGCCAAAAGACTGAAGAGTAAAGTACATCTTTGTGTACTAAGAGGAGAGGAAGAGTTTGTGATCATGTGAACCTTAGCCTACCAGCACAGATAGCTCCACAAAGTCAGGAGCCTCCAGGTACTGGGGGTCCACAGTGGGCCAGGGCTGCTGGAGGACATCTCCTCCCTGTAGGAGTGGGCTGAGAGGGTTTTTCACTTGGCAAAGACCTGGAAGACAAAGAGCAAAATTGACATTATCTTTTACTGCATCAACAAAACACTTTAGTGTTATGGTTCAAATAAATTAAACTCTTCTGCTGTCTTCTATTTATTTATTTATTTATTTTTTTTACTATTATTCAGAATAAACTATCTTGATCAAGGGTGAAACAACAGCATGACTGCCCCTTTAACCCCTGCTCTGGTTCTGGTGCACATCCCATTGGGGGCACAAGGGAAGGATGTGAACTTCCTCTATCCTGCGCAGTGTGTACGTTACAAACAACAAGCGAGAGTGAAAAGTGCAACGTGACAGAGCGTAGCAAAAGCCACATGCACTTGAGTTCTATGTCCTGTTTACAAATTTGCTTTAAAAACTACAGACAGTGTGTGAGCGCCAACAACACTCACTACACTTAACGAAAGCTAAGAGGAAATTACCGTTACAGTCATGACAGTAAAAAAATATTTGGTATGACCGTTTCTGCCATCCCCATCTACAGATCAAGATCAAAGTAGTGAAAAACTAAACTAAAATCAAAACCAAAATTTAAAGACAATGGGAAAATAAAAACTAAAGAACATTTCCCAACTATAAAACTCTGAGAGCCTCCTCTAAAAACAAAAATACACCTCTTCCTGTTCAGAGATCATCTGTCAAGTCCCGTGACTGAGGCTATCAGCTGGACAATATGTTTCTCAGGGACCTCTCAGCTGGGCAGGTTTGTGTATGTGTCATCAACAATTAGGGGATGTCCTACAAGTCAGCACGAGGATAAACTTCCACATGAGGAGAAGTGACGCTGGATCTTCCCATCTATTGTTTGTTTTCTTTCACGGCTCAATACCTCTCTGCATTGCTTTCAGTTTGGTTTTACTCTGACTCAAGTAAACTGTAAACTCTACTCCAGATTTCTTCATGACATTTAACAGGAATGCAGATTAAAAAACTGTTGGATTTTAGTTACTCACTTCCTGCAAATTATGCATCATCAGTAATAGATAACCAGCAGTGTCAAAATTATGTTCGTCTGAAAGCAACTTCCTCTTGAAGATCTTACAAATGTCCTCTTACCACACACTTTTGTCACAAATTTTTTGTATAGTGACACTATTTTCTATATGCTTTGTGTTGTATTGTGTTTTTAAGTACCATTGTCAGTATAAAATTGTATTCACATTGACTTGATTCCCTTAATATACTGAGACTGAACTTAAGTTATTAAAACTTTAATAATACACACTACCACACTGTATACAAGCTATGTTGCCTTCAGGTTTGTCACATTCTCAGTAAAAAAAAAACTACTTTTCCTCCAAGCAAATAGCTTATAATAAGGGCAAGTATGCATGAACATGAGGTCTTGAACAAGTTGGACCAAAGTAAATATAATAATTTAAGGTCTGCGATCATGTGTAGAATTAGCCTGTAGGTAAAATGGATTTACTCTTGATCATCTTAGTTAATAATTAAGAAATTACTTGAGCCTGATGTGGCAAATGTTACAGTTCATTCTGTAAAACTTCACCACTTTTAAGAGAACTGCTAAATCCTTTTTAATTCAACAAAAAAACCTGTGCTCATGTATGGTTTTTGTGTGAAATATCTAAAAATGTGCACATTTCTGTATCTCGCTGCATTCAGTTTTATTTATCTTAATGGCATTTACTGTGGTCAGTTTGTTTTCTTCTTACCTCACATTTTTTGCCTAAAAGAACCCTTCTAGAGACAGGTATTGAAAATAACTGTTTGTTATAAACACTGTGATACTGGCATCAGATTGCCATTTCCTGTTTATCTACTGTATGTAAACTCTTTCTGACCCTGTTAAATAAACCATAAATAAATAGCTGTCATGTCACTAACCTGCCCAAAGTTCAGAGGCCAGATGAGGAGCCATGGGTGCTGTCATCATAATAAGAGCAGCCAGAGCTTCCTCAAACTCCAAACTATGCTGCACCACTCGGACTGTTGCACTCTGGACACACAAACACAACGGTGAAATGTATTTGCGCTGTGCAGTCAGGAAAAAAGGAGCATTTTATACAGTAGTAGCAAAAACCTTTTGGAGACAATCTCAAATATCATGAAATATTACTGGAAAAATCTTTTTTGTGTTTCTGCATCAAACAGACACAAAACAAACGCAAACTATGTTTTTTGGAAGGACAAGTATACTGAATGTGTTTCAAGGGCCATTATCTGGCTGAAATATCCAGTTATGACCTCAATGTAACAGTTCATGTGTAGAAGGAAGCACGTCGGTTTAGTGAATGGAACAATACTTAGCAGAGTTGAATGACTTAAAAGTGTTTCATCATGCAATATATCACAAATGCATGGGGTTTCTAAAAACCTTTTTCCACCACCGTATCATTAGTTGCCAGTGAAGACTCTTACACTCAGTGTATTGGTGAGGCCCATCAGACGAGACATGGCAGCATTGAAAAGGAAATCCTCTGTGAAGTGAGTGGTTACCTGCAAACACCACCAACAGAACACAACAGGTGAGAGTTAAAACCTACAAATCTGTGGCTTTACGTTCAAGTTCATTTTATATCATGTGCTTTTGTCACTCGATGAACGGACATTTCCAGGGGGTCCGACAGTGTCATGGAATATTTTCTGCCTCTGAGGAATTATTATAAAACAATGACAAGCCCAGCAGAGGAGGTTCACGTGTACCCAGCTGAAAGCACACAGCATGTCAGCATTCCCATGTTTAGCCTTCTGGAAAGCAGAACCCATTTGGGAAAGGCCTTGGGGAGGAGGAGGTCGATCACTGAGGCTTTTCTGAGGGATAGATCAAAGACCAGCCTTGGCTTCGGGGGGCTTAGGGCAAACAGCCTGAGGTCCTTTAAAGGGCTGGTCCTGAGGGCTAGAGGGACAGAATCAAACCTGGCAGCCAATGGAGGCTATTTATAAAGTGTGAAAGGAGACCGAGAGTGGATTTAAAATCAATTTCCATCCCCTTCTTCTCTTACTCTTTACTCTGGGGGTTTCAGGTTTCGGATGGATGTTCAACACTGGATTGAAAGGCTGCAGGTGACAACTATGTTCGACTAGATAGTGGAATGAGTGGCACATTGGACCAAATTTAAAAAAATCACAATTTAATATAATATAAAAACATTAATGTTGCACTTGAAAAACCACAAATGACTGAACATGTAGAGGAGTTAAATCAAAAAAAGACAATGGTGAGAAACTTAATGGGGTAAATCCTTTCCCTGAAAGGATTCCTTGAACTGAATTTTAAATTTAGAAGTGGGGTTATTACTGACCCCTACTGGTAAGAACTGTTGCAATGTCACTCTCAAGATATTCCCCTCCAGCTTTTTATTTCAGATTACAGATAGTATTTAATTTTGCTACCTCTTGAATAGCATAGTTCTTGTTCTCCCAGATCCTCTTGGCCTCTGTCAGCTCCTTCTTCTTCAGCAGGGAGGGGTTGGGAACGTCACCGAGTTGCCGAGCTCCTCTCAGCTTCGTCACTAGCTGCCAGAGTCGAGATTGCCACCGCAGAACACCAGGGAGGGCATCCGCTGAGGTGGTTCACAAAAACAAATAAAACGAGACTATAATAAACATATTGTTAGGCATTTGTTATGACAGACTGGGCTGTGACCTGCAGATAGTCCACAAGAGTCACTAAAAATATTTGCAAAATTTCATCCATAATCATTCATTTAAGATTTGAATCAGTTCACCTTTGTCTTATTCATCGAGTACTTAAGGTGTAGATGTTATTTTACTGATGGGACATAATAAAATCAACAGCCTGTGAGTTTCATCTAAGTGCATTTTTTTTGGTCTCACAGTATTAATTCTGTATGGGTACTCTTCTAAATAATGTACACTAAACAAAACTGTGAGTTTAACAGAACATACAGTATATCTCATTGATGGTTGGTTTGTATATCCAAGATAATCTTATAACGGGATTCAGAAATAAGAGTAAAAATGTTCAGGACAAGGATATTTATTCATGCATAAATTGGGTTTGTCACTTTTAAAGAGTGGTGTCCTAGAAAACAAAATTTTAAGAAAACACACAATAAAAAAAGCAATTTCATGAAAGCAAAACAGTCTTGTTCTTTGAAATTAGTCAGATTTTTTTTCTTAAAAGAAAAATAATCATGTCAATTATGTTCTACATTGGAAAAGTACTCTCATTTTACCATTTTTTAGCACAACCTGCTTACATTTTTGGTCCTCTAGATCCATTATGGTCTTCCAGTGTCTAGACTTTTATTCTAGTTGTAAGAAGCCAAAAGTTGCTTACCCTACTGGCAGATTCTTTTAGTTAATACAAGACAATTTAGTTATGTTTTGGTGTATGTTATAGAATATTTTTAACATGTTTATATTAGGGTTGTTTCTTACAGTGTTCTTTTGGAGAACTACTTCATAACTGTAATGACTATTGGAATAATTACCAAAAAATCAAAGTACAATACAGACAACACTAACCAAGTTTATAGGGTTTGATAATAACTTGTGCATCATAAGTGGTGTTGACTCACTCTTGACGTTCCAGAGGATGTCCTGTTCAGGCGGCGCGGCGTAAAGTATATAAAGTCGTACTGTGTCCACACCGTACTGCTGCACCACATCTTGGGGATCCAGCCCGTTGTGCTTGGATTTGCTCATTTTCTCAAACGTCACCTCAAGACGACCACCGCTCAGTGCCACTGGCTCATTACCTGCAAGAGTCAGGATGGAAAAATCCCCAAACTTAGAACAGAACAGGTCTTTATCATCCACTGGAGTGGACATTTGTCTTCAGCTTACTAAGCACAGACAGCAACTAAGACACAAGCAGCAGTTAATAAACACCTAATTAATGTTATTTTACTAATTATAAGGCATTTCAAGCCATTGGCTTCATTTACACACACACAATTATGTATATGACAATATTCTGAATTTGTTGGGTATTTGTTGTGAAATGTAAACAGCACACTCTGGATATTCTCAATTTGGCTTTTTTCTTTTTTTTTAAAGGAGAATTTTGCGATAAAGACACGTTGGATATGCAGATATTATTTTGGTTTTGTGAGGATTCTCTAGACATCCACACTGAAAATGCATCTAATTTGCATGTTGTATTGCAGATTGAAACCCAAAGCCCCTATATATGGTCAACTGAAGTAGAGACAAACACCTCTGATTGGAAGAAGAAACAAATATACTGTTAAGCATTATGAGTAGATGAGGATGAAAAGACACCAACAGTGACCTTTTCGATATGTAGTGCAAGAGTGGCTGAGTTCACACAGTGGAACATCTGCCACCAGTGGAGCATTATTTTTAATCAAAGGATGCATGTCTGCAAAGAAGAATATTATGTAGAATATTAGTTTTTGTTAGCCATGGAAACAACTTGCAACCACAGTCAATGTCTGTGGCTTAATGTGTCCTCAGTCAGATTGTTAAATTGGGGATATTTAAAACACTTGAGATGAAAGACTTCTCAGTTCACATTTTTGGCTCTCAGAGGTCTTCTGTGGCATCTCCCTAAGTTCAAAGGCTCAAACTGGCCAAAAGGTCATAGAGGCTACTAGCTAGCTGACAGGATACACCTTACACCTTACCTTCTTCTTTGCAAAGAACCAAAGATGGTTCAAGGCAAAATGTATTCTTAGATCTGCAGGTCAGAAGGTCATACCAGGTTGGAAGGTGAAAGGTTAAATTTCCAATCTCAAGCTCAATCTCAATTTCAAAGTCTGATTATATCTAAAGAATGCATCTGTATTAATGCCTTTTTTTTATTTAGAATCAGTGATCAACAGATTGTAACACATCTTTAAACAGAGCACCTTCCCTGGCTGTCTCAGCGTCTTGCATCAATAAAAACAGTCTGTAGATTGATTTCTATGTAGAAGACTCGAGCTGAATTTTCTACAAAAATCATTATGCTCTCTGCTGAGTGCCTCTGTGCCTGTCCACAGCAGCAACAGTGTGCATAATACAGTTTTCTTAGAAATGGAGTTCACTGGTAGCAGCAAATGACCAGTGAACGTTACTAATTGCACAGTATAATACCTGCTATTTTTGCATTTCTTTTCAGTAAAAACGGGAGAAATTCTAACTTTAACGCATTATCTTGAAAGACAGTCTGGAAGGTCATTGCAGTGTGTATGATTAGCTACACTCCAGAAAAATATGTAGGAGCCAGTTAATCCGAATCCATAGCAAAAGGATCAGCTGGCTTCTTTGTATCTGTCAGCCACCAGTATCTCCAGTTCATCTTGTTACCAAGCAATAGAAAGAAGCTACGAAAATCCCCAGGCATGAAGCTAATTGAAAGAGACTTCTTAGGCCAAAGGATTTCTTGTGATGTGGCTTCTATTAAGAATTGCTGGTTAACTTTGTCATCCACTTGGGAAAAGCAATAAAGCGCAAAACAAAAAAGGATTACTTTGAGCACAAAAGGGATGAGGTGCAATGCCAGTGTCACAACATGCTACTGTCAAAAAGGAGCCATGTTGTAATAAGTTCTAATGACTTTTTGAGCCGTTTTCTCTTGCACACCTTCATATAGAGAGACTGTCAAAGCCGTGACACGTTTACAAATACACTGCAGATCCAGGTGGGGAGTACCTGTGAAGTCGATTTCTTCTTTCTTTAGGTACTGTCCACTGTCTGCCAGTTTGAAAGTCTGGCCCTTGATCAGACCCTGGACCAGCAGCTTTCGAAAAGGTTCCCTGAAAGTGACGGCGGAGATTAAAAAACATGCGCATGTGAATGTACATTGATAGCAAGATCAGATAGAGCACTGTGTTCCACCTGTGATCCACAAGACCCTGATCTCTGCAGAAGTGACAGAGGAAGCGAGCGTAATACAAGTGCATGACCGCATGCTCCTTCCCTCCGATGTAGACGTCCACAGGCAGCCAGTGATCCGCTAGGTGGCGCTCAAAAGGCCTGGACAAGAAACAAGTTAAGTTTTTAATGTAGGGCTATGTACAACTCTTGATTTATATGTTTCTTATGGATTTCTGTGCATTACTGAATGTTAACTGCAGTTGGACTGTGCATGCATATGTGGAGACTGTGTGTGCTGCTGTGCTGCCCATGTTCTCTCCTACCCAAGACAAATTCTCCTAAGGGAGACAATAAAGGCTAATCCTAATCCTGATTAACTGTCAAGCTTCGTTATTCCATCGAGTGATGCTTTACACGACAAGATTTTAATAGATCTTGCAGCACTACTGATTTTTTGCCCAGCATTTTTCAGACATGACTGATTAAACACCATGTGGACTGCTGTGACATCTTTTTTCCTTCCTTGGATTTATCTGGAAATCATCTTTCATCTTTGTTAAAGTGCAGGATTTTTTCTGTTAATGCTAGCTTTTCTAACGTCTTTGATTCATTTCAAGATACTGTCTACCACTGCTTCCATTAATAGAAAATGTGGAGTGATATTTTTCATAATGCTTACACCTACAAGAGTTTTTTTTTTTAACACTTTAACAGCTTATTTTCAATATTTTGTGATGACAATGAAATAGAATTTTGCATGTAATAATGGAATATATTTGACTTCTTGATTTCACTCGACTTCCTACTTGTTTTAACCACTAAGAGATTGAAGATTTTAACAAAATGGAGACTGTATATGGTTTATGAACTTCCGTTTGTATGTATGACACATTCAGAATGATGCATGTGTCTATAAAAATGGCATTTGCTCCTCCCTAGGCTATCCAGTGTAGTTGGGGTAATCCCTCTCATTCATAAAGAAAAGGTTAAAAAAGTCAGTGATGTTCAGCAAATTAACTATAAAGTTTATACGATGATTAACCTACAGACAAAGTGAAACAGCTGAATTGTGTTAAAAATACTCTCTAATGTCTGGAGGTGAACTTTCCAAATGAGGTGCAACCAATTTTTCTTCCAAGAGAACACCAGATGTTTAAACACCAAATATAATCGCCCTGATCACTTTGACCGGCTAAGTCACAGAGGAGGTTTGCAGAAACTGCCATCAGCAAAGCCCACTACCTGCACTTTCATTATAATGTCTTTGCTCAGAGCAGGTTTTCATCTTTAATGTGTGTTGTGTGTTGCTAGATATGAACACACACATCCTCTAGGGGGCAGGCTCAATCTGATACACAAAGAACGAGGGATGAAGCAAACAGTCGCATCCTGAAACCTCTCTCTCTGACGTGATGTTCACAGCAGAAGCAGGTATTTCGCCTAATGATGTTTTTTAGGCCAGACTGCTATCTCTGTGTGTCACCTTTCACACCAGCCATTACTCTCATCCACTCTCATCTCTGCCTCGAACCCTCCCTCTCTGGCTGATGGCGTCCGGGGATAATTGAACCAGGAGGAAAAGTTATGAACTCAGAGAGCTGAAAATAATTTAGCCTGTTTGTTGGCATCAGGCCAACTCAGCAGGGCAACTGAAATGCACAAATAGTGTAATTGCTTTTTCTGTTGTGCCATAATCTGTCCTGCTAAGAAAAGTGATGGGGAGAGCATCCCCCCTCGCTTTTAAAGCAGCTTTACAGCTAGGTCAGGGCAGTGGGAAATTAATCTCTTTTGTTAAGCTCAGGGTATCGCCAGCACCCCAGCAGGTGACAGCCAGGCCTCCGTAATCTCCCTTGACAGGAAACGCAACTTTCAGGCAAATATGTGAGCATGACAGTGTGAATGTGTGACAGGAGAGCAGAGTGATGTGTACACCAGCAAAATATGCATGTTTGATATGGGCAAGTGGGAGAGAGGGGGTGATCTTACAGGCTGCATCGTACTGTGACTGTGCACATTGTTTGGGACGTGTGCAACACATGAGACAGCAAATGAAATCTGTTTTTCTATATACAGGGTTCCTACAGGATTCTACAAGTTAAATTTAAGACTTTTTAAGACTTCTTAGAGCAATATTTGATGCCTATTTCACAGTATGTTTCATGGCCATACTGGCAAAAATTCGTGCCTCCTAGAATTCAGGAAAATGTATTGATTTATGCCTTGATTCCCACCCTTCTGAGTCATTTCTCACCGTGGGCTACAAAGTTAGTGATAACTGATTCCTAATTTAAATATAAATTATTGGAAAAGGTGAAACTGTGTCGACTAACGTTACTGTCTTTGCAGCTTGGACATTTCCCGGACACATTTAAACACAATACAGTGAACAAGTTTATGGCAACATAACTTAAGACCTACCATATCAAATTCAATAGTTTTAAAGACTTTTTTTTTAAGGTATTAAATGCAGATTTGGAAATTCAAGATTTTTACGACTTTTTGAGACCCTGGAGGAACCCTGTATGTAGCTGAGTTTATAAAAGCAAAAACAGTATTTTCCTTTTCCTGTAAAGCTACAAAATATAATATTTCCACAAAAATGACTTATGTTGTGCTGGGTGGTATGACGAAAAATTCTCCAGTGGTGTTATATCCCCTTTACCTCACTTTGCTCCTTTATATCTCTGAATGGAATGTGAATAAACCTTTAACACATTACCTTGATTGTAAACAAAACATTCAAACATTAACTACTATGACCCACGATCATTATTATCATCTACTATTGTGTCTTCCTTACCATTTTGTTTCTTCAGAATTACTTTTAAAATAATACAGGGTTCACTTGGCCCCACAGTGTGAACTAATATATGAAGTCCTCAGTATGCATGAAACAGTTCTAACAACGTAAACATTTTTTCTGTACAAACAACACAGAAAATAAACATGCAGAAATTTTCTTTAGAAAACAAAATCCTGTTCTTGTACAGGTGCATTGTTACTGTGCTGTGGGTAATTAACTGTCATGTTATAAAGTTAGAATTGTGGTAAGAAGGTTGTACATAGTCAACAGGGGTCCCTCAAAAAACCTCTTTGCACAACACAACGCAACACAACGCAACACAACGCAACACAACACAACACAGTATCTCTCTACATCCTAAGATTTGTTGCCTACTGAAGCATTATAGCTGTCAAGAATAATGCTTCAGGTATGTCAGGAAATCACATACAGCAGTTCATGCAGTATTCATCGTCCAGCACTTCATATATGTGATATATTTTGGTTGACTTGTGTGTCTATATCCTATTAAATATTTCCCACAATGTACTTATTCACAGAATTTAACCAACAAATTTCACTTTACAGACAGTATTGTCAAAGTTAGTTAGTCTGCTATTACTTGAAATGAAACACAGACTGCACAGAAGTAGTGAACACAGAAACTAATGTTATCCATTAGTCTATTGGTGTCTGAACTGCCATTATGAAGCCAGCAGTTTATGTTTTGGCCATTTCCATGTTGGATTTGTGGAGGCACAAGTGGCCATATTTGGACAAATAAAGCAAAGTACAGGGGCACAGTGGGTCAGAGTGATTTATGAGGGGTCAGAGGTCAGCTAAATATAAACAGCAACTAACAGATGCAGTAAAACTGTAAACTTCATACAGTACTGCATAATAAAGTCATTTTACAGTCTTGGTAGTGGAACCTGTGATCCACAACTACAGCCAAAGTGTCTGTCAGGAAAAATGTATGAAATAAATAGAAACTTTGAAAGTCAGACTTCGCAGACTGACCTGTCAATCAAAGCCCAACACAGCAGACATTAAAGCTTCTATCTGACCTGAGATCAGATTAATGGAGGAAAATCTTGGAAAAACTTTAAAGGTTCCAAATCAAACAAATGAGATCAGCATGACTCCTGGAAAAGGAATACTGACATGGTATTTTTAGAGATAAGTTCAGTGTAAGTTTATGGGAGCCAAGCTTTTTGGAGCCAACCCCAGCTGCCATCAGTGGAATTATTAGTTAAAGATACTGTATTCGCTTCATGTTGAAAATGATATAATTCCAATATAGTATGTGACTAAATGTAATTCAAATAAAATTAATCATGCGTTATCTTATTTGCACACAATTTCTGCAAAATTTTCAGTGTTGATAATATATAAACATCAACTCCTGTGACAAACATCCATTAAATTTCTAAAAACAAAGATTTTTTTTTTTATTTGCTGGGGGATTTTTATAAAAACCTTTAAAAAGCATTAAGGAAAAAGATGCAAAAGGAAACATAATTGGACATTTTACAAAGTCACAAATGGAGAGCAATAACAAATCTTCAGAGGGGGAAGTTCATACCTTCGTGGGTTATGAGGGTCTGTGTATCTAAAGTAATACCAGGCTGAGTCCACAAATGTGTCCATGGTATCAGTCTCCCTCCTGGCTGGACCCTTACATCTGACACACAAAGACACAGACAGAGTCGGAGACAGTCGACAGAAACAGAAAATCAATATTAGGCTGACAAATCAGAAAACCAACAAATGAAAGATCCCTGTTTGTGTAGTTAGAAAAATGGCACATTAGGTGATTTGTGTATGTGTATGTGTGTATAAGTGTGTAAAGCTCCATCTGGCCGTGAGGGTCATGTCCCTGTAGAGAAGCACAGCTGAAGCCAGACTGGCACCAGAGCTCAGTTTCTGTGCCCTGACTAACAGGCTGTGCTAACAGGGAACGAACTGGCAGGCCTAACACATGATCATGTGTTTGTGTTGGAAATACCACCTTGTGCCCCTTTCCATCCAAGCCAAACAACACTTAGGACGTGATGTGAATTTGAAAGGGAGGACATACGCAAATACACAGGAAATGAGAGCTGTCGGGAGGTGTTTTTGTTCACATTTAAAGCACTTAATGGAACGGTGAGAATGTGTCTTTCAGTTCATAATGAGTCTCAAAAGAGTTAAAAATCAGCATTCCAGAAGCAAAAACTAACACACAGTGCTCAGCTGTGGTATGTGCAACAGAGCAGGTATCATTTATTGGACCTTATGGGACGTTTCATCCTGTTTTTGTGTGTCTGTCTACCTGTCGAACATTTCTACTTACAAAAACAGTCATCTTAAAGTCAGAATTTTTGATCTTGCACTCACTAAAAGATTCAAACATGGAAAGGCAAAAACCTCTCGACCACCTATCATACCAGTCTATAATAAGGCTGTGGTGATGAGGTAAGAGATGGAGGTTGCCTAGCAACAAGGATAAGGTGTAGCAAGGTTAATATTTGGAAGCCAGGTGTTATTTCGTTTGATGAAAATCCAGCAGAGTAAGGAAGCCCCTTCCATCACAAAAGAATCCAAAAATAGAAACTTCACAAGATGGAGAAAGTCATTAGTATAAAACATTCGGCTCGAGGAAGTGGGATTTTTTTTCACCTCTGCTCTCCCACCAGACTAACCAATCCCAAGCCAGATTGTGGTCATTTGACAGACAGCTGGTACTAGACTACAGACAAGGTGACACACGGATGACTCTCTCTGGAGATGCTCCCTCTGCGTAATAAGACAAGTTGAACAGCAAAACTAGGTTCCCAAATCTGAAACAACCTGTGTGCATAACGTGTGTGTTTCAGGATGAGCCACAAAGAGCCAAAAGGCTCTCAAACAGATGAGGAAAAAGAGGCAGCTGCCCACTCTATAAAGGCTCTCATGGAAAATAACTCTCCATCTGTTGTGTATCTGTGTGACTGCTTGGGAGTATGTGTTGTGCTAACGATGTGGACACAGTCTTTACCAGCGAATCCCTGGAACAACACACACTTGCATCATGTACACCTTTGCAGCCAAGCCTAAGCTGAAGCAGGGTTCAGTTGGCAGGCCAATTTACAGTGCTGCAGTGGGTCAGAGACTAGATGAGCGCACAGGAAATGACTTCCTCAAGGACAGATAAAACTCTGCGTCTGCTGCCCATCTCTCATCACGCTGCTCGTCTGTGTTCAGTCAAACTTTAATTGGACATGGTCGACCAGTGAAGAGAACAAATTTCCACAGACGCTTAACAATGGAGGGGAGACAGAAGAGAGGAGATAACGGCGTCTTTGCGATTATGGCCATCAATCACCACTGATGGGACGAATTATAGTAGCGTTGTGGAAGTGAGTGAACACAATCTGATGACTTGTGCCATCTGCGACTGAGTGGGCCATTGTTTTAATCAACACGGTGCCATGATGGTGATTAGTCTTATTCAGAGAGGAATTCCCATTTCAGCGAAGGATTCTGGAGACAGCAGCTATATAAGCATTCTATAGTCTCAAACCTTCTCAGACATGTTCACTGTGTAGAGTGTGTACATGTGTAATTATGCCTCATTTAAGGTGTGCATTTAAAGTATTAGTATCTCAGGGCACAGCTGGCTTATGTAACCTCTATCATCATCTCATGCTGCTGCTGTCACAGCTGCCACTCATTGCATAACCCCATCAGAACAAAGGCATTAATCACACAATTCACAGGCCTGCTCTCAATGCTCTGTTCTTGTAATGGTGTCACTTCACTTAGGCTGCTTGACTCGATTTGTTGGTGCTGGTCTGCTGGAAAAAATACAGTACAAGTACCAGGAACGGGCACTGGCGAGAGTTTACATATAATTCAATTCTCACTCAACGCCAAAATGAACACATCATTTCCTAAATCACTTAACCAGAAAGAAATAACACATCCTCCACCCTTCTGCATCATCTGCACATCACACAGCTGATTTGCTAAAGCCATGTGACTCAGTGTGTTGCATAAATGAGGTTAAGGTCTAAATTAGAAACAATGATTGAATAGTTACCAGAAAATGTCATTATTGAGGTTTTCCAATGGTTTATATATACAGTAGGCACGGAAAGTATTCAGACCCCCTTATATTTTTCCCTCTGTTATATTGCAGCCATTTGCTAAAGTCATTTAAGTTAGTTTGTTTTCTCATTAATGCACACACAACACCTCATCATAACAGGAAAAAAAAAAACAGAATTGTGGACATTTTTGCAGATTTATTAAAAAAGAAAAACTGAAATATCACATTGTCACAAGTATTCAGACCCTTTGCTGTGACAACTGTATATTTAACTCAGGTGCTGTCCATTTCTTCTGATCATCCTTGAGCTGGTTCTATACCTTCATTAGAGTCCAGCTGTGTTTAATTAAACTGATTGGACTTGATTAGGAAAGGCACACACCTGTCTATATAAGACCTTACAGCTCACAGTGTGTGTCAGAGCAAATGAGAATCATGAGGTTGAAGGAACTGCCTGAAGAGCTCAGAGACAGAATTGTGGCACGGCACAGATCTGACCAAGGTTACAAAAGAATTTCTGCTGCACTTAAGGTTCCTAAGAGCACAGTGGCCTCCAGAATCCTTAAATGGAAGATGTTTGGGATGACCAGAACTCTTCCTAGAGCTGGCTGTCCGGCCAAACTGAGCAATCAGGGGAGAAGAGCCATGGTGAGAGAGGTAAAGAAGAACCCAAAGATCACTGTGGCTGAGCTCCAGAGATGCAGTGGGAAGATGGGAGACAGTTGTAGGAAGTCAACCATCACCAGCCCCCCCTCCACCAATCAGAAGCCTCTCCTCAGTGCAAGACACATGAAAGCCTGCATAGAGTTTGCCAAAAAAGACATTAAGGACTACCAGACTGCTCATCACCTGCCCAATCCAATCCCAGCAGTGAAGCACGGTGGTGGCAGCATCATGCTGTGGGGGTGTTTTTCAGCTGCAGGGACAGTACAACAGGTTGCAACTGAAGGAAAGATGAATGTAGCCAAGTACAGAGATATCCTGGACCAAAACCTTTTCCAGAGTGCTCTGGACCTCCGACTGGGCCGAAGGTTCACTTTCCATCAAGACAATGACCCTCAGCACACAGCTAAAATACCAAAGGAGTGGCTTTGGAACAACTCTGACTGTTCTTGAACGGCCCAGCCAGAGCCCTGACTTAAACCCAACTGAGCATCTCTGGAGAGAACTGAAAATGGCTGTCCACCAATGTTTACCATCCAACCTGACAGAACTGGAGAGGATCTGCAATGAGGAATGCCAGAGAATCCCCCAAATCCAGGTGTGAAAGATTTGTTGCATCATTCCCAAGAAGACTCATGGCTGTATTAGCTCTTCTGTATTATGCTTTTGCTCAATACTGAGCAAAAGGTCTGAAAACTTTTGACCATGTGACATTTATTTTTTTTAGTAAATCTGCAAAAATGTCTACAATTCTGTTTTATTCTGTCAAAATGGGGTGCTGTGTGTACATTGAGGGGGGGGAAACTTAAATGACTTTAGCAAATGGCTGTAATACAACAAAGACTGAAAAATTTAAGGGGGTCTGAATACTTTTCGTACCCAGTGAATCAGGGTTTGTTGTGATGTTATTTATATCATTAGTCGGCAGTTTTTTGGGCAATTGTTACAGGAACAAAATATAACAAGAACATTTTGATATGTAATATGTTTACTGGTGTTTATATTGTTGGGTCTTTAACCACATTCATTACTGCAGAATTTTCCATCATTTGCATGACATTTTGTGTTCTACATGGATCAGATGCAGGCAGCAAATTTGCATGAACACAAAAAAAAACATGGGGAAGACTGAGCATGACATAACAGAGAACTATTTTTAATTGATTTTACCGAAAATGTGATATTCTTATTGGTAATGTTATCTTGATGTGAAACTGCTCATTACAGTATATGATATTTTGGTCATAAACATTACCCTATAATGAAGAAATCCCGTTTAGTATACTACACCCACCTGCAGTTAAAAACCCATTAACAGGACTGCGCGAGTATGTTGTTTAGTAGGATATCTGGTTGTATAACAGTGGAAGTCAATGAGCTGTCTTAAGAGATAATGCAGTAAATGTCTTCACAAGCTGAATCCCCTGGCTGCAGTTCATTACCTCATAGCAAAGCCAAGGTGACCTACAACTTATACAAGAATACACCGCAAAATCATGTTTTTATACTCGGCTAATGAGCCGTAACTGATAGGAAACACCAACTGCTATGTAACAAATAATTACACCCAAAATAGTTTAACGAGTAAATGGTTAAATATTATAAATACAGTGTCTTGTGCTCTATAACAACAGAGTGTGAAAAGAGTCAGTAACTAACAGGCTGCTAATGTCCAAAGTAGTGTATTGTATATAAAATGGGTGACATCAACAAATGGCCAATGACAAAAAGAAATTAAAATGATGGATGTGAATCATTGAGGCTAATATTACGAGACTGATGGCATAACGTGTTGATGACAAGAAAGAAACTATAAATGAGTTTGTATGTGATGTTTTGATAAAAATGACTAAAAAACTCAAATATCAGTGTTGTCATCACCTTGGACACTTGCAGTTGACCCAGTCATGAGCAGATTCCAGAGGTGACGCACCCTTTCCTGAGAGCGACGGCAGCTTCGGCAAAGTAACCGGTAAGTCTTCTTCAGGGACTGCAACAGCACCACAAGACCCACAATGCACCACGGGAATGGGCGTGCCCCAGTACCGCTGCCTTGATATCAACCAGTCCCTGAGCTTAGAGCTGGTAAAGTGGCCACCGACCTTCTGCTCTCTGGCCTTCTGGGTAATGGAGTGAAAAGCCTCTGGTCTGGTCAGGCCTGAGAACTGCAGAAAGAAGAGTGCCATAAGTGTTGAGTTTTAATTTGCATATATGAGGTTTCGTGAAATCAGTGCTGACGTTCATACTCAACAGAGCTAACCTCATCAGAGTTGATGAGCGTTTCTGTCCCGTCTTCATGGCTTTTCAGAACTGTGATCCACTTCAGGTTTAGAGCTTTGGCCACAGATAAATCCTCCTCATTACAGTTTGGAACACCTAACAGAATAAACAACAGCATGAACCTAACATAAAGAAAGAACTGTAAACATGAACATACATACCATTGATCTCTGGAGAGAGCAGGAACTCTCCCTGTGGTGATGTTAAGCATGTTGTGATGTGAGTAATCACTAATAATCCCTTAGGTTCCACCTCTACTCTGTATAACACACAGTGATTTCATACTATTACAGCTATACCAAGACCACAATTTCCAAAGTGTTTTGTTGGGAGGCCATTAGATCATCACTCTTTATAAGAAACATTTATTTTTTAAGGGATTTTACAATACAGATAAATTGCCAAATAACACTACAACCATCCCATCATAAACAACCCTCAGCCCCTGCTGTCACTTGATGAGTTGGACTTTTTCCACTTTATAGACAAATCCACTACAGGATATGCAAAGTGTGGTCAGTAAGAGACTAAACTAATTTAAGGCTCTTACTAATGTGAAGTCAAAAGTGAGAAATGAAAAGCATTTGAGTTATAATGAGAGGGCAAACCCAAGGGGCATGTCCAGACCTGAAATGTGAAATCTGTAAATTTAACATATCTTTCTGTGTCTGATCTACTTTTATGTCCTTTGCTCTTCTTCTTCCTCATTTCTGTTTGGCAGGATTACGGTTTTTACCTACATTATTGCTCCAGTGGACAGTATGATGAGGTTAAGTGTCTCCATGTTTATATAGTATTAGCCTAAATGAATAAATTGCCAAGTAAAGGTTAAAGGGAAATGTGAACCCCCCCCAAAACACTGAAAACTCACCAATCACTGTGTCAAGATAGCCGTCAAATGCGTCTTTGTGCGATATGACCAGGGGTACATTGTGGCCGGTGAACAGGTTGTGAGCAGTGACCTCTGTTAGAGAGTCTAGAGAGCAGAGGGAGCGAGATGTGAAAGAGGCAGCACTGCTTCCTCCAGGGACTTATTATCAACAGTCATTTCTCCTTGAGACAGTGAACGCCACAAGGGAATCCCAATTAATATACACCCACTCCACTGAAACTGCTACAACCATGAGGGTGATATATGGTTAAATAAACATATTGACACATGTGTATATAGTCCTCACTACATATTAAATACACATAATGGGAAATTATGTACACACTCTACAAATCAAAATAGAAAAGTCTCACTCAATTACTGGCAAATGAGCATAATCAGAATCAGATCACTTTATTGTCTTTCAGCAGAATTACATCCGAGATGCACTGCAGAACGAAATTACGATGCAGGGTCACCACTAAAAAACACGTATAAACACCTGAGTTAAAATAAGTTCTAAAATACTGATGAGGTAGTGTCACAATAAATAAATAAATCTAAAAATTTGCGCCCACACACAGGTTGGAGTCAGCGTGGAGTTCTGCTCACCTCTGCCCGGCTGAAAGGCTTTCTCCAGGACAGAGCGGACCGAGCTGCTCCCATGCAGGAGTCTGTGGGAGGGCAGGATGGCCAGGTACGCCGCTCCAAACACCGTCTCCGGAGAGAAGCTGTAGGCTGACAGGGTCTCCCCCGTCTCCTTACCGTTCACCTTAGAGAGAAGACGAGAAACAAGTGGGAACCTCTCAGTGTCCGTGTGTCAACAGTCATTAATGAGGACAACACGCCGTCTCCTCAGGCCTTCACACAGAGGAGACAAGCTATAAACAAGATGAGTTATGTGGGCAGAGTTTTTTTTTTTTTTTTTTGCTATTTTGAACAGACACAACCATGTTTAAACATAATGTATGTAATTTCTTTAATTTCAACACAAGATATATTTTAATGACATTATGAAGTCGTGTCAGATCATGGAGTTGTTTTCACCACCACAGATAATGAAAATTTATTTGAAGTGGAATGATGTTTATACACTAAGGGCCAGATTTACTACGCCAGTGCAAATTACTGAAGGTGCAATCCCGAAAAAGTACCTAAGAGAGGAGCCACTTTTTGCTGGTGATTTACTAATGACTCACAAAATTATGAACACAGATGGAGCCACTTCATGTCAATAATGACCAGCACTCCTCAACCGAGACCACCACAATTTAGCGAAAAGCCAGATAGAGCATAGATACACACAATAAGGGGTGTATGCATGTGTTTCTACTCGGAAACAGTAACGCAGACCAAAGAGAGGCAGTAAAAGAAGGGGTTCTCAGGTTAAACTGGAGGAGTTAGTGGAAGAAGCAACTGAATCTAAAACGGTGGCTAAAATGCTTTTAAAATCACATTGTCCAACTTATTCATAAAGGCAGATCTGGATCACCACTGTTAGGGAGGTAAATACAGGAGGGGAAAGGTGCATCCCACAGAGGAAATTAAAGAAGATGGCACGACGCACCAAGAAATGACAAGTGTAGACTGCTACAGAACTGAATTCTGACTTATATTCACAATTCACAACATTCTGTGGTCACACCTTTTTGGTAAATTCTTGTGGCGGGTAGGTTTTTGTTTTTTAATATCAGTGATACAAAGGAAACATGGTGTGCTGTCTGTATGAGCCACGGAACCCGGAATAAGATTTAGAAACCATAATGTCATTGAGTTGAGTATTTCATTATATTTCAATATAATGAAGGGTTTTTTTTGGCAGGAACATTCATGACTTTGTGTGAAAGTAAAACTACTTGTTGACTTTTTGATCCTCCTGGAGATTGGATAACATCATGTCAGTGAACTCCAATAAAAATCTCAAGAACAACTCAGCTCTAACTTCCTCTGTCTTTCCAAATAAATTAAGACAAGTACAGCCTCCTCTGTTCATAACTACTGTGGTCATAACAGGTATAACTGTGTGTAAAATAACGGCACAATCAGTTAGAAATCAACAGTCACAAATCTTCTTAGTAT
>JAPQRP010000010.1:14753903-14777217 GCA_037367295.1 Apogon hyalosoma | reverse complement strand
AGGTGAGTATGGTTTTTTTCCTCCCATGTTCTGTAGCTTAATATTAAAGGCTGTACACTAGAGTACTGTATATATATATATATATATATATATATATATATACTTGGTTTAAATTGTTATCTTTGCTTAAAAAATGCCTCAGAGACAGTTTTCACTTAATTTCTCTTGACATTGATTTTTTTTTTTTATCCATAACTATGATTTTAAATGTTCTACCTGTAAATTTGTTACATACTTTTTGTGCTCTGACTGTAAATAATAATTTTCTACCACAACTAACATCTACTTTCTTTGCATCTCACTTAAGAAAAATCTCTCATTAAACTTTAAAGAAATAGTGATGTTTACCACAATATTAAACTATATTATGACATTTGTCATTGTTTTGTAGCCCAGACCCCTGTTAGAAAAGAAACACCTGAATTCAACATGTCCCAATACTTTTGTCCATATACTGTATGACTTAGGCAACTAAGATAAGAAGCTAATGTAGGCCTAGAGGTGTTGATACATTTTATGCAGTAATTATCCAATGGAAGGCTTTTACATATTTGCTTAGTTGAATCCAGGTGAGTATGGTTTTTTTCCTCCCATGTTCTGTAGCTTAATATTAAAGGCTGTACACTAGAGTACTGTGTTGTCTGATACTTTCAGTAGTACTATTAAATTAGGAATCACATAGCAACATGAAATAAACCTGTTTCGTCACCTTTGTGTGTGTTGAATGAGACATTCACTGTACAGCTCTTTGACATGTAATAAGGCAACAAGGTGTTAAATCTATTAAACCCTCATATGACACTTATTCTTAGAGGTTGAAATGATAATTAGTGTGTGCTGTCTGTCATACTGAGGTTGTGTGCCAGCTCAGTCTTGTAATATAATGTTGTAATATAACACAAACCTTCAGAAGCCATTTTTTACTACTTGCTCTGTAAAAGAAAATACTTCCCGTAGAGAAAGATACAAATGTACTTGTATTCTCTAAACCACTTTCCTTTAGAAATATGATGAATTAAGCAACTGACTTGAGCAACAATTTTTCTGAATATTTGTGAAGAAGAATGGCTTGATAAGGGTACTCAAAGCGCTGTGAGGGGGCTTTCTGTGCTGCTCGGTTTGAAATGACAGACGGGTGAAAAACTGTAAATGTGGCTCTGAGAAAACTCAATAGAACTAATCCTTGACATGATCTGTTTGGGTAAATTGCTGTTTATAGATCAGAGCAACTGCTGAATGTGAACAGCAAGTAAAGATTTTTATGTTTTGGTAAATGACATTCAATAGTGATACATAAACAGAGGTGTCAAAGAAAAACAAAGCAGGCAATCAGTGCTTGGAGAGAAAGAGATGAAAAGCAGAAGTCGAAAAGTAGAGGCAATAGGGACACATTTGGTGGAGGGAGGTTGAAGGATTTGAGCGAAAGCAAAAAGGATGCATGAATAAAAAAATTGCATGGGGGTAAAAAGCTGAGAATAACCTTGAGTTTGAAGTCGAAGTAGCAGCCGGTGCATTCGCCAATCCAGTTGGCCTGCATGGCTTTGACCCCGTACCACTCTGGAAGGTCTGCTAAGGCGTCCAGAAGAGGCTGAGGAGCAAGAAACAAAGAAAAAATGACACGACTCACTGAAGTTACTACTTTGTGCAATTTTAGAAGGAGCCAATTTTCCACTTCACTGTGGAGAAGAGAGATTTTTTGTAGCAGGGTGACCAGTTCCTCATAAATACATAATGTCTAGGATAAGGCAATTGACTCCAAGTCAGTGTGGCCCCTTTTAAAGCCCAGCCAATTTATTTTGACAAAGCTGTAGAGCCGACCAGGTCACAATATGCAGACAAAGAGGGATTTTCAAAAATCCTGACCTCCTCTCGCCCCACTTTCCTGGATATCGCAACACAGTTGCCTGTGAAGTGCACTCTCTCCCCCCCATTTTTTTTTTTTTTTTTTTTTTGTTACACACAGATACACACACACACACACATACACACACACACACACACACACACACACACACACATACACGGTTATTCTGCATGATTAAAGGAAGCAATGCATATCAACTAGGCTGAGGCTAAAAAGCCACAGCTGGGCTGAGGCCAGAAATGTTATAACTCTCTATTTCCTTTTCTTTCTGTCACAATCTATTACCCACAATCCTCTTCAGAGTGACTCTCGGCATGCCATACCTCATCACAGCATCAACACAAACATAAACACTGGCTGTAGTCATCACTGCATAGTCATGATGGCTAACTGTGTCAGGTGTGGATTTACTCCTGAGTGGCAGAAAATATAATAAGATTTATATTGCATACATAAGGCATAAATCCACGTGTACTCCTATCTGTGTCAGTGTGACTGAGAGGACACACAGCAAAACAAAGATTCTACCAGCAACCAAAAAAAAAAAAAAAAACAGGAAAGCAATGACAGCAAACTAATGATGTCTTTAAAGTGAGAGGCAGTCAATGTTCTTACTTTCTTGGACAAGAAAATACAGTTTGGAACAGAACCAGAAATAACTGAAAGATGTACAGCAAGGACAGGAGTCTCCATGGTAACTAAGAAAAGATTGAGATAAAGAGTATGGTATAGCAACAACCAAGGATTTTGTGAGAAGACATAAAGTACACTTCTGACAAATATGTTACAGTGTTGATGTGTTCTTTCTTTTGAGCCTCGAGGTCGCAGGTTTACCTCCAGTGTCGTGCAGTTCATATACTCATACTGAACATTAATAATCGGATGTTTAAGCAACTGAACAATACACAGAGCTGTGAATCATTTAGATGTCAGTGCAGTGTAATAATCAGGCGGCATGTGTGCCTGAGTGCAACAAGTGTGATTATCCATGAAATTGAAAACATTCTGCGCACTCCACATCAAATAATCCATCTTAGTAATAATATGCAGTCATCTGCGTCCTGGAGGAAACAATATGGTCATGATTCATGAGCAAACTCTTTCAGTACAATATCAATCCAGACAGTTAAAGTGATGACTGCTGAACAAATATTGTCTGAACCTAATGTTGTTGAACACGTGTACAAGCGAGTAAGAAAAGCACAGGCAACAAATCGCAGCCCAATTACAGCTCTTTCATTTGGCATGCTCCATTTTGTCCTCCTTTCTCTCCATCTGTCTTTCTCACTTCTCTCCTTAACACCTTCCTCTTCCTTCCTTTCCACTTCTCTATTTGTTGAAGAAAATTAGAAATGCAAGAACACATTGTCACAGTGGGCTGCTTCCACCTCCGCTCACACCTCTGGCATGAACGAGCATGGGCGACTTTAGCGCTGCGGCTAAAACGGGGTGACTCCTGACGGTGCATGAAGTAAAAATGACAAAACTGGTCATGTAGCTAATGAAAAATTTTAAGCATGGGGCCAGTGTACACTTTCTCATTTTATACAATTTAATTTATCTTATATTACATGTTAAGGAATTGTTATGTTGTAGACATTGTGGACAAGCTCAGAGGACTTAAATTTTTTTATTTAAAGGCATACTACACAGGATTTCACTGTCGTTGTGGCATTAAAAGCCACTTAAATAACAAGACAGAGAGATATTTTATGCATTTGCTGTTTGAAGGAACATACAATGACAATGTTTTATTCTGGCGACTGGGTTCCATTCATTTATGTCATATGCAGTTAAAGGCATAATATGCAGCCTTTGTCAGTTTGTCATCAGTAAGGCCGGGAAAAGACACTTAAGAGTTTCCACAGGTTTTCTGTGCTTGTGAAAATGCTACATTACAATCCGCCTAATGCTCTGCTAAGATCATATAATTTATTACTTAAATAACTACGAGCTGCCGAGTGAAAAAAACATGTACTGCTTTTAATTTGGAGTTACATTTGGACGTATTCCATGCCATTACAACAATACATGTGCGTAACCAGGTATTTACTTAAGGTTCAGTTACAGTAATATCCACTTACAGAGATCAGTTTAATCCAGACAGATGAGGTCACTATCAGCGGTTTCCACTGAGTATGAGCAGCAGGGGTGAGACTAGGTAGAGTGACTGAAGAGAGAAAGCTGTGTTTGCAAGAGCAAAGATTATTATTCAGGATTCGTACACATTTTCAAGGTCAAATTCAAGCACTTTTCAAGCACTTTTAAGGGTCATTTTCAAATTTTTCCAGCACAACACCTTACCGCTGGAGCAAAATTCATATTTACAAGACTACATATTCATTCATTCATTCAACTTCTGAACCTGCTTTATCCTCACTACGGTTGTAAGGGGTGCTGGAGCCTATCCCAGCTACCTATGGGCAAAGGCAGGATATACCCAGGACGAGTTGCCAGTTCATAAGACTTCATATACTCATGATTATTTTTTCAATTTTTATCACAATGATGTATATTGTATTATACTTTAAACATCTAAAATGATGTTTCATAATAGCAAAACATTTAGAAATTAAAGGAGAACACAATGTTTTATCCAAAAAAAAAGGGAAGCCACTAGTGTTCTTCACACATACTCGCACCAAGACAAAGATTAAGATAAAAATGTACCTGAAGTCGACCTAAGAACACCCGCTAATTTTCTTTTTTGACAAAGTTTTATTTTTACAAAATGTCTCACCTCTCTGTAAGTAGCTTTGGCTTGCCATCTAACCCAGGAGAGTTAATATTAAAAATAAATAAATAAAATCACATCACAGAGTTATAATTGCAAGCACTTAAACTAAAATTCAAGTACTTTTCAGACCTTGAAATCACAACATTGAAATTCAAGCATTTTCAAGGATTTCAAGCACCTGTACAAACCCTGTTATTGTATTTTTTTAATGATAATTTCACAGTAGCTATGTTTTAAGTACATTCCCAAATCTTTGCACAACCCCTCGGAAAGGCTCTGTATTTCTGGATTTGGCGTAAATGTTGTGTTTACGTGTCTCATTCCCCTGTCACTCAAACAGACACACAGATCAAGAGCAGAGCAGAGAGAGGACGACAGTGATGTTACTGGAGCTGATACGTTTTTATAGAGTCTCGTCTGCACACACTGCATGATGCTGTTGTTGTCTGGAAGGATGCACTCACTAAAGGTTGATGCACAGACACTTCCCAAACATAGCAAAGGAGATAAAATAAAATAACAAAGGCTGAGGGCAGAGGTAAAAAGTGTAGACAGAGATTAATTTTCCATTAGTCCACTTATTACTTTTTAAGAAAATCCTGCATAATATGCCTTTAAATTAGGTTGGAAAATCTACACAGAAACTCTAAAATTGCTCTGCTTGTCCCACTCATGGCAGGTTGCCTGATGGCAGTTTTTTTTTTTTTTTGTTTTTGACAAAACAACACATATGGCATTCTTACAATTTTAACCAAATGTTCTCAGTTTTTATGGACTTCAGTCAAACTTCTATCCACTCCAAAACTAGTGTTTTTCACACTGACAAACAGTAAATCAAAAACATTTTCTGCACAAGGATCACAATGTGCTTTGAGTATCTGTGCAAGTTTTCCATATTAAGAAGCATAAACCAATCCTACTCTTTGGGACTTGTGTCCAAAGGGCTGTTCACCTCTGAAATGAGAAGCCCTCTCATCTGAAAAACCTGGATACCTTGTAGTACTACTCCTGCCATTCTCTCTCTGTGGCTGGGGAAAGCTACAAATGATGGTCTCCAGGGGTCTGATTGCAGAAGCAGAGAGGCAGGGCTGCAGCTGCTACTACTACTGAAGTGTTGGCCATGATTGCTATCAGAGAGGTCCGCAGCTCTGCTCATTTTGCCCTGCATTTTGTGAGCTACTCAGGCTTATCACACGTATAACAGACTCTCACACACGTGTCTAAGAAGCGTACCTTGCCATAGTTTGTGGTCTTGATGAACCACTGTGTGAGCAGTTTCTGCTCCACTAGAGCACCAGACCTCCAGGAGCAACCATTTTCATCAACCTGTTCATCAGCCAGCACCGTCTGATCCACAGGGTCCCAGTTTACTACAGCCTAATCCACACGGACAAATGAACAGAAGCATATGCATAGTTAAAATGAAAACGCAAAGAAGTAGTTTAGTCCATTGACAAGCTTATTTCAAGGTCGTCTCATTTCATTACACATTATTAAAAGGTTTCTACCAATGCCACTTCTTTTCATTTCCTTAATTTACCTGTTATAGTACAAGCCAAACTGCTTCAATCATTTCTGAGTCATGAATCTCAAGCCTAAATGTGTCATAATATATATTTCCGGGCAAGTGCAAAGGCCTTTTGTACCTCTTTCTGATACGCCAGTCCTGCCTCAAACAGCTTAATAAACAGATATTGAGTCCACCTGTAGTAGTCTGGAAGACAAGTGGTCACTTCCTGTCAGGAAAAACCAGAAAGTCAAATGTGTGGAGTCATACACAGGCACAAGTGAGAAAACCAGAGGAGACACTGCCTTAAGCTGGGGTCTGGACTCACCCGGTCCCAGTTAAAGCAGAGGCCCAGACTGTCCAGCTGTTCCCGCATTGACTCTATGTTTCTGAGGGAAAGAGACAGAGAACCGCAACACTAGGACTTACTTTATATGAGATGAGATAATGATAATAACTTAAGATATTTAATAGTTCTTATACCTCTTAGTCCACTCCTCTGGGTCGAGACCTCTCTCAATAGCTGCGTTCTCTGCTGGAAGCCCAAAAGCATCCCAACCCATCGGATTCAGCACCTGTGGATGCAGACAGAGATGCTGAATGGTTTGACACCTAAGTAGGTGACACATCAACATGAAATTCAATCATTTTTAATTTTATCAATTGACAAGTCAAAATGTCTACTGGGAAAAAGACTTATTGGTAGGGATAAATTTAGTGAAAAACACACAATAACTGGTTGATTGTTGGAAAAGACACTCCAGTGATTCAGTAAAAAAAAATTGCATGAGTGAAATAAGGGAAACAATCATTAATACAGACATATTAACATACTTCATAAAAATCAAAGACATACAGTACATAGAGCCGCAAAGTCAATCAATCTGTGGGTTTTATTACTATTTTAGCAAACAGCTTTAGATTTTTTTAAAAATAAGTAAAAATTATCTGAGTTCAGCTTCATAAATTTTAATACTTTAGTACGAGGATCTTACATTTTAATAATGTCAAATCACCTTAGATCACTTTAAATCACTGTGCCCTGAGATGTGCAAATACTGTACACTGACAATACATTTAGTTTTTCTACATATTTTTGTTTATAGTATTGAACAGGAAGTTTTTTTAGAGATAATTCTTTAGCAAGTTTTTTAGAGTATACTTGATTTTCCCTTGGGATTAATAAAGTATCTATCTATCTATCTATCTATCTACAGCATCTATCAGTTCACTCAGAGTGAATTGATTGACATTTTTCACCAATTTCTGACACTTTTATATAGGCAAATAATTGATTAAACATGAAAATAATTGACTAACTAACCAGAAAAGAAAATAATCACTAGTTTCATCACTGAAGACAGAACAACATTGTTTGGAGAGTCTGGTTCAAGTTACATTTCTGAGCATTTATGTAAACTACACAGCCTGAAAGAAAGAAATCCCCACTTTGGAAACAGGCAAAAGCCTTCCCTTGGATAATTACTACAGTGATTAACATGTTCTGTAACTCTAACTTGTGCAGTGAGTAGCTTCTCGTTACTTAAACAACCATCAGTTTTTTAAAGAGCATAAAGACTGGACTGTTTCAATGGAAAAAGGTCATGTGGTCTGATGAGTCCAGATTAACCCTGTTCCAGAGTAATGTGTGCATCAGGGTGAGAAGGGAGGTGGATAAAGTGATTACCCATCATGCCTAGTGCCTACAGTACAAGGCTGTGGGGGCAGTGTTATGATCTAAGGTTACTTCAGTTGGCCAGGTCTGAGATCAGCAGCATTATAAGGCCAAAATATATGGAAATGAGATATATTAATGCAGAGATGACATTACTTTAAAAACATAATAGTATATATTCACTGCATAATGACTTTTTTTTTTACTTTGCTGATACTACATTCTTCTATTTAACAAATGTCTTAATTGGCATCTACAGTAAAGCACATTCAGGGTAATAAAGGTACATTTGAATACATTTCATTGAACTCCATCATATAATGAGGAGTTTCTGCCCTATATCATAACCCTAATCCTTCAATCTTAATAGATTTTTTGAGTGAAGAAAATTATTTCGCCTGACAAAATGAGAAGTGGACAGCAGTGATTTGCTTACCTCAACATGGATACTGATTACCAGAATAAAAGTTAAATTAGATTACATTCAACTTTATTGTCATTGCACATGTCACAAGTACAAAGCAACAAAATGCAGTTTGCATCTAACCAGAAGTGCTTTAGCAGTGATTAAAAATTATATATTACAGGTTAAAAAAAATAGCATATGATAGGTATTACACATATTATACAGTGTGTACAGGAAGTGTGGTATGAATGCTATATATCTACTTGAATGTCTATTATGTACAGTAGCACAAATGGGATGATTACAATATATACAGAATATTTACATACAGAATGTATATACAGAATGGTCTGAAAATAGGTGGTTCAATTAAATAGAGTGTAATATAAGGGAAAAAACATTTAAATAGTCTGCACACTGTTCAGCTCCAAGCAAGTACTTTAACTGTCTTTTGTGTCATTTGGATTTGTTTTTTTTTTTGAGAAAAATTATTTCCACCACTTGTCTAGTTATTATTAACCCATTTCACAATGACCCTTTTTACAAGAACGATTGGCCCACTACTGACATCTCTGCTCCATTACACATTGTGATGAGCAAAGACAGATCTTCAGACATTCATGTCACTGCAATTGCAAGTGAACAGGGTTGAGGTCAGAGCAGAGTTTCGAGATGTGACCGTTACACACTAGACGACTTTAAATGGAGTAATGTAAAGTTGTTTTACACCAAATCACACGTACTTTGAATCCACATTCAGCCTTCCATCCTGCCTTCTCCCATTCCCCCAGCATGACAGTCTCCTTGAAATAAATCATTGTCAACTCAAGATGACATCTCTTTCACTTATCTGTTTCCCGTTTAGCTCTTTGGCTGCGTTTTTCTGCTCACTGAGAGAGAAATGAGATGAAAGCATCAGGGTGGAAGGCATGAGTAAAGAGGAGGGGAAGCGGAGTGACAAGGAGTCGAGGACTGGAGAGGATCATTGTGCGGACTCTAACGGATCTGATGTTTCAAACGATTCCGTATCCTTGGTAACTGCATGGGCCTCATTTGTAAAGCTGAGTGCTGGATGGTTTTAGTCTAGGAGAGCACAGGGAAAGCAGACCGCAGCGACTACTCGGGAGGAATACAACGAGGCACAAGCCAACGATAGCCAGTGCGAGTAACAAAGAAGGAAAAACATGCACCTCATTAGCATGGGTTTTCTTCTACAGTGTTTATTCGGTGCATATATATTCCATTAAAGAGCAGCATTGATGGACAACCTGCATTTGGGAGCTCCATTCTCAGACAAATGATCATTTCCCTGCTAATAGCTTCAGATCCGCATCCAGACACCAAGTCCATGAGTGACAGGAGGCTGTGGAAGTCAGTGAAGGCTCTTTTTTTATGACTTTCTTATGATCTTTCTGCTGTAATGTGGAGCAAGGCAGCACTAGCGTGAGACATATCCATCAGTCAGTGACTCCAGCCTCCTCGCTCTGACAGGGAGAAGGACACGACTGCTGGGAGAAATGATTTTGTGAATGTAGAATCACACCGCCACATGCAAGTGTCCACCCACACACTTCATCTGTGGACGCTTTGATAGAAACAGTAGCTTCGACATTTGTCATGTTTCTCATCACACTAATTAATCCTAAACAAACTTTTATAATTTCTTTGAGTTCACAGGTGTAGTGTGAGTGTGGTGTACATATCCAAAAACCACTTGACATACTCTACTACATTTCAGTCTTTTTTATGTTGTTTATACTTATTTGGGGGAGATTATTCTATAAAACTTTAGGGGGGGATTGTCTAAACTGCACATTTTATTGTATTTTGATGCTTTGATTTGTTTTTATTATGCAAGCAAATAAAATTACATTCAACTATTAGTGTTCATTGGATGCAAAGCTAAGAAAACAGGGCTGCTTGTAAATCCTATTGTTTTCAGGAATTAGATAGAACTCAGTTTATTCACTGTAAGACAGACAACTGCGGAATGAGAGGCAGGGAGGAAAAATATTCTTCAACAGACTACACTTTACACTTTCAAGGTGTCACATCAAATTCTAAAAACGTGTTATGACTATTAAAATGACTATTTTTTTCCCCAGATTTCGAGGATGTCCAACATTTCTGCATCATGAAGTGCCACACATAAATGTCAAATTTTTCAGAATAGACCTGTCCAAATGTCAGAGAGAGACTAAGCAGAAATATATTTAAATGGGACACTGTATGCTGATCCATGGGCTGAAATTATTTTTAATTGAATATATTCATTATTAATTTTGCAGAAGAGGTTACTTTGTGATGTGCAGGTGCAAAAATGGTCTGATAATGAGTGGGCTAAATGAAATTCTTACTGTAACATAAAGAATAAATACAGTGTGGAACCTTACATGAAAAATATTTTAAACAAAAGACAAAAGATCCTGTTGCAAACAGTAACATTAAGCACACATTTTGTTTGTTCTGTGAATAAGTGAAATGAGGTATTAGAAGTGTTGTTTAGTAAAGTTTCTTCCATTTCTTCTTGGATGAATAACTATAAAAAACTTGACTGGGTTTCAAATGAATTCTTCATTTGTCAGCCTTAGGAGACAAGATTAAATATTTCAGATTGAGCTGTAAAATATGTCATTTAGGCAAGACATAAAAATAAACAGTATAGCTGATGGAAATATTAGTGTTCAGCCCATTAGGAAGAAAGAACCTACGTCAAGTTACAAGAGCACTGATAAAGAAATCAACTGTCATGTTCATGTTCAGATAATACCCACGACCCTCTAATGGTGTAAGTGCTTCAGAAAACGACTGAATTAATGAATGATCTTCAGATATGGCATAATTTCTACTGAGTCAAGTAGAAACAGTTATATTTTAAAGTTACAAAAAAAAGCAGAATGTCACAGATGAAAAGCTTCTTAAAAACCAGAAAATAGAGACAGCATGTGGCAGTCCACAGTGTGCCTTCTTTAATTAACAAGTGAACACAGTATGAGTGCATACAGCGGAACAAGGTTTACTTTGCAACAGCTGCTGGGAGAAAACTGTACTCCTGGGCAGGAAGTAGTTGCAAACCATGTGAAACCATGTTTGTGTTTGGGGAGATACCAGACAGATGCGGAAGGGATTCTCTCGTTAGACCGACATGCAAAAAATGAAAATGCAAGATCCACTGGGAAATGTGAAGAAAACAGAGAGGATAGGTTTGTTACACATGGAGCGTAGTGGTGAAACCAGAAAGGGATGAAGTGATAGTTAGATGATTAGACAAACAACTAAACACGCTGGGTTTGTGTGACTGTAGGAACAAGCTACACAACACTGGACTCCAACAGAGCACTGAATATCGATTTAACGCTTTGATCTGAAACGGACTAACACCGATAACATACTACAGTGCAGTCCAAGAAATGGAGTGTACCCGTTAACACCTGATTTAACCTGAGGACCTTCAGGAAGGATTACCACAGCAGGCTTTAAAACCTCCTACTTACTGTAATTGTCATCAACAGTAGGACAAACGTTCAGGCTAGTCTTCATTTCCAAAAGGTTAAACCGGTCAAAAGGTCATAAATATGTTTCAGCACATAGAAACCTCTGTGCTCTAAAACATATTCAGTCAGTAAAACCACTAAAAGAAACAGTTTTGATCTTTTGACCCATAATGCACAAAAGGGTACGCCTTTTAATGAGCCGGCTGCGCTAAAAATAAGCAATTTCACAACACAGTGAATGCAATGTATGAGTGTAAACCTTATATAGAGAGGAAGTGACAGGAAATAGGCATGGTATTGACTTTAAAAGGTTTCCAAATTATATACTGTACACCATAGTCCTGTTTAATTAAATGCTGCCAGTATAATGTAAACAGGTCTTATAATTGAAAGGTAGTGCTGCAAATGGTAGTTTTATTATTTCTATTATTGCTATTATCTCAGACGCTTCAATTGCTGCAATAAAATACAATAAGCTCCTCTGTTCCTTTGTAGAGTATGATGTAGGTAGAAAGACAGACACAGCCACAGGAAAAAATACTCATGGTGAAGGACAGATAATAAATAATAGAGGAAACCTTAGTATAAACTAAACCTTAAAAGCTTTAAGTCATATTTAGCTTTGGGGTTTTCTTAAAAGGGAATGTGGCCAGTTGAAGAAATGACTAATGTTATTCCCGCAAACCGGTTTTTATTATACAATTAGAGAAATATTCACTTAGAAAATTGAATAAAAACCTAAATATGTCTGTATAAAAGCTTCCCTGACAAGTTCTCACACAAGAATAACATTGTTTTCAGTACTTTATATAAAATTGAATCCTCTAATGTGAAGATAGTATTAGCAGTACATCAGTGTTTACAATAAAGCTTACCTCCTATCTTTTAATATTAAGAGGATAGAATAAAAAGCAGACGCACCTGATGGCCTCTCATTCGCTGGAAGTGTCCGATGGTATCACTGATGGTGTACACTCGAACGTGGCCCATGTGCAGTCGGCCCGATGGGTACGGAAACATGGAGAGGACATAAAACTTCTTCTTGCTTGAACCCTGGAAAATCAACAGACAATCAAAATACAGGGAAACTATTGGATGAGGAGATATGGACACAGAGCTTGATTTTTAGTCCTAGCGTAGGTGTAGTGCAGCTATTTTGTCTTTCGTGATTTTTCGGTCTTTGAGTGAGTCTGCAGTAAAACAGAGTGCATTAAGCTGATGGGGTCGGGACAGGAGTATTAACTCATCACGTACAGAGCTCTGTACAACACTGAGCGCATCTGATTATAGTGTCAGGATCTGAACTGTGGCAGCGCTGATTATGAATGGTTTACAGCGACAACACAGTTACCATGGCAACACAGTAAGTAGCAGTTACACACAGCTATATGCTGTATGATTACAGGAAACTTGAGTCATGAATTTTTCAATAAATTAATTAGGACCCAGGCTATCATGAATGCACTTAATCAATGTCAGCCTCTCCCCGACAGCCGCACCAGCAGACCATTAGACTATATAATCAGCCGCAGCTCGAGGCTGTAATGACCACTGCCAGTAAGAGCTAACAGAGTCATTTGGATACATACTTAAAGACCCATTAATCAATTAATCTGAAAAAATACAAACCAAGAAACTAAATCAAGGTGCCTCAAATGAATACACTGACATATTTGTATGTGCCGTCTATTAGATGAAGACCTCTCACCAAATCGGACAATACTTCCACATAATCTCCTGTAAATATCATCTGTTCTTAGTTATTAATTATTACAGTTAACAATATTAAACCTAAAACTATCAGTGATAAAGGAAAACTGAATAAATACTGCAATGAATAATGCAACACAAACTAAATTATAATAATAAAATCTGCTTTGTTTTCGCTTCCCCACTGTGTTAACAGTTCATGATACATAAGAATAAAATAGCTTTGCACAATCTGAGACTTTTAATAAGCGATGAGCAATTAGTTAATCGCTTATAATTAGTTCTCTCATTTCACCTTTTTCACAATTTCCTGAATAGTTGGTACATTTTCTAAAACATGGTAAAATCTACAAATTTAAATCCTTTGGAAATCTTTCTATTTGACAAACGTATGGGAATTAACTTATTTTTGTAAACATTAACAAATTTAGATTTTGATGCCTATAACATACTCGAAAAAAGTTAGGGTAGAGGTGTGTTTACTTCTGTGATCTTTTCCTTTATATTACATCGTTTAATCAATTGCGAACCGAGGACACAAACAGTTAAAATTATTGACAAGATTTCAGTTGCTCAGTGATTCGTGGTAGCTGTTTCTCCTCTTCATGATGCCCATAGTCAGTAGGAGACAGATGTGGACTACAGGCAGGACTTGGTGACTATGAAGCCATGCTTTTGGAAGTCCTGCAGAATAAAGCCTGGCATGACCACAATGAAATAAACACAGACTTCCCACAACTTCATGGCAGCATTTGTCTTTCAGAAACTGCAGAAGTCTTCACATCGATATGCAGATCAGTCATGTGGATACTAATGCACCCCCAGACCATCACAGATGCTACTTTTACACCTTTAACTGATATCCACCTGGATGGTCTTTTTCATCTTTTTGAATCATTTTTCTCAAACATATGCTGAAACCTGGGCTCATATGACTACAAGACATTTCCAGTTATTTTTGCTCCATCTGTGATGAGCTCGAGCCTGGAGAACTTATTCTTATTTTGTAGAATGCATATAGGGTTCTCCTTATGTCATGTTGCATCATCTGAAATGTATAATGGGATGGGAGTTGCAGATTAGCTAATTACTATATGTTCTATGTACAGATCATCAAATGCTCTATATGTCCTTTATGTTTCACTGCACTGTTCCTGATAAATAAATCAATAAAATGTCTGGATGCAACATTATAAAGCATGAAATGACAAAAGTTGACAATGTGACAATTTCTCATGTAATACTGCCTGAGGGTTGAAGGTCATGCACTTTAAATTATGGTTTACGTAACAGATTATCCCAGGCTTTCTGAATCTCTTCACAATATGATGTACTGCCTATGGTGAACAATCTGAAGAAACTGACAATTTACTCATGAAGTTTGTCATAAAGAGTTGAGTTATGACCTATCCTTTCAGAGGCTAAGTGTTTGGCTGATGCTTCTTTTGTGTCCAATCACGAACCTTCCCTTCACCTATTACTGATTAATCTCTGATTTAGTCTCTGTTTAACCTATTTGAGTGTTTTACAGACATAAAGTTGTTCAAATTTGATTTAGTTTTTATCAGTGAAAGCACTGAAAATATTTTTGTCAGTTAAAATGGCTTAATAAAGTAATGACAAATTTGAGTTTTTTATGCATTTTATAAAAATATCTAAACTTTTCTGAAACTGTAGTTTGTAAAAAAAAAAAAAAAAAAAAAAAACTAAACTAGACTCAAAAAACAACCTTAAAAGCTCAAATGAAACTCCAAAACTAATGAAAGTCAAAGCTCTGGTTGCATCTGGAAAGGTTTTCTGCTGCCTAATGTGAAGTTTATATCTGTTTATGTTGACACTGCAGAGCCAAAACAAATTTCACTGACCTCACTCATGTGTTCATTAAAAAAAATATTAATTTCTAAAACATCCCCAAGAGATTTTCTCCTCTACTTCAACATCAAAATTTCCCCAAGTTGGAAAAGTCTGACAAAGAAACCAAAGCCTTTTTACCTCTTCTGGTGAGTCCTTCTGCCACTGAGCCATGATTCGTGGGTGCCACCATTCCTCCACTTGGCGCCGGGTCTCTGTTCGGTAGTCTTTGTCCCATATGCCGGTCTCACTGAACAGGGTGCGGCATCGTGGGGACAGGAGGTGGGGTGAGGGCCTCAGGAGAAGATCTGCGATGGGGCCAAACCGGGCTGCACCCGAAGGATACAGAAGCAGCCTCCTCACTGATGCCTGCATGGTTCACCTGAGACACAACAGAGGCAGATACAACAGTGATAAAGATACAACATAACTCTGAAATATTCAGTGAAATCAAATACTTCAACACTGGGGCCTTGCATATACTGGAAAATGTGATTTTTTTTTTGGATTTTTTTTTTTACAGTTTTTGACATTAGCTTGAATAGATTTGTCAGTTAAGATGTTTCAAAACAGTTCATACACAGATGTATCCTGAAAGTTTTGCAAAAGTCAAAACTAAGGCTGAATGATTTGGTGATAAACTTGTGATTATTGTGGCAAATAATGTAATTACTATTTGTATCCATTTGGTTGGTATCATGCATAGGTTACTCATAAGGATGCACGACAACATTTTCGGTGAGTATCAATATTATTATTATAACCAGTGGTGCCAAACACAACAAACCACACCCCTCGCAAGTATTGTAGCTTATTTTGGCATCGATCCAGCTGATGCCATCGTGTCTATGCCTGTACTGATGTCAGCATAGACAAATTCCAGTCATTATAAGTAAATGGGGAAAATTTTTTTTTCAAAAATTCATAAAAATTTGAACTTTGACCTACTTTTCCCAAAATGATCACATCTATTCTGGGTCACTGGCAATCTATAAAGCCAATTTGGTATTAATTCAACTAATAATTCTACGGCTAAAGTGTTAACAAACAAACAAACTGAGCCAAAAACAATACCCCTAGCCTCCCCTTCGGGGGTGAGGTAATTATTATTTTATTATTTTTCATCTTTTTTTTTTTTTTAAATGCATCTCCTTTTGTGTCACAGAAACAAAAACACATTCACTGTACAGCCTGCCAGCCCTATTCGATTATCTTTGAATCAACAGCAATTCAATACATACACACATCATCTATAGCATTATGTTCACTGACAGGAGAAGTGGTAATAACATTGATCATTTCATTACAATGGTACCTTTCACTGGGTTGGATATATCGGGCAGCAAGTGAACATTCAGTCCTTGAAGCTGATGTGTTGGAAGCAGCAAAATGAGCAACATAAGGAACAGAAGGAGTGACTTTAACAAGGTACATATTGTAACGCTGATGACTGGGTAGGAGCATCTCCACAACTGCAGGTTTTGTTAGGTATGCCTGGTCTGTAATGGTTAAAACCGACCCAAAATGGACTTCCAACACATTAACTTTGAGGGCTAAATGTTCACTTGCTGCCAAATAAATCCAAACCACTGTCATGTTAAACATACAAGTTTAAGCAAGCATACAAAAAAAAATTAAAAAGTGACTTTCATTTTGCATGTTTTACACATTACCACTCTCTGGTCACTGCCACTAAATACAAAACATCACCATATGAAAGAGACCGTGTTTATTTTAACTATAACATTAACAAAAATCCTTCTAAATCTAGGCCTGTAAATTACATCTGTTTGCGATTATGGCTGATTTGATTATTTGTGTAGCCCTAGAAAACATTCAACAAAAGCAAATATTTCAATCAAGCAACAAAGCCTTACACAAGGACAATAAAGTTCACAATACAGCGAAATGTGAAGCAGCTGAATCTCAGTTTATGCTCTTTGTCTACACCAAGTGAGTATATCATGGCATGAATTGTATAGGAAAGCAAAAGAAAGCAAAGCCTGCTGCATTCTATATTTGCAGCTTTTACACTTTTTTGAGATTATCAATTGAAATATTATGGAAAAGTTTTTTCATTCATTAATATTTTTCACCCAAACACAAATATTCAGAAACACACATTCTTTTTGGCTGCTGCTGTTCTTGCGTCCATATATACCTTTGATTTCTTTGTTTGCAAATAGTGGCAGCTTTTATAAATAATAAGGATTGATGGATAATTGAGGAGTTGTGCAAAAGAAGTTTCATGCAGGTGCATTTGTCATTTCTATTAACTTTGGAAAGATGTTTTCTTTTTGTGTAACGTAGTTAATCTAATAGTGTCTGTGAGCGCTGTGTTCACTGTTGAGAAAGGGTGAAAAATGTGTAACACATTTTCCAGAGAAGACTTCTACTGTGCTAAGAGGGTGATGATGAACATCAAATGGATTGCAGTTTTAGTTTCAAGTGTGTCTGTGATGTTGTTTTACATGATCACTAAACCTTATGATCATGTAAACGTCCATTACAGCACAGAGTTTGCTACTATTTTACCCCCAAATTGAATTAAGTTAATAACATCACCTTGTGGGACTAATAAAGTAATATCTTATGTAATGGGTAAACATGTAACATTGATTGGCTTGTAAACTAAACACTAAGCTTGTTTCTTCGCAAGTCAGGAAACATCTGAGCCACTGAGGACAGCTTATAGTTTCCTTTCCAAAAGCAGAATTTCCAGATTCACTTAATGCTATAAAGTAGAACAGAATAGAAGAATAGACTTTGCTATTTGCACAGATACATCACACTATAGGTACATTGGAATTCTTGTGCATTTCCCTGAATCACGGAGTCAAAAAAAAAAAAAAAAGACATGAACAAAAAACAGAAACAAAACATAAACACAGCTAAAACACATGAAACAGTTATTGCACAGACACACAAAAACACACCTGTAAAACAGAGCACTGTATCAGAAAAAAATAATAATAATAAAAGTACTAGGAGGTAGAACAAGGTATTGCACATTTGAATAAAGTAACATGAAATCCAGTCGCATGTTAAGTCAACAAGGCATTACCATATGATGATGATCATTATCAATCTCCATGACAACTGAACTGAGTGACTGACAGCTCTCCTTGGTGTGATGTTTTTAACAACTGCTGTTTCACAGTTGTTGCCTCCTGCACCTCGTCATTCACACATTCACACAACAGCATGATTTCTGTGACATAAGAGGTTTATTCAGTGTGATGTGATTAAGCGCTGCCATGCAGTCTGTTCTTATTAAACTGCCTGTTCAGATGTGAGAACGACATTTTACATCACTTGACTTGTAATTATTGTGTGGTTTCTTTGCTGCGAGCTACAAGGTTCCTGTAAAGCTCTTTATACATCATAGGATGTTCACACATGGATGGACACAAAGCTTATAGAGTGTTTTGTACCTCTCATTGTACATTTAGCTAGTAGAGTGGCAGATGTGTAAAAAGGAGGACATTTTAACAACAGAACTGTGATTAACATCTAATGCATTGTAATCAATCAACAACTAACAATTAGCCTTTATTAGAACTGCAATGATTATTATAACAATCCACTTTTCATAAATTATTAATCACTACTGACTTAACTATACAGATTACTGATGAACTGATTTGAGTCATTTTTTAATGAGAAAAAAAAAGTTTGAATCCTTTTATTCTAGCGTCATAAATTTGGATATTTTCTGGTTTCTTTCTTCCATCTTGCTAAGACCTGAGCTTTAACTTCATATGAGATGGATCTCATTGTTAACATGTTAACAACAGTAGAGCACTATTAATTTTTTAGACTAAACTTTACATATGCAGCACTGAAGGAGAAAGAGTGGCATAAATATTAGTTCCACATCTCTATAAAGAAGAGAATAAATATCCTCCCATTGCAACCCTAAATAAAAATTTGTCAACTGGTATTTATGCACATCCGTAGTTGGAATGTGTTTATAATTTCTCCTAAATATTTTGGATAAGTAGGACTTGATAAGTTCATCTTGGAATATGAAGCAGGCTAGCCTGGTTGAAAAAATGTGAGTCAACAGTGTATAAGACCTATACAAAATGGAAAAACTTAGCAACACTAGGGCCATCCTTTTGTGTGTGTTATTTATCATTGTGTGTGAAATGATGCACAAAATGTTGTGTTTTGTTTGGCAGCAAAACACACTTTAAAACTGCACAAAACATTCACAGGAACAGCCTTGTTCTCTGCAAGACACACAGGTTTTTTCTGCATGGTTATATTCTACCTGCCTGCAATGAATTTAATCCCAGTACCCTCAAATGAGTCCTTTCTAATTAGGAACATATTAGTTTCACACTATCGCACTATTTAACAGCACGTTTTATCCAAGCCCAATATGGGTACAAACACATTATAATGACAATACCTCGGATAATGATATGTATTTATCTATTCTATTCTATTCTATTCTATTCTATTCTATTCTATTGTTTAAAGATATTAAACTGCAAATGTTACTTATTTAGCATAAATAAACAAGATTCAACAATAAAATCTAGAAAGTTGTGGCTGTAGAGTGATCCACCCGAGACTACCACTGTCTCCATTTTACACAGATTAGTATATTGTGCTAGTTGTTGGCTAAAAAAGCTTTAAGTTAAAAGAATGAAATAGCCTATGAGCTGCAGAAAACCCAACATGTAACGTCTCCATACTGTATGTGGACACAGGGTCTCATTAACCTCTCACAAATTGATCAAAAAAGAAATTTAAGGATGTTATACTGGCTATGGGATCTATTAATTGATAAATGTTTGTCATTTTATACACCATAAACTAATCAATTAATCAACGGAATGAATTCATTAGGAACATATAGCCAAAGAATTCATGTACTTCATGTGAGGATGTAAAGACATCCCTCTGGTTAAATGTAGGTCAGACAATAAACTCCAAGTAAGAAAAACTACTTGACCTAAATTTGCCATCTACACAAAACACACAAACATGTACATAAACACAGTTTCCAAGGTAACACGAAATGTCTATACGGCACGGTTTCTGCTTTCTTGGCAGCAGAGGACAACTGCCGCTGACCCGACTTGTCAGGAGAATATTTTCACAGCAGTGACGCATCTGGACCTCAGACAGTGAGACCTTTATAGCTGCTGAATGGAAAAAGTGATCATGACACCAAGCGCAGATAAAAATATAACTGAGATAAATAAAAATTCTGTCTGATGACCTAAAGCGTGAAGAATTCAACAAAAAGGTCATCCGGTATTCTGTGACAATGAGATACAATATTAGAACAGAGCAGCGCAAAGCAAAGGTGAGAACAAGGATGGAAGGAAAGAAAAAGAGATAAATTAGCACAAAAAAGAGGAGTTTCATACTGCATCAGTCAAATGTAAAGCTCAAACTAGTTAGTAAATCTGTAGACTACTTTCTCATTTAATCAATAAGTTGTTTTGGTCTATAAAATGCCAGGAAATCTCTAAGTATCCTTTTTCTGCAGAACAAGCAAACAACAAGTTGACAAATGATAAATTAACCAATGAACCGTTGCAGGGAGTGGACAATAAAATATTTTATCTTTCATTTTGTTCACATTGTCAAAGTGCTTCAATGTTTTGTTTTGTTTTTTCATTTTACTTAATAATACTCAGGCATATTTTAATGTTAAAACATTTCAGCATGTACTGTAAATGGTTAAAAAATTTACCTTCTGAAATGTTCCTATTTTTATCTCGACCTGTATTTTACCCAGCAAAGTATTAAGATCAGTTTTTATTTACAATGTCAGCTTGGCAAGTACCTGAAAACACCTGCCAAGTGTTTGTCATGTTCTGACCTTGTGGAATAGTTTAGAGCCACAAATAACTATTTTGTTTCTTTAACCTTCACTCAGGAGCAAAAATCTGCCTTTAAGCTATGATTAAAATATGGATTTGACAAACAGTACTGTGCAAAAGTCTGAGGCCTTGGTTTAGTAAACTTATAATGACCACATATATGCATTTCTCAGTCTCTGCATTAAGAGACAATCTGGATATTTGGGAAGTATGTACAGTTAAAAAAACAAAAGCTTCAGGGTCAGATGAAGCAAAAGTGAACATCAACATGAAAAAGTAAATTTACACACATCATTTATTAAGTGGGCTCATTTTTTAGCTAAATATCTCTATTTTATGAAACTGTTATCCTTTTTAAAATACCATTTGTAGAAAAAAGTTACAACCAGTTTTATCAACTGTACTTTTTACACCACAGCCATGCCTCAGACATAAAAATATAGCTCAAATTTGATGTAAAAATTTTATCTAAAAAATCTTAAAATGTATTCAATCTGTCACATTTAAAAAGACTACCTGTGAACTGTTACTGAGAAATTACTCGTTATTGTAATTTACCTATATCAGTATGAACCACCACAAGTTGTAAATAACAGTTAGTATTAAATACATTAAGTATTGTGATTATATCTGGCTTCCTGTTTTAAAAAATAAGTCAACATTTTTGTTGATGCATACAATAGTAGTCGTCTACGTGTTACAATGGCAACTTGTCCACGTGTTACCACATTCTCATGTCAATAAAACAGAGATTTTTCAATATTTTACGCCAAAATTTATTTTCAGTGTCGCTGAACATAATATTTAAAAGGTTTTGTCCTACTTGATATTAATTTCTGCCAAGAATCGCATGTTTTGATTGATTGCGTAAATCTTAAAAACTGTATGTCATTTTAAGTTCACGTGTTACCGAGCAGTAATTTGACATTTTTCATCTAAAAATTTTATCTCCAAAAATTTTGTTATACATAATGTTAAAGTGCTTATAAATACCTACTCAAATATGAATAATACATGCATATAAGTTACTCTGCTTACATGACAGAGACTGTTGAACACGAAATGTGTCCACGTGTTACCGCCTGATCGGACCCTTCAGTGGAAAAACAGCTTCTATAAACCAAAGTGGTGGTATTTAATGTGGCCTCCCTTTGCACTTAACATCCCTTTGACCATTTTGTTCAGACAATATGAGATTTATTGCATTAATTTTCTGATGTTTTATACCAGGTTTCATTCAACAAATGTCAGACATTTCTAATTGTTTGTGCTGCTGCTTGTCATGGGGTCAGGGATCACACTAAATAGTGACTTTAACATTTAGAACTCAATTAGTTCAGTTTTTGTTAGTCTTAGGCTGTGCACATATTTCCTGTATTTTCCTGTTGTATATGTAGAAAAGAAAATGAGACATAAATATGGTGTGGTCATTTCAACCCTGCAAAAACAACTAAGCTAAAGGTGGCCTAAGACTTTCACCTATTGAATGATATATGGTTACCTACTTATATGAAAGATATTGTCACAATAAGATTTTTGGCTCTAATTGCAATGAATCATTGTCGTTCTGCTCAAATGTCTGGTCAGGTTGGACTGGTCAGGTTGGGATAACTGATGTTTTTACATAAGTGTGTGTAAAACCAACAATTCATAATCTCCACTCTCATCTCCTCTCATCTCTGCCACCCACCTGCTTGTGGGAATGTGTTTTTCTCTAAATTCTCCCAAGTTTAACCACAGCATCACAGCAGCCAACGCTCCTCCCTCAGGCTGAGGTTGGGAGAGCCGAGCACGCAAGGTTGTGTGCATCTCTGGCGTTGGGAGTGTGTGGGCTGAGGCGAGAGACTGAGAAAATGTTTCTATGGTGACTGGGCTTATCCACTTGGGTATATCCACTAAAGAGTGACTGAAAACTTCTGCAAACAACATGCTGGTGCTGCTGTGCAAGCAGACAAATGAGAAGAAGATGATGTTTAGACAGAAAAGGCTAAAACACCGTATCAGACACTTAGCAGACTTACGTTTTGATAATTGATATGTAGTAGCTGCAACTATTACTCCATTAACTGACCTGTCAAAAAACTGATATAACCATTCTGATCGTGAACTAAGTTGAGAATGCCGTGGACAGCCTGCTCACTACACGCTTGAATACACTGACCACAACTGATGCAGCGGTTTGCGTCGAACTCAATAAATTCTGAGCTGCGATCGACAGTGAACT
>JAPQRP010000010.1:14720399-14746643 GCA_037367295.1 Apogon hyalosoma | reverse complement strand
AACATGCAAACTCCACACAGAAAGGTCCCACCGATTGGTGTTGGAATCGAACCCAGGACCTTCTTGCTGTGAGGCACAAGTGCTACCCACTGCACCACCGTGTCGCCCAGACTCAAATATATAATATATTTTTGCAAAATTGTGCAGCCTGGTCTCGAAAGATGTGCTCTTACTTGGACTAACATTCCAATGACTAACATGACATAACATTCAGATTTTGTTAAAGTTGTGAAAAACTGGCTGAATTTGTCCATCTGAAATGAACTGGACCATTTCAAATGGCTACCATTCCCACACATTTGATCCTAAAATTATTCTGTAATACAAATTTTGTGCAGCCTGGCCCAGAGATTATATATGTGATGTGTGGTAATGATATCACATATGATTTTCTTACAACACCGTAATGCACCAAACTACATACACACGGGGAACAGAATGCTGACAGCTGATTGGCTGAAATCCTTTCTAACTTAGAGAGGAGAGTTTTGGGTTTTATGTTAGAAAGTCTAGAAACAACTCTTCCTAACTCTCACATTTCAGCAACAATTTGTATATCAAAATGTTGGAAAAACTCTTTTCTTTCAAAGACTATTCACATGTTAATCTTAAAACATTTAGTTTTTGATCTACAGGTCTAAAGCACAGAGACCATTTTTCTCTCATTCACTCCAATGTTAAATTTCTGTCACTAAAATTTTTGACTAACTCCATGTTCCCACAATCAGTACTTATTCAGTTCTGACTTTTTTTCCCCACATTTTTACATTGATATGTTCAGAAGAGTCACCACAAGCCTAACCTTTAAGAATTTGGGGGAATGGACATACAGTTATGGATTGACAGGAGTTTTTTTGAGAGGCGGTTTCATAGAGAACATGGACACCCATGTCTCCTACGAGTCATCTTTTCTGGAGCGGTAAAATTAAATAAAGCAACAGAATAACATGAAGCATCAGTCGGTGGTGATGGAGGACAGGGAGAGGCCAGGTGGAGCTGAAAAGGCCAGGTTAAAGAAAAGGGACGCTACTGAAGAGTTTAGTGTAGAGTAGTGGGAGCGCAATGAGCCAATGAGAGCGCAGGATCACAGAACATCAGCCAATGACAGTGCAGCATCACAGAACGTCAGCTAATGAGAGTGCAGTATCACAGAACATCAGCCAATGAGAGCGCAAGGTTACTGAACATCGGCCAATGAGAGTGCAAGGTCACAGAACATCAGCCAATGAGAGTGCAAGGTCACAGAACATCAGCCAATGAGAGTGCAGGGTCACAGAACACCAGCCAATGATACAGAATGTCAATGTAGTAATTTATAACCAGTCCTTCTTTGGTACTATTTCTTGCTTTTACATTGTACCTAGCCACAACTCCACAAATCTGGCAAGAGGCAAGCACATGGATTACATTTCCTTCAGGAAATGTGCAAATGTCCTGTTAAGTCAGTTGTCTATGAGGCGGCGGGTCAGACTAATGGTGTCTGATACTGCACAGAGTTGATGAAAGCCAGCCAGAACCCACTAACAGGTCCTCCTCTTGGTTTCCTGAATAAAGAACCACATTTTGAGAAAATGAATCTTTCATATATTCTCCTTTGGCACAAGAGACTTTTATCTCCGTCCCATTTGCATTTTTGTCACCAAAGCAATTTACATTTTATAGCATAATTAATGAACAAGAAAGTCATTTACATATTCTTGCTCTGCTCACAAGTCCATTGTCTTGAGCAAATCTGATGTGTAGAGACCAGAGCTTGGAAAAGCATGCAAGTGTTTGTGAGCACAAGAGACATGTCCAAAAAACTAAACAACTGCACAAGACAAAAAAAAAAAATCCAAAACAAAACAAAACAAACAAACAAAAAAAAAAACAAAACAGTAGAATATGGTGTCATAATTAAATGACGAGGAGAGAACAGGGCTTTCAGGTGCAAATTATGGCCCCAGTTTCTTTCTCTTCTGCTGACCCTCACATCAAATACACAGAGGCAGGCCTATAGAGCAAATTACACCATTTAGACAGCACAGAAAAAAATAATTAATTCAAAAGCCATTCAGAGTTACTGCATGGTAAAGATGAAAGAGAATAATTCATCACCATTTTGCCTCAGGCCAATGATCCAATTCTGTCAATAGCTTATTGTGATTTATGATGCATTATCTATATGTTAAAAGAAAGGTAACTGATAAAAACCAAAATAATTTACTCATTAAAACATAAGGCACCAATCCCTGCAAGAAGAGTTAAGTGTTTGACAAACGGGGATGATTAAAGTGAAGCAGCTGTGCAACAAATTCTCACCTTTGTAGAATGTTTGTATATGACATTTGGATAATATGCAGTGTGCTGTGATGATATGTACCTTTAATGAATAGTTTACAACAATTTCAATGAAGACAGACAGTTTTCCAATTAAAAGTAAATGTTATTTTGATCTGTTTGGGGGAAATTTCAATAACAAAATAAAATGTTGGTTGTTATAAAGGAATTACATGCAGCTATATTTTCGGGGTAAAAATACTAACCATAGAATGTAACTGATCACGCTAAAGCAGGTGTCATTGCTATCGGTAAATGAAATACAATCAAACATAATAAGTTATGTTACTTTGACTAAATCATTAATTAAACTGTATTATTATATTTTTGGGTAATCTGTACCTATTACATTTTAGAAATCATCATCCTAACACCAATAATGAGTAGAACTCATTGTAAATAAATGTAAACGTTTTTATTAAAAATAAGTATTATTATTATTGTTATTACTGTGAAATTGAATATCAGCAACCATATTTAAGGCTGATTATCTCAAGAAATAATACAAATAACAGATGGTTCAACCCTAGTTCCAAAAAAGTTGTGATATGGAAAATGTAAAAGAAAGAATACAGAACACAGTGATTTGAAAATCAAACAAACTTGGGTTTTATTCATAACAAAACAGACAAGTGTAATTTAAAGGGGAAAAAAGCAATTCTGATATTTGATAGAAGTAACACATTTTCAAAAAGTTCAGACACTGTTATATTTACCATTGCGTAGCATACACTCCTAACAACATTCAACAAGCATCTCAAACTGAGACCACTTCCTGGAGTTTGGAAGAGGAATGTTGTCCCATTTTTGTCTGATATGGGACTCTAGATGCTCAACAGGCCTGGGTCATCTTTAATGTATTTTTCATGTTGAGCCAAATATTTTCAGTGGGTGGCAGTGACAGGTCTGGACTGCAGACAAGCCAGTTCAGCACCTGGACTCTTCTACTACAAAGCCATACTGTTGTAATAGATGCAGTGCATGTATGTTAGCATTGTCTTGTTAAAATATGTAAAACCTTCCCTGAAAAATACATTGTCTGGATGGGAGCACATATTGCTCTAAAACTTACATCTAAATATACATTATTCAACAATGATGGTTCATTCATGTGCATGCTACCCATTCTGAAGACACTAATGCACCCCCATACCATCACAGATGTAGGCTTCTGAACTGAGCCCTGAAAACAAGCGGGATGGTCCCAATAATGTTACTGTCCTGTTTCCAATTCACCTCATTAGTTGCAGAATATTCTTCCAGCTATTTATTTGTAGGACCTCTTATTTCTCCAGTTTTTTGTTGCCCCCATCCCATTTTTCTGGAGAGATGATCCTTGTATTAACAGGATTCCCACTCTTTCCCTGAAACTATTTTCCAGGACTTTTTCAGCCACTACATAGTCAAGTTATCACATCATACACTAATCCATTCCTCTGTCCCCCTCATTCTTTGGAAGTGTTCTTTTCTACAGTTGTAACTTGCATTTACCCAGATTCTTTCTATGTTTATTACTCAGATATTTGATATGCAGTGTATGGCTATAATTTATTTATGAAAAAATATGACAAATGTATCACAGAATAATGCAAACACACCCACAGATTACAGTTAGCACTTCATTAACATGACAAACTGGAGTCACAATGTTCAACTGGACAATTCCAGACTCAACGTTCTCTTCTCTCTTACTTTCTCTCCTGCACTTCCTTTAAAATATTTATCTATTTTCAATAAATCACTGAAAAACAATTTCCTTTGTTTCATCTCAGTTTAGGTACACACAAGGCATGGGGAGGATAAATAATTTTCCAGGATAACTTAATTGTTTCCGGGACATTTGACCTTTTTTTTCTCATTTTCCATATATATTTCCATAACTTGAAAATTGGTCAATCATTTTCCAGGTTTTCAAGGACATGTGGGAACCCTGATTGATTGTCATTTTTGTCTTAAAATGACACATTTTCTAGGTAAAAGATTACACATGTTTTTTCTTTATCTTTTCTTCTTTTTTGATTCTATTGTGAATAAAATAAGGGTTTATAGGCTCTGTAAAACATTGCATTCGGTTATTCTTTACATTTTACACACAACATCCCGACTTGAATTTGGATTATACTATTAACACAAAACAAGAAGAAAAAATAATAAAGGAAGACTTCTGACTGGCTGTGAATGGTTCTAGATGTTTGTTTGTTTGTTTTTCATAACTGAGTTTGCTTTATTTCAGTTATGACCTGCATGAAATAAATATTTGGAGGCAAAGTAGTAAGGAGTTTAATGTAAGTGAGCTCACAGAGACATAAAAGCATTAAACTCCTATTTGCCAAAATGAAGCAGGTGTGCAACCGCTCATACCAATATTTAAACTTCTGTTACAATAATTGAGACTAACTACAGCTGTGTCCCTTTGTTAATTGTAATCAGAGTGGGTATTTGTGATAAAGCGATGCATCCAAACAGAGCTGTGCAGTGCTGTGTCCTCTTCGGTTTCAGATGCAGCAGCCAGCCCGGTGTCACTGAGCAGGTGATCCATGCTGTGTACAAAACCCCTGCTGCTGCTGCACAGTGGAGCCACATGTTTATTGATGTGTCTGGCTGCCCCTGAGTGCACAATATGGCTGAGCGAAACAAGCACCAACGTACAGAAAGCACCCAGGGAGGAGAACAGATGAACAAACAAGCAGCAGATTACAGACTGTTGGGTTCTGGGTTTTTTATACCAAAGCTGAAAACATATAAACCTAAAAACTAGAGGTTTTTTTTTGTCAACAAGTGCAGCCAACACAGACTTTTTACATAACTATAAGAAAAATCATTAGGATCTGCTTTTCTACTTTTGGTTTTCACAAGGCAGAGAAAAGGGGAAAGTGTGTTAACATGGTTTTTAGTCAATTTTCAGAATATGAAATTCAACACACATGCTGAAAGCTTTTCCACTTGAGCCATGCATCCGCTGTGTTATATATAATCGTATTTATGAGTAAAGTTCAGGACCTTACACAGTAACTCATCTTATTTCCTTGCCGTAAATGTAAAATCTAACTACAGAAAACTGTCTAAATGTAACATGAAGCAATAAAAGGATATTTTATCACAGGCTGTGGGGGAATCATATAAAAAGATTTGTTTCGGTGCTCTTTATAAGGCTCCTGTTGCTGCTGCTCACTGGCCAGATGTCCTGTGTGTCGTTGAGATTAACTTCTGAGCTTTTTCCTCAATCACTTGTATAAAAAACAGAAAGTCAATGATGTGACCTTTGCTGCACTTCTGTTTCCTCTTGTCACCTGAAATCCCATGTTCATCGGCTTACTGTGGCCTTTAGGGACATTAAAACGTATTCACCTTCGCCTGCAATCACTCCCTTCTGTCTGTCAGCAGTATTACTGCACTGACTTTCATGAAACTTAACGGAAGGGTTGGACTTGGGCCAAGGACAAACCCCTCTGATACTGTAGCAGATCCATATATCGATAGATTTTAACTCCTAGATTCTTGATTTCACATATTGTTTATTTTTAATCCATAAAGACCCAAACAGCATCTGGCAACCAAAATCATCTACTGATCTAAAATGTTTAATAACTTCTAATCTACTAATCCTATCAAAACATGTAAATAATTGGTGTAAAACACTGTTTCTTATTTTTTTATGGTCATCAGATATGACTCATTTGGATGTTCAGAGGCTCTGCAGTGAATGTGGAAACACTGTCATCTTCTACAACATTTATTCACCAGTAAAACCCATGGAGTTTGATAAATTACAGTGATTGTAGATGCTTATTTTTATGTTCAGTTATTGATATCTTTGCTTAAAAAGTCACCTTTTTTCCAGTTTTCTTTGTTTTTTAACATAATAACCGTCAACTTCAGTCTGAGCTTTTATGAACATCAACATGATCAGGAAATTTAATATAAGAAAATACATGATTTTTACAGAAAAAAAAGCAAAATACAGAGGATAATATTATAATAAACTGCAATAAATAAATCATTTAAGAAAGGTTAAATGTAGATGAAAATTAATTTGGGAACTGCCACAAAAGTAGCACTGGGTTTTATGGGTTAAACTATTTTTATTTTATCTATTTGTTTGCTGTGAGTGCATTTTATTCAGCTCTATACTGTACTGCTGTTGAAAAATACTAATTTCTCATGTGTGGGGCAAAATAGACATTATCTTATCATATCTTATCTTATCTTATCTTACCTTATCTTAGGGGCATTAGGATTGCTTTTTTACTTCCTCTGACACTGGCAAACTTAGAACTTCAGGTGAAAACTGAATAAATTAATGTTAATGGACTAATATAAGTGAACTATTGGACTTTAGACCATTTTAATGTTTTAAAAATGTGTTATAGTATGAGTAATCATAAATAAGTTTCATTGGTTGGGTACAGAGTGTGGAAAGTAAAGCAGAGGTGTTAGAAGCAGTTTAGTGTGTGTTTAGTCTATTTTCTGAGGTGATGGGATGATGCACTTCTTAAATGCCACGTGCTCAGATCAGACATTTCATCCTGCTTCTTATATTAAGGTATCTACTTAATAAACATGACCAATCCTCCGCCACAGGCAGCTCCTGCAGAGTTAATACACTCTGTTGCTTGTGTCTGCTTTTCCCTTTGTCTTGTCATTCTGCAAAGACAGAGTGAGGAGAGAAACTGCGCAGCGCTCAGGTGTTTAGAAGTGAATCCCCGCAGATCAGGCAACACAGAAACACCCAGACCTCAAATGAATAGCCTGTTGTTTTTCCTGATAGTTTTCTTGTGCAAGTGCAGCCTACATTGGGTTGTTAATTACCGCTTGGCCGTGGTGGTTTTGTTCCTGCGCACTGGAGGCTCTCTCCTCACCACTCCTCTGTGTTTTGGATCTGAGCGCTCACACCTGAGGTGACAGAACAGGGGGAGTGAAGTGAAGGAGCGCTCAGAGCCGCTCAGTGCGCTCCTGCTGTACAGAAATCACACATCTGAAGAAGTCAGAGGGAAATTATCTAAAGGGAGGGAGGGAGGGACGGGGGGGGGATGCGCGCATGTGACGGGCGCTGGACGTTTCCATTTGTACCAGTCGCGCAGGGAGCTGGGTTCCTCCATCGGGAGCTGCGTTCTTAAAAATCACCAGTGACTGACAGTTTCAACATTCCGCGCCTCGTCCGTCGCCTGCGGATCGTCACAGCACCATGCGAGCTGGAGAGACGCGCCCTGTGCCATGCTGAACACCTCTCCGACCCTGCTGCTGGCTCTGACCGCGGTGGCCGGACTTCTCCAGCGATGCCAAGGCTGGAGCGACGAGGATCTCCTCCTGCCGCCCATCAACTCCTCCAACAGGTTCATGGCCAACCTGGAGGTGGACGTGCGCTTCTCCAAGAGGTCCGTGGAGGAGACGGACGCCTCGCCCGACGTGTCCTCCATGCAGACTTTGTCCCAGTGCAACGTGAGCGTCCAGAGACTCTTACCCACGTCGCTGGTGGCGCGCTGGGACAGCAGCTTCGGCTTCCAGTGTGATGTGATCATCTACACCACCAACAACCACGGAAGGGCTTTCTTCTCCGCGTCTTTCAACAGAGCCATCTCGCCTGTCGTCATCGAGCACCTGGGGGTCACCGGGGGTCAGCAGGAGTTGCGGCTGTGCGTGGGATGTGGGCTGTCCAGGTACAGGAGGTTCGGTCAGGGCAGGTCCAGGGGCCAGCAGACCGGGGATCAGGTCACTTTCTGCTGCGTGGATTTCAGCCTGGATGAGCTGAAGGGGGACAAAAGTTGGAGGCTGAACAGAAAACCTATCGAGTCGACACTTGTGGCTTGTTTCATGACTTTGGTGATCATTGTGTGGAGCGTTGCTGCTCTCATATGGCCAGTCCCGATTATTGCAGGATTTCTGCCCAATGGGATGGAGCAGAGAAGACCCAGATGACTGAACTGATCTTTATGACCTGGTAAATAGCCTGTGCTGCCTATACTAGAATTGTAGCCATTAAACAGCTCACCTGAATGAATGATGGGGAGGTTTTGGAGAACTTTTTGATGACATACTTTAGCTGTGGATGTACTTAAACCCTTAGACCTCCTCATTAGGACAACCAAGGTAATGTATAAAGCAGGGGTGTCAAAGTCATTTTAGTCAAGGGGCTAAAAACAGCACACAATTTGATCTCAAGTGGGCTGGACCAGTAAAATGATAACAAAATAGCCTATAAATAATAAGAACTACTGATATTTACAAACTGTCCTTTCATCAAAAAGTGAATAACCTGAACAACCTGAAATTTCTTAAGAAAAATAAGTGCAATATTAACAATATTATACCTGAAGCTATCATTTGTCAGCTTCATGTGCATTACAGATCGCAGTGGATCTACAAATGTACAAAATATTTAGTAACAGGCATAATATTGTTAAAAATTTTGGAGATTGGAGTTTGGGACTAAAATGAGTTTGACACCCTTGACTGTTAATATTTTCAGTGTCATTTTTGCACTTCGCAAATTCATCCCGCAGGCCAGATTGGGACCTTTGGCTTCGGACCGGTTTTGTCCTGCGGGCCATATGTTTGACACCCCTGGTTTAAAGGATTATACTAGCCAATATACTTTAATGGGACCAACACATGTGTTTTTGTATACCCCTGTAGGCCTTCCTATAGATTATGTAAGTGTAAACTGTGCACACTTTTCTCTCTAAACAGTGTTTGTATAGTTTTTAATCTTTCTAGAAAATTTTGCCTTATCTTATGTGTAGGACTTTTTATCTAAGAACTGAACTTTAAAATGTGCTAGTGTCACATATTTAGCCAAAACTAATATCTAGTCAAAGTACATGTAATAGTTTTTTCCTATACATTCTGCAAACTGACTGGTTGTTTATGATTGACATACAGAGGGTTTCAATATTTATATTGTTAGATTTATAATGTCAAGTTCAATATACGTGGTTCTTTGTATTAATGTTATAACAGTTTCATTGAAAATAAAATTGGTTATAGGCTATTTCAGATCCTGTCCAACTTCTTCTCTGCAGACTAAATCAAACTGTATCTCATTTATGAGTCAAAGTTGGAGGTTTCTTAGCTTAAAATACTATCAGCTGATTGAAGCTTTTAGGAAATGATGTGATGATTTTGAGCTAATACATTTAAAATCATGTTCACTACTGTGCAAAAGTATTAGGCCATGATTAGGTTTGATTGTTTAGCGACGTTATAATGACCATCCATATGCATTTTTAGTCTCTTTATCAATATTTGGCCAAGTGGAATACACAGGAAGATATGTATGTAGGCATCATTGCGAAACAAAAACCTTTTCAGATTAAATATGAATATTATAGACGCTACACTGGATCATCTGGCATGGCATAAAAGACCAATTGTATAGAAAAAAATCTGGGCTGTTCTAACAAGATAACTCAAGATTATATTAAGAAAACCTCCAGGCAGTCGATAAAAGGGAGTTAAAAATGTTCTAAATCCAATGGAAGTCACACTGAATACTAACTTTCACCCTTAAAAGCCCTTCAGTTCAGATATTTTTGTATTTCAATACTATTGCCTGAATTTTCTTGTAGTATCATAATAAAGAGGCTAAGAAATATGCATGCTCATTACATTATCTGCAAAAACAACAAAGCTAAAGGCAATCAAAGACTTTTGCACAGCACTTGTATAACTGCAAGAACCATTTTTTTATGACAGTATTAGCTCAAAACATACCAGCTCCTTTTATTATGCTTAATAAAAATGTTAACTTATCCTCTGTCTTGTGGGAACAAAGTGTTTTGTGGCAGGTGCTGAGTAATTTCATCTGTAAAAACCTATTATAGTGCAGAAAAAAGAGGGGGAATGAAAAACTCTACCGGTACATAAAGCAGAGTTTTCTGATTATTTCATTTGAACAGTTTGGGTTGACTCTGTCCCTCAAAACTAAAGTAAATGTCATGTTTAATTCCACAGAACTGATGTGTTAGTGTAACTTACATATCAACCAAGTCTCATGCTGGTTGACAGATGTTTTGCGGTCTGAGTTATCAGGGAAACTGTTTTACCTCCCGCTGCTCTGACTGACCACTTTGTTTAGAAACATTTACATTCTGCCAACAGGAAATGAATGGAGGAGAAGCAAATGCCATTCATTCAGTCATTCATTGTGACAGATTAATTATGTGGAGGTTTATCAGTATATTTGTTTTATTACCTGATATATATTTTTTTATTCTCCGTAGAATGAATAATCATATGTTAATGTGATTATTTCTTGTAAATGGAAGCTGATTTTGTAGGTTGTGTGCTTTATGGTGAAAATATTTCATTAATAAGGCCCTATTTGTAAATTATCAAACACTTTAGTGACTTTATCACGGGCAAAATGTTTTTCTGTAGCTGCAGTAAAAGATTAATATCCTCCTGAGACACAATAAGTACACTTTTTCGCCGTTTTATATTAAATAATTGCCTTAACTGGAAACAGTATAATGCAACAGTGTTTTCAGATACATTTTTAATTTAAAATTTTCTTTTATATAATGTCCTTTTCTGTGGACTTTTTTTTTTTTTTGGTTAAAGTAAAGCTGTAAAACTGTTGTCCACTACAGAGGACAAAAATGCATAGCTGGGTCTCAGGAGGATATTTTACCTTTAAAGGTTTTCAGGTGATAAATAGTCTACTTGAGCTTTGTACTTTCCAAAATGGCCGACCTGACCACGCCTTTCCTTTACCTGAATTTAAGCTCCGTGGGCGCTGTCACACTACAGGAAGTGGATCAGTCCGAGCTCAGCCTTACATAAACAAGAAGAAAAGTGACGTGACGCGAGAAGTTTCGTTTCTTTCGAAAAGAGGACGTGAAATATGTGCAAATCTGCGCTAATTTCCCACAGAATACGAGTCTTAGAGTGACACTAAAAGAGAGCATGTCCTTGATAACACGCAGAGGCTTTCCACAGATTTTCCTTCTTTCATTGATGGTCTTCACTGTATCAGGTAAGTCAAGGTTAATCATTAACCATTTACTGTCAAATGCTGAGAAAGCGTTAAAAGTGCTTTTTTTTCATTTTAGAACAGAAAAATTAAGACTAATCAACATTTAAGTCACATATTGTAATTGTAAGATATTATTATTATTATTATTATTATGGTGTAAAATGGCTTTGGTTGGATAGTTAGAATTAAGTTATTTGTCTGGATCAAAATATGGGCAAAAGGGACATAAAACAATCCTGTATCCTTATTATGGAGCTTCATTATGAGTTGTATTCTCATGTTTATACCACATTAACTAACAGCCTCTAACTGTCTGTCTGTCTGTCCTTTGTTAGATGTCTGTTTGGTTCCTTTGACAAACCTATACCCACATGTCATACATAGAAAGGGGATGAATACAGTGCGAAGGATACGTGAGACAATAGAGAGTTGGTTGGAGCAGCATATGAGGTGCTGTTGTGTGTGAACATGGCAGTGTTTGCTCAGCACAGGCCTGCTTAGTCATAGAAGGAGTAAAGCCAAGCTGTCCGCCTCAGCTTTCAAAGCACTTAGTCATATTGACTCAGCTAACAATTGATTCAAGCATATATCTGATCTAAATTTGTTCCACATTGCTGTATTTTCTCCCCATCAAAGTTCTGGTTTTCTGTTTTCTCCAGGGGTTGAGAAGCTGACCATCACTCCGGACCGAGGCACCACTCTCACCATCAACAGTACCAGTCCAGAGTGTAAAGTGTGCACTGTGACGGGACGCGAACGACAATGTGATGCATCTCTGGTATTAAGAGACAGCGCTCCTGTCTCTGTGGAGCTGGAATGCTCCAAACATCAACAGGTGTTCGACGTGGAAGTTGTGCGAAATATTGGTAAGTCAGTAACTGTATCTATCTGATTGGCTTCTTTACAAACCAGTCTTTTGGTTTTGTGGTAATTTGCTGAATTTCTCCTCTCAGAATGCACTGCAAAGTCATGCAACGGTAACATCGTCCTGACAGACTCCAGCTCTCCTCCGTTGCTGAATTTCAACCGCAAGTTCATCTGGAACCTGAAAGCTACAGCGCCTAAAGCCTTCAAAATAGACTTTACCAAAACAGGTCTGAGACAGATCAATCCGTCTCAGAATTGTCTGGACAAACATACGTACGCTCTCAAAGCCTTTCGGGAGACAGGGAGCGTAGCCATGGGGAAATACTGCAGAACGGGCGCTATCTCTGATGTTCAGATACTCAGGCAGAGCAGCTTTTCTCTGGAAGTCCCTGCAGGTCAGAAGCTGCAAAGTGGACAGTTTAGTGTATCCGTCGGGGAGGAAATCAAAAGTGAGTTGGTATAAGTTTTGATGTCTGAATCTTTTCTCTGTTTTTAGTTATTTGACATTTTACTGTATTTGTCTCTTGCAGCTCTTGCCAAGATTTCACTCATGTTACCACAAGGGGAGTCCGGCCTAGAGTTGCTCACCCCAAACTACCCGGACAGTTTTCCCGATGACGACGTAATGGAGTGGCACGTCGAGGTCCCGGCCAAACACAGAACATCCGTGCAGTTCCTTAATCTCACACAGCCACGGTGTTTGTACAAGGAGAGTGCGATGGAGTACCACAGCGTAGGACAAGCGGCGACGGTGGTCATGCTGGACCAGAACCAGCCCGTCCAGAGTCAGGGCGGGTTCAATATGATGCTGAGGAATTGTAAGATGGACAGGCGTCGGGCCGGGTCTCCTGGACTGTCTTTTGCCATCAAACTGTCGGCTATGACGACAACTTCAACAGGTTGGTTCATCATCTGAATTATATCATAATTTAGCTGTAAAGTAAATTTTTGATTAGTGTATTTGGCATTACAGTTTTCGTGAGGTGTTTATGTGTGTCCAAAATGGCTGGGAAATATAGAAATTGAGTCAAATCTGGAGATGCCACTTAAATTTGCAGTAAAAATTTCAATCCTTTTGTCATATTTTAGATTATGACCAACCAATGTATCTTCAAATCTTATTAATCTGACTCTTAAATTAAAAAAGTATAATGGCTCATTTTAATGATGACATTTTTATCGAGGCTGTAAAACTCACTTTAAGTTCTGATTTGCTGTTAAGACATTGATTCATATTTCATCTAAAGCTGCTCTGATTAATATTTGTCTGTTAACAATGAATCCAATTCTCATTGGTAAACGAGGAAGGATATTCATTTACCAATGAGAATTGTTGTTGTTACAGAAAACAACCAAAAACTAACAGGACAGACTTGCTGTACTTGTTGAAGCATTACATTACTGTACATTCAGGGCCATATATTTATTGTGTGTACTACAACAGTTAAAATAGTCTCAAAGTTAGCTACTAACCTTCTGAAAGAGTGTGGTAGAAACAGATAAATGATGTGTCCTTAACATGTTGTAGCAGGTTTGGAATGAGATAATGAATGTTTATGTTTCCTCCCATGTTGCAATCAAAGCAAATTTCATCAATTCAAGGGGTGATTGTTATTTATTTATTTATTTATTTATTTATTTTGAGGCAACTGTGATGTAAGTGAACATTGAATTGATGGCCTCACAACTTTTGTTTGGCCCTTGCATCTGTTGGTTTGGGGAGCTTTGAGATTGCGTAAGACCTGAGACATGAATGAGCAAATTCCGGGAAATGCTCCCCTCAGTGATTTGCTCATCAGACACATCCTGATTCCTGTCTGACGTGTCTTTAAAAAAAAAAAGTGACCTCGAGTTAGATGTATTTTCAGTCACGTTTGATAAGTAGATAACGTAAAAATGTGCATGTTTTACGGTATTGTCTCCTGTAGTTTCCTGTAGAGTCAACCTGACGAATACACCGGGCCTGTCTCTTCAGATTGAGAAGCTTAGATCTGCATCCGGTTGCGAGATGAGGGAGATCTCTGTGATAAAAGATAACATCAAGGTTCTACCTAACAGTTATACGCAGCTGTCTTTCCAGGACTGCCACCCTGAAGATCTACAAGTCACCGCTATGAAAGTCATAGGTAAATCACAGTTTTGAGCCTTTTGGATGTCATTGTGTAACTTCCCTTGAACGTTAGAGGGGCATTTTTTCCGAACGATTGAAAATTCCAAACAAGTAGAGCTACGCACAATAAACCCTGCACGTATTGTAGCTTATTTTGGCATCAGTCCAGCTGATGTCATCATGTCTATGCGTGTGCTGATGTCAGTTTATTAATTGCCTCTGTATATGTGCCAAGTTTGAAGTAAATTGAGACAAAATTGATGTTTTTATAATTATTTGAAAATTCGGCAATTAGAAGTAATTGGAAAAAAAAGATTTTGAAAATTCATTTTAAAAAATGTGAACTTTGACCTACTTTTCCCCAAATGAAATCAAATCTATTCTGGGTCACTGGCGATCTATTAATCCAATTTGGTGTGAATTCAACCTGTAGTTTGGCTACTAGTGTTAAACAAACAAACCAAACCAAAAACAATACCCCTTGCCTCCCCTTCGGGGGTTGGGCTAATAATATATAACTGATTTGTAACTGTATTTGATCCTGACAATCCTGATCAGTTAAGAAAAACCTCTAAGAAATCCTTAAATCTTAATTGCACTATAGACAGATTACATTTTATTTATTAAATCAAAGAAAATGCAATTCATGTATCAACTGAAGATTGTTTTTCCACCCTGCATCTCACCTATTCCTTTGATGGGTTTTTACCCCTCAGCTAACTTCTGGCTGAAGCGTTATTGTAATCATTTTGTCGTCTGTCTGTCTGTCCATTTAATTACATAACTGCATCATCTGAAGAATGCATTGAGATATCTGCACCAAATTTATACTGTGGATGCATCTTGGCATGGAGCAGAAGCCTATTGAAAATAGGTGACCTTGACCTACTTTTTCAAGGTCAAATGGCCTTGTGCAGTTATAATATCTGAGTACTTTCAAATATAAATATGTATGTAATAAGTGTTACACAAAGATAATCTAATCTAAATTATAGGGCAGTAACTTTCAGCAGAATCTTGCACTATATTTGGCTTAGGGGTATTAAAAGTGTGCAGCACGTTATGTTTATAATCTGTAAAATAAAAGTTTAAAGCTGCAACAATGTCCTTTTCTTATGTGTTTTAGTGGAGATACACATATCCTCTGTGTTTGGGAGTAGTGAACTACATGTTGTTGAACTCGTGGAGTTATATTTTGCTCTACAGTCATGGACAAACATTTTGGCAGTGAAACAAATTTTGTTTTCGCAAGCTTTGTCACGTCATTTTTACCCCACCCCCCCAAAGGGGAGGCAATGGGTATTGCTTTTTCTTTCAGTTTCTTTGTTTGCTTCTTTGTCTGTTAACACTCTAGGAGCCATAGTATTGGTTGAATTCATACCAAATTGGGTGGGGTTTGTTGTGCCTGGCACCACTTTTTTAGGCTGTTTTCCACGACTTGTAGAAACTTCTACTTGCAAATAAATCACGTGTGACTGCCAAAACTTTGGCCACAACTGTAGGTGCTGATAATTAAACTATTTTCTCTGCCTTCTTTTATGTAGTAACTACTGGAACTAGAAAGAAAAAACTGGGGCCACAGGAGGAAAGGAATATTGTTTATGTTTTTGGTTTTTTTTTCATACAGACACTGCTAACCTTTTCATCTTTGTGTAATGGGTGAATGGAGCCTAAGAAAGAATCACACCAATACTTGAAATACTTATTAACTGAAATGAGTGATATTCTTTCTACCCATGTAAATATGTGTTCCATATTTTCTTATATTTTTGTGTCACATATACGTTATGAATTTGATCACATAGGTTGATCTACTTTTTAAATTAATGTCAGTTAGTATTTTTGTAGTTTTGCCAACATTGCAGAACACAGCCCTCTATTAAAAGGCCAACTTCCCACCGTCTTCTTGTTTCACAACATTACTGAACCATAAATGAGCTGGTGTCACTGGTTACCTTAACCAAACATGGTCTAAATAAATGGGAAGATTCCAGACTTTAGATGGAAACAGGTTGTGGCCTTGTGGTCTTGTGATCTGTGAACTGAGACCAGAGGTTGTTTTATTTCAGTAGAGTCCTGTGGGAGAAGTGGCTCAGGTCCCTGAACAGTAAACTGTTATTTTGTGGAATGAGTTTTAACATCTTATACATGAACTCACAAGTTAGGATGCCTCCTGATTTAATCTAAAATGAAAAAGTACATCTTTTAGTGAACACATATGTAGTTTTTTTTGTCTTGTTTCTTCCATATGTCATTGAAACTAAAATGAAACATTAATTAGTGGCGAGATGGCCAAGTACCTCCTTTAGTCATATCAGCTTTGGTTTAAGTGACGGATACACACACCTATAGATGAGTTACAAGTGCATTGAAGAAATGGTAACTCTTAAACCAAGTGGAAAATAGCTCCCACACATAATCTTGCTTCATTTACCTTGAATGTGATCTTAAGCTTTATGAAAGTTTAAGAAGTTAGTGCTATTGTGTTAAAGTTAAGAGAACCAAGAAGGTGAGCAGCAGGTTTTTGTTTTTTTTTTTCATGTTTCTTGTTGTAGAGGTCTTAATTTTGTCAGAATTACTTGGTGTAAGCTATAACTGTATCTTGTTTTATTTAATGTAGGAGAATTTTTATTGTAATTTCACATACTAACACCCTTGTTTTGTTTTGTTTTTTAATTACACTTTTCCCAGAGTGTTATAAACTCAAAGACTGTCCAAAGAATCCCATCCCGCTGTCGGTGCCATCACTGCCTTACTGTCTCCCAGCCCCTCTGAGCAGAATGACCTGGACCTTCATTTTTCCTCATGATGGCACCGTGGAGTTCAGTTCTCCCACTGAGGGCCTCAAACAGTCTCTACCTGGACAGTCCTGCAACGACAGCATCGTTATCAAACTGGCTGAGAATGATAACATGACTATTGGAAACTTCTGCCCTCAGGGAGCCATACAGAAAGTCCAAATCCACACCAACATGTCTATCAGCCTCTCTGGGATGAAGACTGGAGCACTTAAGATGTTACAGAAGCATCTGCTGTACGCCTGTATAAAAGATGAGATATCAGGTAAATAGCAGCTCAGACTGATGATCAGTCCGTATTGAATTCCTGTTTATAAGTGGCATTAATCCACAGGTGTCAAAGGACCCCAGTACACCCCAATTTGATAACAAGTAAGCTGGACTAGTGAAATAATAGGATATTAGTCTATAAATGATGTCAACTCCAAACTTTAGAAAAATGTAAAATTACATGATGAAAATAATTTATATGTAAGACTGTCCTTTTAAAAACTGTGAATAACATGAACAACCACAGACAGCCTGATATTTAAGACAACATTTTTTAACAATATTAGGCCTCAGCTTATCATTTCCACATGTACATTGCAACTTACAGATCACAGTAGATCTGCAAAGGCACAAAAGATTTAGTTACAGGTATAATATTATTAAAACTGCACTTATTTTTCTTAAGACATTTCAAGTTGTACATATTTCTTCAGGTTATTCACATTTTGCGTAAAAGGATAGTGTATAAATGTAAATGATTTCATGTAATTTTCCTTCTTCACAGTAAAAAATAGAGAAACAAGTGGTCCCAGGCACAACAAACCCTGCCCCTCGCACATATTATAGCTTATTTAGACATTGATTCAGCTGATGTCATCATGTCTATGCGTGTGCTGATGTCAGCATATCAGTTGCCTCTGTATATGTGCCAAGTTTGAAGTAAATTGAACCAAAATTGGTGTTTTTATAGACATTTGAAATTTTGCCCATTGTAAGTAAACAAGGGGGAAAAATATTTTAAAAATCTGTAAAAAAATTTTTACTTTGACCTACTTTTCCCAAAATGTAATGACATCTATTCTGGGTCACTGTCAATTATAAACCCAATTTGGTATGAATTCAACCAATAGTTTTGCTACTACAGGCATGTGAAATTTCTCCCATTATAAGTAAAGGGGGAAAAAAAGACTTGAAATATTCATAAAAATTTTTTATTTTGACCTACTTTTCCAAAAATGTAACCAGATCTATTCTGGGTCACTGGCAATTTATAAACCCAATTTGGTATGAATTCAACCAATAGTTTTGCTGGTAGCGTGTTAACAAACGAAGAAACAAACAAACTGAACCAAAAGCAATACACCTTGCCTCCACTTCGGGGGGCGGGGTAAAAATTGCAGTTGTTATTATTTATAGCTTATTATGATAGTATTTTACTGATCTGACATACTTGAGATCTTATCGGGCTGTATGTGGCCCCCCCAACTAAAATGACACCCTTTGACACCCTTGGTTGTTAATATCTTCAGTGTAATTCATCCCACAGGCCAGATTGGACCCTTTGGTGGGCCAGTTTTGTTTGACACCCCTACATTAATCTGTCTGTCATTTATTTAGAAAGGTACATATTCACTGTATCTCCAAAGAAGAACACTCCTCTCCTGTTGGCGACTCCTGGTTGGCCAGAAGGAATGAAGTCTCAATCCACAGCCTCATGGATCGTCACTGTCCCACCGAAGATGGAAGCACATGTAATGTTTCCCAGCCTCATCCAGCCGAAATGCAGTAAACGACACACCAGCATCAAAGTGCGGGCACTCGGCAGACTGGAGGAGTTTTACAGCCGCAGGGAGGATGAGGAGGCGGATAATGAAATCACTGTTTCAGAGAGTTTTTACCTCAATATGTCCAACTGTATGCCTGAAAGAGGAGACTTCACCGTCATCACCAAGATCACCCTGAAGAAGAGTAAGAAGTGGTTCTGTAGGTGTGGTGTCTGATGTTTGGACAGATACATTTAAAGGCTTAGTTTGGGCTTTGCGAAACAGGAGTCATATGAGGTACTTATTCATAGTGAGGGTATTCTTACTCATATTATATGGCACAGTTTGGAGAAGCAGACCAGAGTATGAGCATTAGAAGGAGTAGTAGAAGCTAAGCAATGTCCAGCTGTGGGTGGATACAGCAGCAAAACATATTCAGTGTATGCAATATCCTCCTGAGATCCAGCCAGGCATTTATGTCCTCTGTAGGAGACTGGAGTTTGACACCTTTACTTAACCCATAAAGACCCAGTGTTATTTCTGTGGCAGCTCCTAAATGAAGTTTCCTCTCTATTTAACCTTTCTTATGTGATTTATCACCATTATAGTATTATCTTCTGTAATTTTGATATTTTTCTGTGAAAACCTGTCATTTTCCTACATTTAATTTATTGATCATATAGATGTTCATTAATGTTCAGCTCGTGGTTTTTATATCAAAAACAGGAAACTGAGGAAAAATTGACTTTTTCAGTAAAGATATCATTAATCCAATTTAAACCAGATGTCTCCATCCACTGTAATTTATCAAACTCCATGGGTTTTACTGGTGAATCAGTGTTGTAGAAGATGACAGTGTTCCACGTTCACTACGGAGCCTCTGAACGTCCAAATGGGTCATATCTGATGACCATGAAAAGATGACAAACTGTATTTTACATTAGTTATTTACATGATTGATAGGATTAGTGCCTCTAAAGTTATTAAACACTTTCCATCAGTAGATGCTTTTGGTTGATGGTGGATTTTTGGGTCTTTACTGGTATCTAAAAAAAACCCAAAAATGCTGTCCACTGCAAAACATATTCCTTTAAAAAAAATAATAATAATAGAAAAAATTTATCTGAAAAAACTGTTGCCTCATGTCGTTTCCAATCATGTCAATCATTTAGTGTGAAAAAGCCAACACTTTGCTTTCCTGGGTCTCAGGAGGATATTTTCCCTACTTTACAGTTGACACCAGCAACCAGACTCCTGTGACTAAAACAGTAATTTCATCTCAAGTACGGGGGTTCATGGTGTACTTCTGCCTCAGTGGGTTCATTTGCTTATGTTATTATGTGAGTTTGATCAAATATACACATCAGTAGACCACCTATCCCTGTGTCCGTAGGGTTGGATTCCTCATCAGAAACCGGTATCAAGTAGAGCCCCGATTAATCGGGCCGATTATAGTGTATCACCGATTAATCAACATCGGCCAATATGTAGCCGATTTATTAACTTTTTTTGCTGCGGAGATTCTGTCGCTCGCTGCTCCTGTGTGTGTGCTGCCTGGAGAGTTAGAGGAATAGTAAAGTGTGTCAGTTTCACTTTCACTTCTGCATAGACAATCATGCTATCACCCCACGCACACATACACACACAATCATGGAATTACACACCGCTTTAACGAGTTATTTACCAAACTATTTTTATGTCACTACTTTTAAAATATAGACATCTTTTTCATAAGTCTGCTCTCCCCAGCATAAAAACTACCACATCTAGAACCTGTGGTTCCACAGGTCCCATACTAGTCTAAGAATATTATACAGCGTTTGAAAGTTGTGTCAATTATCTTTATGAGATAAACAAAGATTTATGCAACTGTTAATCCACATGTCCACAATTATCTACTATAAGATTATTATATCCTGTGTAGATCAATGTTCTTATTTCATATATCGGCCAGTTTATCGGTTATCGGCCAATATCAGAAATCTGGCGATATATTGGATATCGGCTTTTTTCAGCCCCCAAAATTGGTATCAGCATCGGCCCCAAAAATCCCAAATTGGTCGGACTCTAGTATCAAGGTAAAGCGTTGAAAATCCTCAAACTATAGTAGACACTTAAACTTGCCATTTAAGTTTTTATGTGTTGCTTTTGGTACTCCAGTGTGCTTCTCCAAACTGGAACCAGACCGACCACAATCGATGGTTAAATACATCATACAAACCCACCTCACTGTAACGTCACTATTTTTAGGAAATAGTTTTGTTGTAATTGTAAATCAGTAGCAGATTGAATTTGTCACGGTCTGTATGACATTAACCATTTTCTTTCTGTTCTCTTATCCTGTTGTTCATCTTTTAGGTCAACTGCTGACTATCATTGTGAGTGTAGTGGCTGCAGTGGTGGTGATTTTTATTATTGTGCTAGTAGTGGTCTATGTCGTGATTAGGTGAGTACATTTACTGTTCTTTAATCTGTGTTTCACTTGCCTTTTGTGTAATATTTGTCAGATGATTATGGTATAGCCTGTGACTCTGAAACCTTTTTCTTTTCTTGTCAACCAGGAAGAAGAAGAAGGAGCTGGAAAACCAGGTGTCCATCTACAATCCCAATGGCACCAGTTTTCTGCCGGGATACAACGGTCACCCCAGACCACCTGATGACGATGATTCTCATGTGTACGCTTCCATCGAGGACACTCTGGTCTACACTCATCTGTTGAGGAAAGGGGCAGAGATGGGCATCTACGGAGAACATGACACCTGCCAGTCCTACGCGGGCCACACAGACTCGCAAAAACCACTGGTCTCCAAGGACTGCGGTCCAGACGGCGTAGAGGTCAGCACCTACCAGCCGTTCCAACAACAGCCTCCTTCGCTTCCCAGCAGACCTCCAAGCCATTTGAAGCCCATGGTGGACAATGAGATTTACCAAAGGGAGGAGGAACGGTCCCCGGGTCTGGGTCCTCGGCTGGATCCGGAGGGAGGGAACTGAGAGGGTGATTGGATTCAGATTTCTGCTTTTCACTCGACCTACTTGAACTTTGAGATATTGATTCCCTGGCATCTGTGTGATTACCTGCTGCTCTGCATCACAAGACGCCTTTTTCCTCTCAAGTGCCATTTCTTTTACAAAACCAAGACCTTTAAAATAACCCTGTTCAAAACTTCCTGGATCTGTTACTGTGTTTTATTGTAGATGAAGGTGCATGTCTTTTGATAGCATTACTTATTCACCCACTTTGTGCCTGTTTTGCCACTAAAGAGGTTTTTTCATATGCATTGCAGATATTTGTACAGAATTTGTGTGTGCTGTTTACATGATAGTTTTACATTTTTATCATTAAGTAAGTATAAAAGAGGACTCAACCTCTATTGCAACATGTTGCGTGTTTTATAGCATCATTAGCACAGGATGCTTGATGTTGCATTGGATTGCACCAGCTTGTATGTACATGGACTACTTCACTTTTCACCTGCTGGAGGCTGTTTCTAGCCCTTTCTGGTGTACTTTCTTTGATACTTGCATTAAGACATTAAAATAAAATACGCACACTTTCAGAATATACACTAAAGCCACTCATGTCCACAGTGTGTCATCTGTGGGCATGAGTGGCATGTCGTTTCTCTGTTATTGGACTGAACTCAAGCAATAATTACAAGTGGATTTTAGAAGACAGACTGTGTGAGCTGTAATTTAACAGTGTTGTCAGTGATCACGGTCTTTCTACAAAGGTGTCGTCAGAACACTTTCTGAATGAAACGATGTTCAGTACCAAACCACATTCAACCTTTAAAAATAATCTTTCTTGAATGGATGATTTTATGAAACATAAAATATTTTCTAACAAATGTGGTTATTCTTTTTGACATGCAAGTGATTTACAAGAAACTTCAGTGCAAATATTACAAGATAAAATTACATGAGTTTGAGAATTATGATCAAATTTGTGATTAAGACTTAATATTTTTGCAATGTTTCCTCATGTAATTCAGAAAATGAACAGCAGAGGGAGACTGTCAGTGTAAGATACCATCTATATAGCAAATAAAATACTGTTTATGTTAACTGTCAGAAAATGTGTTTAAATGTCAGCTTTCTTGTGTTGGCGGTTGTGTAAAGTATTGCTGTAAAGTGCAACTCATAGACTTGGTGTAAACATAACTGAGATGAAAACATTGCATCTGCTGCTCTGACATCTGTGAACAACCATGGAGACGTCTAAACATGTTGATCTGATGTAACCTCCTTTTTGAGTGACAAAAGTAATTGTGAGTGCCAAAACCGAAACTAAGTCTGGATGATTCAGAAAGTCTGGGTGGAGGCTGAAAACACATCATTCACAGCCTCTAAATCTGTCTTGTAAAATAACTCAGTAAAACATATGCAACAAAACCTTAAAAAGGGGGTTTTCCGGTTATTGTTATTTACTGCAGCCGTTTTAGTTATGGAAAGTCCGAACTTTGTCTTTCTTAATAAAAAACATTAAGATTTTCTTTCCCAGTAAACTGTTGCTTCAGGAAAATTAAGGAGTTCTAAAAATTGTTACAACAGAAGACACTTTTATTAACGTTATATAATTTTAAAAAGTAGTATAAGTTGTCATTTAAAGTCAAATTAAGAAGGTACAGTTCATGTTTGCTGTTCATTAAAAAAGTTTATTTGAATTCACATAAAAATACATATGATATAACAAATACAGGCCGTACAGTGGTGTTTACCTTGATGAGTATCTGACATACTAATGTTTGAGAAAATGCATCATTTGTATGTGAAAATACCATTTCCCTGCGACTTATAGCTTATACAAACATATTCTCTGTGCAGACTGTCAAAAACAGGATGCACTACATTATGTTTTCATGTTTTGTGTGTATTTACCTGATATCATTCAAATGCTTAATGTTTATTTCTTCTGTAAGATGTGTTTACTGTTCATATGGGAGTTTATCTGCACAGGTTGATGTAAATGTGTGACTCAGACTATGTTAAACTCACACACTGAGGCCTTCTCAGCTCTGCAGCTCTCATCAAACCACTTCCCGTTGGCCGTGGTGGACAGGACGGCACAGTTCTGGCTGCGCCCTCCGTCCGGCTGCAGGGTGATCTCTGTCTCCCAGTTCTTAAAGCGCACGCTGGAACCGGATTGGTCCACCCAGTGGCCGTCAGTCACCATGTCGTTGACGCCCAGCCAGATGTGCTCCTCTGGGCCGATGCTCTGGCGGACGTAGTTGTAGAGCTGGTCGTTCTCATCTCCTGTCACAGGTGTGCTCAGGCTGCCTCCTTTGGCGATGCAGTCGTCACTGGCTGTGTGGAAGTTCTTCTTCACCGGATCAGCCAGAAAACACTTACCGAGGACTTTTGTGCCTCTCAAGCAAACTGAAGAGGAGTTTTAAGAATGTTAGTATTATTTATTATTACTTTTAGTGCCCTGAAAGCAATTAAATTCCTGGTTACAACATGAGACCAGCCCCCCACATCTTTATCTTTTTAAATACATCATCATCATCATCATAGTGTAGTAATACATTTAGAACACTACTACACTTTTTTTTTATATCATAGTACACTGTTGCCCTTAACCTATAAAGACCCAGTGCTATTTTTGTGATTTTTTTCCTCTATTTTTAACTTTTCTTAAGTAAAAAGGTGACTTTTTAGCAAAATATATCATTAACTGAACATAAAACAAGTGTCTCCATCCACTGTCATTTATCCAACTCCATGGGTTTTGCTGGTGAATGAATGTTGTAAAAGATGATGGTGTTTCCCATGCGGCAGTTCCCAAATGATTTTTTTCTCTATTTTTAACTTTTCTTAAGTAATTTATCACCATGTATTCTAATATTATGCTCAGAATTTTGCATTTTTAGTAAAATCAAGTATTTTCTTATATTTAATTTACTGATCATGTAGATGTTCATAAAAGCTCAGACTAAAGTTGAGGGTTATTATATCAAAATCAGAGAAAACTGAAGAAAAAGTGACTTTTTCAGTAAAATATATCAATAACTGAACATAAAAACAAGTGTCTCCAACCACTGTCATTGATCCAATTCCATGGGTTTTACTGTTGAATCTATATTGTAGAAGATGACAGTGTTTCCTTGGTAACTAAAAGCCTCTGAATGTCCAAATGGTGACCATGAAAATATGACAAACTGCATTTTACACCAATTATTTACATGGATTGGTAGGATTAGTGGATCAACAGGTATTAAACTTTTTACATCAGTAATTGATTTTGGTCGCCAGTGGATATTTGGGTCTTTATGGGTTAAAGTTGGAAAAAAAGATATTTACCTCTTCTCATGAAAAGATTGTGACTGTGATTTATTTTTGATAGATTAAGTGTAACTTGGACTCAGTATGTAATCATTACACCTGGTTAAAGCTGATTACTCGTGTATAAATGGGAATGAAAAAAAGAGGAATATGTCTGCAAATAAATTTATTCCAACTTTATGGTCAACAGTGTACATGTCTGTGACTGCATCGTACTCTCATGGAAAAACAATGAAGCACAGTAGCTTTACCTGTTTGTAAAGCTTGCTGCTCTTTCAACAAATTCACCTCTTGAACAATCTCATTGATCTGTTTCTTCAGTTCCTCAATCGCACTGTTATTTGAGTCTGTAAAAAGGCCAGAATTTGAGAAAATAACAGCTTGCACTAATGATATGACAATGAATATGTAAAAGTAATATGAAGTCCTACCTTTCTTGCCATTTCTTTTCTTTGAGGTGGTCTGCTGGAGGGTGTATTGTGTCAGCAGCAGAAGGCAAAACAACAGGACCGCTCTTGCACCCATGATGCTTTCAAAACACTTAAAATCCACCGTAAAGAAACTGTTTTGCCGTCGCACCACAAAAGCTCCCTGCAGCTCGGAGGGCTGGCCAGACTCAGACTGTTATGGTTCACTCACCCAGCACAGAGTTGTATGAGGAAATCTTATCTCAGAGAGAACAAATGCTTTACAGATGTTAAACAGGCTTTTGTGTTGCTGAGAGAGATGGATGGTGAACAGAACTGTGCAGCATTTAACGACAGACAACCATGACTTGAGTTCCACATGTTTGCAGATGAACATCTAAAACATTGTCAATGCTTAATTTTGAGTCAAAATCACAGAGAATAATGACTCAGGTAGTCTAAGGGGCAATTATTCCAAAAATGCAGGACTACTTCAATTAAAAAAAAAAAAAAAGTATTGGTTTTATCCTTTTTAAAAAAAAAAAAAAAAAGAAAAAATGTTCAGTTTTGGTCTCTGGGAAGAATTTTATCATTGGATCACTCAGTAAACTCAGTAAAAGTACTTGATAGTATTTGCACAAACTGTCTGGGTCACAGGTGTCAAACTCCGGTCCTCGAGGGCCGCTGTCCTGCATGTTTTAGACGTTTCCCTCTTCTAACACACCTGATTCAA
>JAPQRP010000010.1:14683460-14710188 GCA_037367295.1 Apogon hyalosoma | reverse complement strand
ATAGTGTCCTTAGGGATAAGTATTTCTTAAAAGCTTTTAACCTTATTCTAGTATTGTTGTAACACTTGTATTTGTTATTGTCATGTCTAGTTTCATGTTTTTGCTTTATACCTCATGCTCTGTCTGCATTTTATTTTATTTTATTTTATTTTATTTTATTTTATTAAAATTAGAGTTGCCCTCAATGTTTTTTCCTTAGGTTTAAAGCTAGGACATGACGGTGATGATAATTACATTTCTTCTTCTAGGACACACTAAATAGGTCAGTATCGACAATGAACGTAAACTATATCGGTTGAATGAAGCCATTTAAGGACAAACGCCGATAGTACATCGATATTTAAATGCACCTGTGGGTTGGACCTGTAAAAACCCGGGTTATGTCTACACTGTTTGGAATTATGATGGAAAAGGAAGATAATTTAGGATGTCGATAACAGAAATAATGGAGATAAACGCTGGTCTGTGCGTATTTGTCAGTATTTAAACGCATCATGGTGACGCTCTTTATTAATAGTAACATCCAGCTGGTAGTTCTACTACATCCCCATCTGTTACATGAGCAAACAGTGAATATATCCTAAATTCGACCCTCGGTATGAATGAAACCCCTGTCGTCGACACATTGCGGTCATACCCCAGGCCACAAACATCCACTCACTCGTCTTTCTCCAGCAGCGCGTCCTCACTGATCTCACTCACTGGAGCGATGCTTTCCGTCTCTGCGTTAAAATTTCGGAAGCACACAGATAACTTCTCGTCGAAATCGTTCACCAGGTCCTCCATCGACCTAAAAGCACCAGGTTCCCCCGGGGAAAAGCTGCCGTCGTGCAGGTCCTCGTCATCCTCATCCTCCAGGAGGAGCTCCGCGGCGGACGCACGGCCTTTACGCGGCAGCTGCTGCTCCGCATCCAGGCTCGGATCACCCACATTCGGCCACTCGTCGTCGAAATGCGCGATGGGTGCCGCCATAGCCCGGACTTCCCTATTCGCCCCGGGTAAAAGAAGGACGTTTTTGGGGACGACCAGGCCTCAGCATCCTCTCTCCGTGTGGCCGCTCGCTTCCCTGCGCCGGACAGTATGGCTGCACCGACCGGGCCCACTAGTGGCTGCAGTGGACACGGCTGCAGGGCTCTAGCCTGCAGAGAAACACGCACACTGTGGGGAAATGTGCAGCTTGTAAAAGAAAGCTGGATGTGTATCTGAAGCACAGAATAGACAAGATGAGTTTATTTGTATGGCACCTACATACACATGGTAATTCGAAGTGCTTTGCAAAAATAAAAGTTATAAATGCATAGATAGGAATATAGATGGAAAAACAGTAAAGCATATAATTTCAAATAGAATATTAAAAAAAGTGAAAATAAAGCCTATAAATAACCTATAATGACCCAAGTGATGCAGCAAAACCTCATCTTCAGTCGACTCCTAAAATCATTTACGCTCAAGAAAACCACTGTAATTAAACAATAAAAAAAAAAATCAGCTTATTTCATTAAACTAGTCACCAAAACGCAGCTTTAACACCCTTAAAGTGTGTGTGTGTGTGTGTGTGTGTGTGTGTGTGTGTGTGTGTGTGTGTGTGTGTGTGTGTGTGTGTGTGTGTGTGTGTAAATTATGAGGGTTTCAGGCCAACAGTGACCTCCTGCGGCCACAAACAGAACAACACAAACGTCAGTCCACTGTATAAAGCTGTTACTATTGGCAACAGACGCCAAACAAACTTCTAAAAACACGGGAAATCCCTCTGAATGCGCCTGTGCATAAGCCGTTTGGGATATTTAGGTGTGTCCTGTGAATATTTTGGCAGATCTGAGCCCATCTCTGGTGAAATGAGCTCACCACTGTCGATGCTGAAGAAGACAAGGCGTGTTCCTCTGTGTGACCCCATGAATGAGCAATGGTAGGTGAATAAAACTGCACAAAAGAACAAAATACTTCAGCAAATAAGTGTAGCTGTGAAGACCCACTGGGTACATGAACTTGTGTTTGACCCACAGCGGCAGACAAAAAGTGCCATTCAGGAGGAATCTGTTGACAGGTACCATCATTTTTAACTATTGCACCTAAAACTAAAGCACTAAAACTGAGAAACTATTGACATTTTCAGAGTTTCAGGCAGATGTTTCTTCTGAAACATATGTTCCCCTGGCTTCCAGTTCTCATCTCAGTGATGGTCTTTCCACTTCGAAGTCAAAAACCTCACAGAAGAAAGGTACAAATCTATAAAATACAACTCTACAGCCCAAATCGAATTATTTGAGATGATCAGTACCATTTTTTTCCCTCTATATTTGCATCTAGAATTACATGATTAGTTGATGAGGTTAATTTCATGTTATGTGCATAATGATGACGTAAACTAAACCAGAGTATTGACATTAAAACTAACAGACCATCAACCAAACCACTGGCAACCAAAAAAGCATCTACTGATCTAAAAAGTTCAATAGCCTCTGAACAACTATTTCCATAAATACACTGAAATAATTTAGATAAAATCTAGTTTCTCAGATTTTCACTGCTGTCAGACACGACTGATTTGGACATTCAGAGGCTCCGTAGTGGCATGGACACTCCATTATGTTCTGCAGCACTGATTCGCCAATAGAACCCATGTACTTTGACAGTGACAGTGGTCGGAGACGCTTGTTTTTATACCTAATGATATATTTTGCTGAAAACTTCACTTTTCTTTTCTTCAATTTTTTTATGTTCTAATATAATCACCTTTGAATTTTAAACATAGAAAAATATTTGGTATTCACCAAAAAATGCAGAGTGTAAAATATGTGATACTAATAAAACATGTTTAATAACCCTTGAACCATGAATACTATCAATACATTAAAATAATTCAGGTAAGTTTTTGAGCTTTTCAGCAGAATTAGAGGTTCTGTAGTGAACATGTTCTACAACATCGATTCACAAGTAAAACCTATGTAGTCTGATAAATGACAGTGGTTGCAGATGCTCTTTTTATGTTCACGTAATAAACATTTTTTTAGAAAAATATATATTTTACTGAAAAACTCATTTTCTCTCTATTCTGATATAACCTTTTCATTTTCACTGCACTTTTATGAACATCTACGTGATCAGTGAATTAAATACATAAAAATATCTGATTCTCACTGAATAATGCAAATGCAGAAGATAATATTATAATAGGTGGTGATAAATTGCTTAGGGGTCAAAACACAGTAATGGTGCCCTGGGTGTCCGAAAATGTATTGTTTCATTGAAATTTTAAATTCTTACATCATTGTAGAAAACAATTTGAATTTTCAGATAATGTAAGTTTCATTAATACACACCCAGTCCTTTTTCTGTGAGACACTGGGAAACACAAGGGGATAAAAATAGCCTGTCTGACGGGACACACGGTCATATTGGCCTAGGTCAGAAATTAGGTTATTTTTTCATGTTTTTATTATTCAGATATTTTAAACTAATTAAAAGTAATAGTTTAACATAGAAAACTGCCACCCAACACTAATATTGTGGAGAAATTATTTAGTACTGGGGGTGGTGTGTCCCGTCAGAGATATTTGACTTTGAAAAGTTTTCATATTTTCACAAATGTTAAGTTGTATCAATAAAACTTGTAATCCTCTTTTTACTAACGATATGTAATAATTAAAACTACAAGTTACAAAATTAGGAATGGAAAGGTTAAACGTGAAAAAAACAAAACCAAAAAAAAACAACATGGAAATAATTGATTTAGAAGTCGTTACAAAAATAGTTGTAGGTTTTTAAGGGTTTAACTCATCATTATAATCATCGTACCAATAGAAAATATGATTCAGTGGATGATTTCATACTTTGTCTAAATCTCAGGGGCTCCACCAAGTGACTTTGAGCTGATGTCTGCTATGATGCAGCGGATCTCCATGTTGGAGAAAACAGTGAGGAGCCAAGCACAGGAAATTAAAACCAAAGTAAATACACACAACTCATCTAATTAACAACACCAGTGAAAGCACTAAGAAACGCCTGAATGGTTGTATCTTCTCTGCTCTTCTACAGGATAAAAAGATTTCAGTCCTGGAAGAGAAACTTAAAAAGAATTCAGGTGATTATGTCCAGAGTTCAGTCTAGTATTTGATGCTGAATTTGCAGATAAAACTGAATCTGTCTGTGTGGATTCAGGGGGTCCACATGATCTTGAAAGACGGTGTGAACAGTTGCAAAACCAAGTGTGTGAAATGGAGGTGAGTTTATTTATTGAAACACAGTAAAAAGTGTCTTTAAATTGTGGCGAGTGACGCAGTTACTGACGGTCTTTATATCCTGTAGAGTTTTCTGAACGACTACGGTTTGATCTGGGTGGGAGATGGAGAGACGAGTGAACATGAGGAGACACACAGCTCAGATAAAGACCTGCAGTCAGGTAGTTTCAAAGTTGTCCTATAACAGATTTAACATTTAGTATCTATATATATATTTTTTTGTTTTTATGAGAACACAATAATAGCGAGACTAAATGACAACAAATGTAGGATGTATCACAAGTGTAAACTGAAAAAATCAAAATCTTACCAAGTGTATTTTTCTCATTTCTACTCAAAATATCTCATCACACTTAAAATAAGACATAATCTCCTAGAGTAACTTTTCAGTGAGATATAAGAACTTATTTTTAGACAATAGATATTAAAAACCTTACTTAAAGAAATCTTACCAAGATAATTTTCACTTGTTCCACTGGCAGATTTTTTTTTTTTTTTGCTTGAATTAAGAAAAAAAAAAAAAATCTCGGATTAAGTAAAAAAATCTGCCAATGGAACAAGTGAAAATAATCTTGGTAAGATTTCTCGAAATAAGATTTTCCAGATCTATTGTCTAAAAATAAGTTCTTATATTTCACTGAAAAGTTACTCTTTAGGTGATTATGTCTTATTTTAAGTGTGATGAGGTATTTGGACTAGAAATGAGAAAAAAAAACACTTGGTAAGATTTGGATTTTTTTCCAGTGCAGACAGAAAGGGAAAAAATCTGCATCTTTTATATTTAAAATTGTCCTTTAAAATACTGAATGGTGTGGGGGAAGGGTTTGTTTGTTTTTTTTGTTTTATTTTTTTACTGAGTATGGAAAAAATACAACTGCATTGAAATTAGTGTTGGTGCCAGTCTTTGACCTATGTATTATATGGACAGTTTTTCATTTTGGGGTTTTTTAAGCTGTTAAAAACCAAGCTTATATCCCTTTTAAATCAGAATACTTCAATGATCCCTGGGGGAAATTGGGTTTGTTACAGTTGTACCAGTCAAGATCAGAAATATAAAATATCAGCACACAGTATTACAATGTTATTGTACAATAAAATAGAATAAAGGTTAAAAAATATGACTAAAATATGAATATAAACTAAATAGTAATCGCCTTCGTCCATTAGTAGCTGTGATAGGCTACAGCGACCCCCGTGACCCTAGTGAGGATAAAGCAGGCTCAGAAAATGAATGAGTGAATAAATAATATTGCAAGACCAACAAAAGTCTTATGGCTAACATGGTTTGTGAGGGCACAGCGTCCGAAAACTCCTAATAAAAATGAAATGGGGATAAAAACATTGAAAGTTGGAAAGAACTTAAATACAATCTGGAACCATATCAACAGGCTGCACAAATACACACATGTGACAATTAAAGGGTTAAAATTCCAACAAATTTAATAAGTACTTGATAGTTATGATCAGGACTGAAGTGAATTAAAAGATTTAACTCATTTAAAGCAGAAAATAATATCCATATATAATATTTTATGGTTTCTATTTTTAACTTGGACATTAATAAACTCATTGGAAGTTTCCTGAGGTGGACGAGTCTCTACATGACTCCATTCCTGCAGCGTCAGGGTTAAAGAAGAAGGGTTTGTCACTCATTTATGACAGTAGAGCAGTCCATTACATCAAAAAATTCAAACACATGTGCAAGATAATTTAATATGTTTCTAATTTTTGGTTGCATGTCACAGTAAACCCTTCTCCTTCTGACTCAAATGTACCAATCTTTCTCCTACAGGCAGCTCTGTGGGACGTTTCCACATGAACTTCGACCTGGTCCTGCAGAGGATCAAGGAGCTGAACGTGGTCGCAGGGGAGGGAGAGTGTTTTGTGCAAACGACTGCAGCGGGAGGACATCTGGCCCAAAAGAAACCGATTCAGCTGAGGCTCTACAGGAACGGCATCGTCATGTTCGACGGGCCTTTTCGTTCCTATCAGGAGCACAGCACCCAGGTTAGAATCCCAAAAACACAATGGACAATAGAGTTAATCCAGAAAGACTGGGGCTGATCTGCTCCGTCATGTCTTTACAGCAATGCATGCAGGATCTGATGGATGGGTATTTTCCCTCTGAGCTGCAGGAACGATTTCCAGATGGTGTGCCGTTGGAGGTGGGTCTACGTGTTTTTGCGTTTGTAGGTGAGAACGTGTATGAATTTGCCTCTTGACTGAATTTATGTCCTGTAGGTTCATGACAAGCGAGATGAGGAGTTTGTCTTCAGGCTTCCATGGGATGCATTTCCCGGAAGAGGGCAGGCCGTTTGTGAAGAGGAGGATACATCTCCAAATGCTCCAAACACTCAGATACCTGGTCTGGAAATACGTGTTTTTCACACAAATGTTTTTCTCTGCTTCATTTGTCTCACAGCTGTAATTCATTCAGATGAAAGTTTTTGCACAATATATAATACAACAAGCTGTTAAAATACAACACTTTTGTAGTCATTTCTATCATTTTTATCTTTTGTTGTCTCACTTAAAGCAGTCTGTAGCTGAGTCACTTTACAGATGTCTGGGAATCATTACAGCTCAACCAAGGACTTATTTTCCCTAAAACATCTCACATGATTCCACCCTAAATGAATGCAATCATGTAATATCTCAGCAAAAACTAAGATGAGAGAAAAAGTAGAAACGTTTAAAGCAGGTTTATGTATTAAAAGTTTATTTTTGTGCATTATTGTTATGAAAAGGACAGAGTTTATTTTTGTTTTTGATATGTGCACTATTACTGTTATGAAAAAGACCGTTTATTTTAATGTGAAATGCTGCTGCAAAATGAACAGTCTATTCTTGATATGTACAGCAACGTTACGTTTTGTACATAGTTAGAATTTAGTCTGGTAAGTGAGGAGTTTTGAGTTACTAATTAAATCTGACAAAGGAATTTAGGGTAGGTGAAGGATGGGCTAAGGGGGCGGAGGATTATAAGTTAAACTTCATCCCGCTCCTTTTTGAATGTTTGACTTTCTTTCATATAATCCTTTTGTTGTTTGGTTTTAATGCTATATTCGAAATGAATAAATATTAAGAAAAAAAAAAAAAAAAAAGTTTGATTCTCTTTTCCCTGTAAATAAAACTGGACTCTTCTGCATACAAACTCTTACTTATATGGGACTTTTCATGCAGGACTTTGCAGAATATAGTTGCATCAGTACTTGAGTAAAGGATGTGAATACTTTTCCTTCACTGTTTAAAAACAGCCTAATTCACCCTCATATTTTCCTGTGCTTCACAGGCAACAAACTGAGCCTGGATCAGTTCCTGAACCAGCTGCCGAAGGTGGTCGTCAGAGCCGGTCGAGTGATTGATATCAGGGATTCGTTGAGATGTACCCTGCAGGTGAGCAGCAGACACATTCTTGGACTTGTTGTGGATTTATATGCGCTGCAGATGAACGTTATAGAGAGCGATGAGGCCTGTCTGTACTTGTGGTGAACACCCACTCGCTGCAGTTATGTTCATCTAACCAAATACTTTTATCAGGGTTCATCTGATGCCCAAAGCAGCAGCTCTGTCATCCTCATAGACACTCCGACGCTGCAGGAAATGAAGGAGAGGTACTCGAAACGCTGTCGTCTGTTAACGCAAATCACACATTCTGACAGATGATTTTTTTTTTTTTCTAGAAATTAGTCTTAATCTCATTTCAGTTCAGTGGCCACATACAGCCCAATTTGATCTCAAGCCAGCCACACCAATAAAATAACAGCATAATAAACTATAGATAATGACAACTCTAAACTTGTATCTGTTTTTAAGTGAAAAAAGTGAAATTACATCAAGAAAATGCATTGAAAATACTTTTTAATTACTGTGAATAACGTGAACTGCAAACAACCTGAAATTTCTCCAGAAAAGTAAGTGCAAAATGAACAACATTATGCCTCAGCGTATTATTTACACGTGTGCATTACGGCTTACAGATCACAGCGGATCTCCAAATACACAAAACATTTAGTAACAGGCAGAATATTGTTAAAACTGCACTTACTTCTCTTAAGACACTTCAAGTTGTACATGGTTGTTCAGGTTATTCACACATTTTTGGTGAAAGAGTAGTTTGTTAATGTATTTAAAATTCTTTTACACAGAAACAAAGACGAAAAATTTGGAGTTGTCATTATTTATGGGTTATTATATTATACTGGCTATTTTACTCAACTGAAATCGAATTGGGCTGCATGTGGCTCCTGAGCTAAACTGACTTTAAGACCTTTGATTATTAATATCTTAAGGGTATTTTTTGCATTTCACAAACTGGGGCACAAATATGGGCCAGACTGGACCCTTTTGGGCCGGTTTTGGCCCACGAGCCGTATGTTTACCACCCCTGAAAAAAAGTAAAGTAAATCCATAAAAAGCATGTATTTGTTGATTAATTCACTGCAAACATCATACGGCATCCAAACTGTATACGTGGAGAGTTAAAAATGATTTTGCAATGTTAACACTGTGTTGAAAACACAAGAAAAACATGGTTTATTGAGTTCAATGGAAATGCGAAGTCTGAATACATGATGTAAAGGCTGATTAAAACCCTGATTTGGCCGCAGCAGCTGATAGTCGAGATTGTGGAGATTACTGTATGCACTGGTTTGAAAAATGGGGCAGGTCAGCACGATCAGTTCACATCTTGTGATGTTTCTGCAGATCTGTCACCTCGTATCACTCATATAGAAACTGTATTTTATAATGATGTGATATCGCTTCTTATATTTTTACTCTTAAGTGTCTGTGTTAAATTACCATATTATTTGACTGTCATTTGCTAGCAGCCTTTCCACACGTATTTACTGATGTGTGTCACGGTCCACAGATTACAGACGCTAAACTCTGAGAGGCCGTCGTCTTCCCGTGACGTGATCACACTGAAGGTCAGGTCAGAAGACGGGGATCACACTTACGTCTTAAAAATGAGCCATTCAGAAACAATCGGCCACCTCCGCCAGTATCTGGACAAACACAGGTCAGTACTTTAATTTAGGATGATTTCTTTAACGTTCACCAAATCACATAGGACGACTTCAGTATCTGTTTTCATAAGAATTACAGAACGAGGTATGAGTGAAACATCTTCACAGCTCTATTGATAATATGTCTAACAGTACAATTACTTCAGAAGAAGATGCGTTACATTTTCCACCAGTTAATGGTAAAGAAAATAATATAACTGTAAGACTTTTTAAAACAGTATGTTCTAAGTAGAGATGCGCTGATTGTGATTTTTACATTTTTTGTCTTTTTTTTTTTTTTACTAGCTGAAATAGATTATTGTTTAGGCCATGGGTGTCAATTTCCTTTTAGTTCAGGGTGCCACATACAGCACAACGTGATCTCAAGCGGGCCGGACCAGTAAAATAACAAGCATAATGACTTTTACATCCCAAATAATCCAAAATTTTCACTTTGTTTTAGTGTGAAAAAAGTCAAATTACATTATGAAAATATGAATAACCTCAACAACCATGTAAACCTGATGTTTGTTAAGGAAAAATAAGTGCAATTTCAAGAATATAATGTCTCAGCTTATTATTAACACAACTTGCAGATTGCAGTGAATCTATTATTTTGTTAAAATTAAACTATTTTTATTCGTAAAACATTTCAGGTTATTCATATTCTATTCTGAGAATAGTCTGTAATTGTAAATATTATCATAATTTGACACCCTTTACTGTTAATATTTTCAGTGTAATTCTTCCTTTTGCAAATTCATGCTGTGGGCAGGTTTTGGCCCCCGGGCCGTATGTTTGACATCCCTGGTTTAGGCCCTTAATCAATTACAGAATGAGCAGAAAGTTAATCATGTAAACTTGACTGAATGTCATCTTATCCTCTTGAGACCCAGGAAGGTACAAATTTTGTCTTTTTTTTTTTTTTTTTACATAAAATAATTATCTTGATTGGAAACAGCATCTTAAAACAGTTTTTTTTTTCCTTTTTTTTTTAATAGAATGTCTTTTGAGTGGGCAGTGTTTTTGTTTTCTTTCTTTGTTTTTTAAGTAAAACTGCTAGTCTTTTCCCCTATATAGGACAAAAATGCATTGCTGGGTCTCAAGAGGTTAAAAGCATCATACGACCAAAAGCAGATGATGAATTGGTGCATCACATTTTTGATGAAAGTAAATGGTCTCTATTGATTTTAAGTCTTTTCATGCTGTGCAGAAAAACATTATGACAGTAATGGTTTATTCTCATTTTATTAAAGGGGCGATGACCTACCTGCCTACGACATAATCAGTGTGTACCCACAATGCACCTTTGTTGACAACTGTCAGACTCTACAGTCATGTGGACTCACAACTAATACGTCTCTGCTGCTGCGGAAGAAGCAATGAAGTGACAGAAACCTAAAAAACACTTTACACGTACTCAGAAACAGGCTGAGTGAAAGTGCACATATCCTATTTCTATTATATATTTTTAATATTTGAGTGTTAAGATTAATTTTTAAATACCATGATGTAGGGTAATGCCAGATAGTTTACCCTATGTCAGTATGGCAAATTTAAGAATGATTTGACAGTATAAAGTGCTGTGTTGAGTTATTTTCATCCATAAAATGTGTAGAAATTTGCTGATATTGTGACCAGAGTTGATGTGTTTCATCACAGTGGAGTCAGTTCAATGTGTACAGTACCACTTAGACAAAAGAATTAGTTGAAAATCTTTATTGCTAAAATATGCAAATACAAACAAGAACAAAGTAAGAAAATATAAACATCTTTCCCTTTTGCAAAACATTTGAGATGTTAAGGCATGCGGAGCCTGAAGACAAATCTTGTGCTACTCAAGTTTAAAGGTCCCATGAAATGAAAAATGGCTTGTGTGTCCCTGGGAGTATTATTCTGTGTAATTTTATAACAAATATGCAAAAAAACAAAAACACTGTTGCATATCTTTATAATAAAATCCCTTTCTCTCCCTGTAAAGTGTCAAGTTTTTTTTTAAATGGCTTATTAAGCAAACAGGAAAAAGACTTAACTCCATCTAATACAGTCTGATCGGTACATGGGGTGATCCAGCCAACCCCGTCAGTCATCATCACCTTGGATTAAAACACACCCACAGACTGTCATCGATCTGAAACCTCACCTATCACCCCCCTCCTCGCATTAAATCCATCTTAAACACATCAAACAGAAATAAATTACAATCTAAAAGTCACTTCATGGGACCTTTACACATTGTGGATGCAAAGTTTGATCAAACACGTTTCCACATTATTACAGCAACACATTAGGAAAACCCAAAACGTTGTCAATGCAAACAAAGAAAAATAAATAACACTAAAGATTAATACTGTTTCAGTCTCTGTCGAATGCGAGTCAGCCGTTATCAGTTGTAAATGTACGGTATACTGTGAAGTTACTCGTGTACTGTGCACACAGCAGGTCATTCATACATCATAGGATTCAGTTATGTTTTCTATCTACCAGGAACAACACAGTGCCAGGGCCTGCACTCACAGCCCAAAGCCGTCTACTACATTCAGAGTCAGGGAATGTATTAACTATCCTACTGGTGATACACTGAGAAAGATCATATTGGAAGAGTTTGCTGCAAACAGCCCTTGGTGTTGGTCTAAAACGAATCAGCATTGCGGTTGCGAACATGACAGAAAGGCACATGTTGGTTGTTGTTTTTTGTTGTTTTTTTTTCACTTTGAAACCAGGTCTGCAGCAGAGAGAAGCGTTCACAAACATTCACAGACTCGCTCGACGAGAGTTTCTTTGGTAACAGAGCTGTCGTAGGCCTGATGGTGCGAGAGTGCTGATTTGGTATCAAACCCTTCTGTTGATAAGTCTTCTACCTCACAGCAGAGTCTAATGTTACACTGTCCACCATTTTAAATAATGGCGTGTTAGTAACGTTTCCTTTGTGAATTCACTTATAAGCATTAAAGAGGTTAAAATATTCTCAGTTGATTGTCAACCACTTACTTGAAAATTTCCCTCGAGAAGGAAATTAAGATTTGAATAAATTATATTTGTGGGACTCCTACACAAATATCTATCCACTAAGGTGGAAGACAGAATAAGACTGTTTGGTAACTGACAGTATCATGTCATTATCAAGAAAACAAAAAAACACACGCACACACAATGTTTAAGGATCAAGTATTAGAGGTAAGTTATTTTCTGTTAGCCCTTGGACTGAAATAGATGAACTCAAGGGGGGGGTGGTTTCTGAGCTACAGGCGAGCTTTAGAGTCGACTTACAGCCAGTGAGAAAAGTAGAAGCTAAACCATTTGGGCTTTCCTCTGTCCTTGTTCTAAGAAAATTAAAAATCCAGTCCTCTTCTGAGATTCAGTGACTGGTATGAATGATGAGCCCGTTTTAGCTGCTTAAGAGGTGATGTGGGGCTTTCACAGGTTTCTTCCATGTCCTGGGTGGAGGGGTTATTGGGTAATGCAGTTTTCGCCCATGTCCTGTGCATAGCGATCCAATATGACATTACGAAGTTCCTCAACATCTCGACGGAGCTGTTGAGCTTCAACCAGCTTCTTCTGCAGCACTTCTGGACTCATCCAGTCTTCATCCTGCTCTGTCACAGGAGGGGGTGCTGAGAAAAAGAAAACACAAACACACACATCAGTGGAAAAAACCCTTTCACAGCACTTTTCATTTACCGTGACCAAATACAGCTGTGTGTTACAAAATATAGGAAGTTAAATGATTAACAGGACTTCTGTAGGTTTCAACATCTTGAAAGTGAGAACTTTAAGACTAGTATGAATTATCAGTTTAAGATCCATTTCATACTCATGCCAAATACTGTTTACTGATCTGATACGTTTACTCCTAAATTAATTTATTTGAATATTTTCTCACACAAAGTGAGATAGGATTAAAATTAAGTTTAAAAGAGATGTTTTATTTTCACCGAGTCAGTGTTAGATGAGTAATATCACATGCAGAAGTAGCTTTTCGGATGACAACATGTCACATTACCCCATCACCCACTTTGCACTACACCAGTTGACCAGTTTGCACAGTTTGCAGGTACTGGTTGATAAATAGTTTCATGTGGGTTTAATTTTACACTTCTACAATGTCATCAATACAAAAAAAAATAACCAACCATTAAAAAGCATGAATGAACTAAATTCAATTTTAGGAAAGTAATATTACTTTCTTAATGCAAGACCTGTACAAATCACACTAAATGTATTCTTAAGTGCAAATTTCAGATTCTAAATAATTCTCCTCACATCATAAATTAGACAAAGCAGTACCCACATGTGAGACCGAGCAGCAGGGAGAGGTTGGGGTCTTGTCCCTGGGCTCGCTGGGTCAGGATGCTGCACAGCGAGCGCAGGTCACTGAGGCAGGAAGCGATCTCTGCGTGGAGCCTCTGTGTGAGACGAGCCCCGGCCGGCTGCAAGGCTGAGGAGGCCTGGTCACTGCTCCTCCGCTCCGGATCATTCATCTGCTCCTGCAGGGTCAGATTCTGCTCCATCAGGTCTTGGTTCTGGGCCGACAGCTGAAACACAGTGGTCAGCAGTGAGTAAGGGGAGCAGTTAGGCGATATGTTAAGGCTTGTCCTTCATGGATGGGTTTTTGGAGCTCACCTCTTTCATGGCTGCATGAAGCTCTAGCACATTCTGCTCTTTGGCTAACACCTCTTCTCTGAGAGCCTGTGAGCTGCTCTCTTCCTGAGACATCTGCTCCTCTAAAGCCTGCCCACAGAACACAGGATGCACAAACTTCAGGACAAGTGCATCTTGAAAACATTAATGTGAAAAGGCTAAAAATGTCATCAGTTTAGTGAATTAGTCTTCAAAACAAGGCCGCCTTCTGTTATTCTAAAAATAATCAGACAAAATAATTCCCAAATTTGTTTATAATCTGAAGAATTTCCTGTTCTGACATTTCAAAATTAAAGAATATGTTTACATAGTAAATTGAAACATGTTCACTCATTAAATCTGTACAAGACAACTAAATTATGACTGCCTGTGAGTAAATACCTGGATTTGGGAGCCAAGCTGTTCCATCATCCGATGTTGCTTCTCGATAACCTTCAAAGAAAAGAGGAAACCTTTTAAACAATACTATGAGACAACAGTACTGTCAGGTGTCATTAATTTCTTTCTCTTCCATTTCCTGCACCTCCATTAGGTTCTAACTTGAGCCTTGTTGAGATAATAAGTGTGTGTTTGAAGTTTCTGCTTTGCAGAAGAGCACATTTTACAGAGGAACAATGAGAAATTAGCTGCACTTTGATGATCAGTTTGGTACTATACACTAACCACAATGCATCTTACTTTCAGAGAAGTGAAACTTCTCTGTGAGTAAAACTGAACTGAACAAACTTCCTCAAAGCTCAATAACCCAGATCACACTGATCAACCAGTGTATGAAGGTAGAGCAGAGGAAACTGACATTAATGGTCATGAGTGTTTGAAAAGACTCAGATAAGTATGAGGTTCCACTAGGTGATCTTTATAAAAAAAAAAGAAACAAGCAATACATGTAACTAACAACAGACCTTTTTGAGTCTCTGTTGCTCCTCTCTCAAAGCATTATTCTCTCCTCTGAGTTTCTCAATATCCAGAGAAGGCAGTCTGGCACCATCCTCAAGGCCCTGCTGCACCCTTTGCTGCATACTGATGAAGACAAACACACAACATGCATTATGCACAGTTATTTATGTCACTTTGGGCAGAGAGAGTGAAGACAAACACGTTGGCTACAGAGAAAATACTTGGTTTGTGTGCACATACCAGGGTCTTCCCTATTATGACATTTTGGGCACCACATACACCAAATAAATCCAAAGTGTGTTTGAAAAGCAAAACTAACCAAATGAGTTTTTCCCCTCAGATCTAATGGATGCAACTGGTCCCAGTGGACTTGTTGAGCAAGTGTAAGTATTTTGGACATTTATTACTTTTACAAACTTTTGTCCAAAAAACATGGCAACAATAAGGGTCTAAAGTGTTATGACATTGTATATTTAGAATAAAAAAAATGTCAAAACTTGCTGCCCCAAATCCCCCACCTAGTCATCCAAATTTCACACAAAATTAAGAAAAATACTAGAATCCACAGTGCACTAACAACCTCTGAAAACCCAGCGAAATCCCTACATACTCAGTAATGGTGGTCAGCAGGTCTCTTTCTCTACGCTTCTGCTCCTCCAGCTGAGCGTCTTTTTCCAGAAGCTGGGAGTGCGTTGCCTCTAGATGAACCTCTAGTTCTTTGACTTTCTCCTGCAGCTCAGCTACGTGCTGTTCAGCCTCTAGAAGCTGTAAGAAAACAAGGTCCAGATTTAAAGTAACTATTCAGAAACCTTGAAACGAAATGAAAATAGATGAACCTAAAGCAGAACTTGTCCTTACCTGCTTGTTCTGGCTCTGATAGTCTTCCAAGGTGGGCAGGTCAGCGAGATAACGCTCCAGAGTCTCAATACGCTGCTGGTTCTCTCTCTTCAGCTCTGCCTCCTTCTGGCATTTCTTCTTCAGGTTGTTGATGTGCTTATCTCGACTGCGGATCTGCACAAACCGATAAAATGTGTAAGGTAACAAATAGTTGCTGTTATGCACCTGGTAACATACACTGAGTGAGAAAGAAAAGGAAAAACTATGAAAGACGGAAGGTGAACTTCAGCTGTAAATGTCTGCCAAATGCCAAGCTTTGTTTATTTTATCTCCTGCTTTTCAGTTCTTGTGGGGACACAAAGGTCCAAAGAGGTCGAGTTCACAACATTATCACTATTTAAATTAAGATTAAATATGTGTCACTGTAACATATTATAAAATGTAGGGATGGAAAACATTAAATTATGGAATTAAACCATTAAATAACTTTCAATAAAGTAAATTGTCTTTAAACCCTGAAGGTTCTGCTAAGTGTGAACATTTTTCTTTGTATTAGTGTTTATTTGTTTCTTGTGAATTTGCTGACTACATATATGAAGATGTGTTTTAGCTCACACATACCCTCTCTTCCTGTTTCTTCATTTCCTCTGCATGCCTCTCACAAGTTTCCTTCAAGCTGTCAGTTAGTCGGCGAGTTTCGGCCTCGACAGCCCCAAGTCTGCGCTCTGCATCGGCTTTCTCCAGAGCTGCACAGTCAGTACGCTCGGCAAACTGCGCTCGTAAGAACGCATTCTCCCTTTGAGCCTCCTTAAAAATCCATAACATAATACTCAGTAATAGCTTCAAATACTTGTAAGTTCTTGGTTTGGAATAAACTGTTTATAAGGTGACAAGCATGTGGTTATAGTGTTGTTTTCCGGGAGCATGTTCTCACTAACCTGTAGGCGTAACATACACATTTCTCCATAAGACGTCCCCCGGCCAAGGAGGGCTCCATGGACTTGTAGCTCACTTTCCCTCAGTCGCTGCTCCAACTGGGTCATGTGCTGCTTTTGTCTACACCACAAGCAAATGCAACCATCGTCATTAAAAAATAAAACATCAAGATAGAACACAGTGATACTGTGGTAAGACTATCTCATACAGAAACATTTATACACTCAGTTTCTTCATGTAGTTATAAGAAACACTTGCCGCTCAATGATGAGCTCCTTCTCCTTCAACAGACTCTCGCTGGCTTTTACCAGAGCGTCCCACTTGCCAGACTCTGAGTGTGCAGCTGATGAATACATAGATGGGTACTGACCCACTCCACCACTCAATAACTGGACCAAAAGAGACAGATATGTATGGCAGTTAACACTGTGTTGAGAAATATACAACGATTAAGAGAATCCCAAGGACTCTGCACAACTGACATCCATTCACTTTATCTTTCTACAAACAAATGTCTAGAAACAGAGCAAACAGCCAAGGAATCTGCATTAGTGATACCTGATTTCTTCCTTATATTACCAAGAAGGATCAAAAAGCAGCTCAACAATATTTTTTTCAGTAAAAACCCTTACATGACAATTAAAGTTTTACTAGATAATCAGGGTGGCTATGACAACAGCTGGGCTAAAAAAAATAAAATAAAAAATAAGGATCACCTGCCTGCAAGTAAAATGCTACACTGAGTTAGTAAAATTAGTCACTTGCTTGATCAAGCACATAGTAAAAAAAAAAAATTTTTTTTTAATTTTAAAAAAAGCCATGGTTTCCAGAGCCAATGATTGAAGTAGCTGGAATGAGACATCTCATCTCTTTATCACGTCATTCTCCTTTATGATGACGATTAACTTAAGTCTTCACTGTTATTTGATAACCACTAATAAATTAATTAACTTGTAAAGGGATAACTAATTAACTGAGTAATTAAACACTAATGTTTCAAACATTAACAGTGCAACAGTACAATCCTGAATAGGGGAATGAATAAAGCCTCGTGAATATCAAGTAGTGCCAATCTGTCTTTAGACATGAATGTAATTCCACCTCACTCACTATTTTAGGTCTTTCTTCAACATACACTGAAGGCACTGCCAAACGTTAATGTGCTCTAAAAAAAAAAAAAAATCTATCACTATGAATGAATGAATCCCACACTCAAACAACTAACAGATACTCATGCATTTACAGGGGAATATTCAAAGAGCCTCATAGCTAAAGAAAATAGAGTCAAATTGAATTTTGTATTTGAATCTACTGTTCACACTATCTGATATTTGGGGACCACCACCCATAATCAGTTTTTAGAAACTCAGTAATAGATTCCAGAAAATCCTTTGGGGATTCATTATGTTTTGCTGATTTGTTTTGTTTTCTTTGGTGTATGTTTTTTTCCAATGTTTCCATGTCTGAGGTGGAAAACTGGCCCCATTCCAGCATATCCAGCCCACTGACCTCTTACTTGTTTTCCTTTCAATGTACACCCCATCCTATTCATAACATTCAAAGCAACTTTGTTTTTCACCCAGAGGTGCTATCATGTGAAAAAGTGACATCAGTGCAAACTATGCATCACACAAAAACACTGTTGTAAGCAATTAAAAATCACAACAGTCACCAGTTTACTTCTTCACCTCTAGTGTGCTTCTAGTGTATTTCTTCCTGTTTAGAATAAATGCTTACCTGCATTTGTTCCACTTGTAAACGTAAACTCTCCAGTTGCTGCTTATGCTGCTGTTGTTGCTGCCAGCTGGAGAGGTCACTACATCTGTCCTGCCGCAGTGGGTCATAACCCTTAGAGCCTGAATGCTCCCTTAGAAGAGCCTGTGTTTGTAGGCTCAGAGGACTTGTATAAACGCCAGGAGATCCGGCTCCACCAGGCTGACTGACTCTCTGATTAGAGGGCTCTGCTGTGCCGGGAATGCCAGGCCTTGCTTCAGGCAAAACCTTATAGCTGTGCTCCATGCCTCCTCTGTAGGCCTCCGACATACAGTCTGGGGCGTCTCTAATCCCTGTCGCCTGTAACCGGAATCTGACATCAGGGCATAAACCCCCCAGCAGGGCGGACTGATTTAGTGTAGGCTCCACAGCAGGCGTGTCAAACCTCTGGCCTTCATCCACCCGCGTGTGATCCATAGGGAAAAGTGAATGGTCCAGCCCATTAACAAGACTCCTGTAGCGGCTCAGGCAGTCCGGCTTTGGCCCCACAAGATCACCTCCCACACCAGTCTGTGCATCCAAGTTGGGTGAAGATGCAGATTTGGAGAGAGATGAAGACTTTGAGGTAGAGCCACTTGGGGTTCTCGAACCAGATGAAAACCTGTGTGCCTCCACAGAGGATAGGGACTCCTCATGGGCACATGGCTGGGGCTTAGAGGCCGGGGCTCCGGCCGTGGATGGCATGACATGTGCAGTGGGTATGGGGATCTGACTGCGGATAGGCTGAAAAGAGGGGCTGCTGCTGGAACTGCAGAAATCTGTAAAGAATTAAAAAAAGAAATGGTAATTAGTAATACTTCTCACTATTTTACATACAAATATCCCTCATTAAATCAGTGCAGAATATCTGGAGCAGTGCTGTAGGCCATTTTCTCTATTTTGAGTCAGTGATACAAAGTAGATGCAGCAGGGTTTATGGGTGGCCTAGTTTGATGATGAGGTGTCACTGGAAGAATTAACTGTCTCTAACAGGCTTGATATAGTGTGGACATTTAAATCTATACTTTAGCTATTGCACAGAATTCAACCATTGAATGAAGTGTTTGATATATTGTTGTTAGTTGTAATATTGTTATCAAATTATTACTATTATTACTGTTGTTAGTCATAATTAGCTGAGAGTGAAGTCACAGTAGAGCTGTTGATTAACATTTAGACATTTTAATTAGCAAAATCCTTAAATCACTTCAACGAGATACACAGATAAGAACCCTCAGCTTCTCAAGTACACACCCAATCCACTCCATAAAGCATGCACAATAATGATAGGTGTCTGTATTTGGAAACCTCAGAACCACAGCTGCAGGAAAACATAAAGATCACTACGGCCAACCTACAGACATCTTCACGAGCCAACAAAGTTACATAACTCGATTTCAACAGCTTTACCAACCTGAAAGACCTGCTGAAGTCTGTAAACCTGGAATTCACTCCAACGCAACAGACATATTATTAGGTGTGGCATTTTTTCTAAGACCCGCTGGATACTTCGAATCAAAACCGAAGACCGCTGTGTGCATTTCTGAGCAGCAATGAGTCAAACTCTGAAGCTAAGACTCACAGCAGCGCAGCAGGCAGGCCCTGTGCCCAAAGCTGTATTGTCCTCAAACACCCAAAACCAGCCTGTACCAAGCTCTGAGCAAACACACACACACAAACAGGCACACACAGGAAAGGTTAGGGGTATTTATAGCCCACCTCTCAAGTTACAGAGTGATCTGTGGGAGCCGCTTATTTAAGCACCTTGCCTCCTCCCACTCTTCCACACATCACACACATGTACATCCAAAGTCAAAGAGTGAACAGAACATTTTATTCCTGCTCAGACTTGAACAATAACATAAACTCCTTTTAATTATAAAAGGAATAATGATTAGTGGTTATGGAAACAAGATGAAGCTTTCAAGCTGAACACAAGCCTAAAGGCTCGACTGATTCAGGACTGGCCAGAACAAGTCTTAACTACACTGTTAAGCAAACATTTAGCAAATGTTCTGCTTAAGACATTCCTGTCGCCACAAACTATATGAAAACAACTAGCCACACATTTAAAACTGAATACTTCGATAAACACAAAACACCTTAAAAGCCAGATCTATTTTGTATTTAATTAAAAAGCCTGAGGGTTTACAAGTTGTGTTTATACTATGTATGCTTTGTAATCTACAACGGGTCATTATTGTGGCTAAATATGGGGTTAATTGTTATGTTGCTAAGCACTGCTGTCAGTTTAAGTGCCCAGACAAAGCAGTGCCAGCACCAGTAGTGTACTCAACAACACAAACAACTGAGGATTACTTTGAGTCATAAAATGGACAGCATTAAGACATCACATGGACAACACAATATTATACAACATAATCACAGTTGGAGCACATCATGTAAACCTAATGATGTATCATTTCCAAGTATCTATTAAGATGCTTCTATTTACTTAAGTACACTCTTCTTCATGTCTTGTAAACATCTTACAAGTTCTTAAATGCTTGTAAGCAAACACTACATATGACAAAAACAGCCTGGGGAACATCCCCATTTATTAAAATACTCCTGAAGTCTCTGACTGAAGCCTTTCACACCAGAACAAGGCTTCAGTTTCCATTTCATTTTCTAGTCCTGGTATCCCCTGCCCCATGTTCCCAATTAGCCATAACACCAGAGGAGCACAGCATAAGCCTCAGGGCATATTTGGCCTGGACTTTAATCTACCTCTGCAAATCTGCAGAGAACCCAAAGTGGATCATGAGCATTTCTCTCACTCTATAAATACCAATACACAACACAAATGTGAGGTCCTCTCAGCCACACCACACCACAAGGGTTTAGGGTGAATATAATAGGCCACTCACAGCTTTCAAGCACAATTATATTGTGTCCTCTCAATTTTCAATGACATCTTAAATGGCCACAGAAAAGCTTGAATATTTAATAACAACCATATTGTGGAACATAGATTTATAGTCCAGCACATGACTTCAACGCAGTAACTATTAAACTATCTAGTCCTCATTTGTTGAGTGAAAATGGGAGCTCCACTGTTCCACCAATGTCAGCCTTCAAAACAGTGTTGCACAATACTTCATGCAGGGAAAGAACAAGCAAGAGTCATCACCTTCTGTGCTGTCAGATGCCGAGGTGCCTAGACCAGTGTCCCCACTGTCTGATGTTCCAGGCCGGCGGCCAAAGCGGCTTTGGAACTTCTCTGACACAGCTGGCGTCTGCCACTCCATGTCAGCAAACCGAGCTGAAGTGTATTTGAGACACAGAACAATGGAGTCATACTATATATTATACAAATCCTGCTTTACATATGCTGTGTACCATTATAGCAAGGTGTTTTCTTACCTGCTGGTTTGGATTCAATATATCTCTGAGAGGTTGTCATTCCATACAAAACTATGCCACCTAATAAGGAAACAAAAAATGAATATATGACACTCAAGAGAAACATGAACAATGTTTAAAATACTATCATACCAGTTATTACAAGCCAAATTCCTTCATTTTTTGTCTTTGTTACTTGTGCTTTTCAATCAAATGTTTATGTAACAATTTACAGTGCTCTCTTCTGATGTAGTCTATAACCCTAACTGTGAAGAAGCAGACACTAAGTTTACTGTATGTAGAAAGTTATTAGCTGTTAGTTCATGGGTGACATATGCACCAATCAAACTTGTCTGTCTCTTCACAGGTTGTCAACAAACTCGACAGACTTCCCCGAGGACAACCAGAATAACAACATGAGCACATGTCGTACCATTACATAATCGGTTAGAACATTTATATTTTTAAAGGCCCGCCGGAAGTAATACATCTTGTATAACAACAATAAAGATTAGTGATGAATACATGCAGTGTAACATCATGTACCCCTGCGTGATTCAGAAATACTAATCCTCTTCACAGGCTAATTCATAAAGGAAATGACTCGCTGGAGCTTAAACACCAACCCAAGCTATCAGCTACCGTGACTAATGGCTTAATTTAATATGTAACGAGTTCAGAAAATTCTGTTAAACTACACAATTATAAGTATCTGAGTCTAGGCTTAAAACATGCGATAACGTCTGTATGTATTCGTGTTCAGTTGCACGGGCTTTTTTGGTACTACGATGCCCTGTACCGTTAACCATGTAAGCTAATCCATTACAAATCCGTTTCCGACTAACAAGCTAGCTAGCTAACAGCTAAAGCTACGCTGCCGTTTGCTTAGCAAGTTAACTTGTTGTGAACGTTTAAAATCACTGTTCCCTTCTGTGGTTGAATTTGCCTTGCCCAACTAGCTATCCGTGATGCAAAAAAATATTTCTTTACCTTTTGCTCCACAGAAACACACAATGCGGCAACAAATCTCGGTTTCAGGCTGGTAACCGAAGCCGAATCTGTACCATCCGCTGCTGCTGCTGTTGTTCCGCTAGCCAACTGATCTCTGCTGATGGCAGACAACCCATCAAAGACACAAAGGCTGTTTGTTCTGTGTCACAGCGCCGCCCGACGAACAACGTTGAACGGCGCTGTCAGCAAAACGGGCGAAGATTTTATGTCTGAAAAGTACAGCAATTATGTGGTTTAGCAATGTGTAACAAAGTATGCCACACCCTCAAAGTTCAAATAGCTATATACTTAAACACTGCCATGAAATATATTGCCGTTGGCAGAAATACAGACGATCAGGTTCGTATATCACGTGACCAAATTTAATTACAATAATTTAAAACAAATGAACCCCATCACGATGCGTTAAAATGGCCAGATTACGAAAATGACACTTTTGCAAGGTTTTAACTGGCTTCAATTTGAAATAAAATGTATTTAACATTGAATATGAATGTCATGTTAGATGCATGTTGTGAGTAAAATACAGACATATTTTTGTCGTTGTAGAAGCCTGTATCGTCCGTATAAACTCTAAGTGTATTGCAATTGTCCCACTTCAAACTTCTGCTTTTCACTTATCAGCGTTGCCTCACACTAAAAGAACTTTGGATGACAAAAAAAGATAAAATAACACAAATGCTGACACAGTATTTGGACCCAGTGTCAGAAGTGTCGTATCTTTAACGTGCATTTATATCATGCCCTAATGTGTTGGATCGATGTGTGGGAAGTGTGGCAGATGGTATGAGTATCAATTCATTCTTACAGTGAAAACAAAGCGAATATACAGAGTAATTGAAAATGTTTACTTTATTTATGTCATGAACTGGGATGGTAACCGGATAATATACATAGTTAGGAATAAACATGAATGTGAAAATAGCATTTTATCTTAAAAAAAATAAAACGTTATATTTTAGATTCACTCATTAAATAAATCTCTGTCGTGTTTACTCTTTAAAAGGTTCATTATTTATGATATTTGACCATGCTTAAACTAATATAGAAATGTTATATATTAGTATACTTCAAGACAAACATTTTTCTCACATAAAGGCAACAATACATGTTCTGCATTAACAAAGGAATATACAATAAAATAAGAACAATCAGCTTAAACAACAGAAAAAGAAAAGAAAGAAAGTAGAAAGTACAGACACATAAATATATGAAAAAAAGAAAATATAGAGATATAATTGGGTCATTGTAGGATTATCAAAATGATTCATTAAAAACATATAGACAACATTGTATTAATAAATACAATTGTAGCAACGTTGATGCAGGCACAATGCTTTTATTTTGAAATAAACGTAGAGCGGAAATGTTTTGCGCGTTTAGCAGCGGAACAAAGTTGCGTGATACGTTGTGCAGTGGGAGGAGGGTTGTGTTCAAGTCAGAGAAGGTATTAGCGAGATTCCTGTCAACAAACTCACAGAGAGTGTGATTTATCACGTTTATTAAATGGACATCTCATGACAGAAGCCTTTTTGCCTCAAGGAAATTGGTGAGATTTCGTCCTCAGTGGTAAATTATAATTAGAGGGCTGTAAATGTTAACGTTACGTGAAGTGGACGTTTTGTTTAGCTAGCAGGGTAAACGCAAATACGCTAACGCAAGCTACTTGGTAAACGACAGCTCTTTAAAAGGCCCGATGTATTGTTGGTTGATCTTTCTAGCAGACTACCAGCGGCTTAAAGTTAAAATAACTGGCAATGTTTTATAGAACAGTGAGACGATTTAGATCTGACAGAACCGCTGAAGCAAGCTTATATTAGCTAACTAGCACTAGCTAATGAACTGGAGTAACGTTATCCTGCCCTGAGTAAACCCAGTTTGTTCCGCTGAAATGAGAAAACTCTTTTGACCAGCTAACATAAAATTAAACCATCATGTACAGCTCTTTGTAAACAACCCTCAGTGCGTACTAACAACCCTGGCCTTACCTTAAACTGACACTAAACTAATGTAAAATACAGTTCAGTACATATCGTGCACTGCCTATGTCTTAATGTTTATGTTTTCTTTTTAGCTCATTCTCAAGAAACAGAATAAATGTCATCTGAGCTTTGACCCCTGGATCCTCCAGCTAAAACCCTAATTTATGTTTTGTGGAGAGACCATGACTACTGTCAACATCACCAGAGATATTCTGCACAGGCAGATTAGGGTGAGTAAACAGATACCAAAACATCTTATCAGCTGTTCTTATCTGAGACATTTTAACAAGAAGTAGCTCATTTACATTAACATAGAAAAAAGGTGTTGGTATATTATTCTTTTACAAGCCTGATGCCTACTTCAATTCCTGTTTTAGGACAAGAGAGCGTCAGGTTTCCAGAGGATCTATCATGTGACTGATCCCTTCATCAAGAGGCTTGGACTAGAGGCTGAGCTTCAGGTGAGACAGCAAGCATGGAGGTGGCAAGGTGTACTGAAAATAGCTGAGGAGAAGACAGTGGATATTTATGAATGTTTTTGGTTTGTGCTGTTGATAGTTATTAGATAGCTAATATATGTGTCTGTTTTAAAAGGGCCATACTGGCTGTGTGAACTGTTTGGAGTGGAATGAACGTGGAGAGTAAGTCTTTAAAATTTCTCCTTATTTTAAGTTATATTTTCTGTCCTAGAAATGGTAGCTGGGATAAACTGCTCTATATAGTATATACACAGTAATAAAGAGACTATGTCAGAAGTATTTTCCTTTGATACATTACATATACTGTATAATGCAGACCTGCTATCGTCAGTTATATGTCAAAATGAAGTTGTTATGCTATTCTTTTGACCTAATTAATGGCTAATGTGGTTATCTGAGGCTTGTAAATTTACATTGCAATGTAAACTGGATTATATTTTGTAGATATACACAGTTAGAAGGCTATTAGATGGTTTGCAGTGTTTCACAGTGTATGATTTAAAATGACTGTAGAAGTGAAAGCCCTCAACATGTGTTGCTTGACTTGTCCTGGTGTTTCTTTTTTTCAGTCTTCTGGCCTCAGGCTCAGATGATCAACATGCCATCATCTGGGATCCATTCAGACACAAAAAGCTTACAACTATGCACACAGGTCATGCAGCAAACATATTCTCTGTAAAGGTAAGAAGGATTGTTCAGGAGAATGATGTGTTGTTAGACAAAATTTTCTCTTAGTCTGATTGTGTTTTTTAATGCATGTACTGTCCTTTTAAAATGTGTATGATCTTATGAACACATAAAACTCAATTTGGAGTAACTTGTACAACAGTGTAAATGCTGTATCAATATGTACTATTCTGCTAAGTAACTTCACTTTGCTTCACCTATTCTTTATGCAATACTACTAAACTGTATACTACAGGCAAAATACAGACGGGTGACTAATGTGGAAAAAATAAAGTTTCTTATTAAGGTGTAGTAGCATCATATGCTGCTGGAAAAGCTTCAGTTTTTCTTGGTATTGATTCTACAGTCTGTGAACTCAGGTGGGATGAACACAGTTCTTCCAAAAGATGATTCCTCATTTTGGTGGTGAAGAGCACCGTCTAACATCTTTGTCTCCCATACAGTATGAAAATATCTCATACAGTATGATGTTGAGCTCTTGTGACTGCAAATGCCATAGCATATGATTCACACAATTTTCACTTGCATCAAGCTATTCAGTGACTTCTCATGGCCAATGGATGGTGGCACTGTCATCTTGAAAAAGACCACTCTAATCATGTATTTCTTGTAATTTGTCACCCATCTGTATGTACTCATGATCTTATAGGGATAACCAGCGAGTTCTAATAAAGTGAAAACAGGGAACTGATCCTCATGTTACAAGTTCACTTGATGAACTTTAGGTGGCACTGTTGGCCATTTAATGAGTAACATGTCATGGAAGGAGATGAACAATACAAAGTAATACTCTATTTACTGTACATTAATCACACCCAAATCTATATTATACTGCAGGAATGTAGGCACTAAATATAGACCAATGTGGCTCTGATCAGGAAAAAGATAATCAGTATTGTGAATCAATATATATA
>JAPQRP010000010.1:14664747-14675803 GCA_037367295.1 Apogon hyalosoma | reverse complement strand
ATATATAAATTTTTTTTCCAGAACAGTGTATGATAACAGCACAATAAATAAATAAATAAATAAATAAATAAAACAATAAATAAATAAATAAAACTATGCAGTAGTTTCTGGGAAAAAAAAAAATCTTGAAAGAATTCATTTAATATAATACAATAATCCATTTGACAAATACGAGGTGTTGCGTTCACGGACTGACGCGTTTCCGCTTCCCCCGCCGCGCTGCTCGCCGTACGTCAGTATCATCTGTCACTCCGGGGGCAGTGATGGCGGAGGCGGACGATACCGACATGATGATGAACTACCACGGTGATTTCCAAAAAAGCGACAGAAAGAGCAGCCGCTACCCGCACTGCATCGTGTGGACGCCTATCCCCATTCTGTCGTAAGAGGCTAAACCGTGTGTTTCCGCTCTTCGTTAGCTTCACTGACACGGATTAAACTGCAGCCTGTTTTTTTTTTTTTCGCAGACGTCAAATGGTTTATTTCAGACGCCCCGTGTTATCGTGCATCGTCCGATTGAAATGCTTACCGCTGTCTAAATACGTGCTCCACACTTGGCTGTATGTAGAACTGTCTCCTAAGTGTCCTTATGTGTGTGCTTTGTTGCTGCATCCTGCAGGTGGGTGCTCCCGTTCATTGGTCACATGGGTATCTGCACCTCTGCTGGAGTCATACGGGATTTTGCAGGATCATACTACGTATCGGTATGTGTCTTCAGCCTCAGATCGCCCGTGCATTTATGTAAAAAGTCACAATATATGCTTCCAACGGTGCCTTAAAACAGCAGTGAGACAGGAAATAAAGGCCTTTTACTGGATCTTGTTGAATGGATACTGGCAGAGAGCACTTCCTTCAGACCAGGAGTGTCAAACTCATTTTAGTTCAGGGGCCACGTACAATCCAGTTTGATCTGAAGTGGGCCGGACCAATAAAATAATAGCATAATAGCCTATAAAGAATGAAAATTCCAAAAAGTAAAAAAAAAATATTTTGAAAATGTGAATTACCTGAAAAGACTGAAACTTCTTAAGCAGAATAAGTGCAATTTTAACAATATTACGCCTTAACTTATCATTTATTTGTGTACAGATGGGATCTGCAATGCACAAATATTTAGTAACAGGCATAATGTTAAAATTTTGGACTTTGGAAACTAAAATGAGTTTGACACCCTTGACTGATTATATTTTTAGTGTAATTTTTGGACTTTGCAAATTCATTCCACAGTGCAGATTGGAACCTTTGGCCGTATATTGACAATGCATTTACAACATATACTTAGTGCATATTCATACAAATGATAATACGTAACATAAAATACATACAGTCCCACTCAAGTGTCACTCAGACCTAATTCTGCATTAGTTTCCAAGATCTGACCTTAATTCAACAGACTAAATAAAGTATTAATGCACTTATTATACACACATTAGTTCATTTATTATGTTTTGAGCATATGGAAGCACCTCTAGTTCCTACACCAAAGTCAGGGTTCCCACACGTCCTGGAAAACCTGGAAAATGATTGACCAATTTTCCAGTCATGAAAAACATACAGAAAATGCAAAAAAAAAAAAAGGTCAAATGTCCTGGAAATGGTTAAGTTATCCTGGAAAATTATTTATCCTCCCCCTGCCTTGTGACCTTGTGTGCCTAAACTGAGATGAAACAAAGGAAATTGTTTTTCAGTGATTTACTGAAAATATACAAATATTTTTAGAGGAAGTGCCGGAGAGAAAGTTGAGTTGGGAATTTCCCAGTCGAATATTGTAACTCCAGTTCGTCAGGCTAATGAAGTGCTCTGCTGCAATCTGTGGGTGTGTTTGCATTATTCTGATACATTTGTCATAATTATTTTTTCATAGATAAATTATAGCCATAGACTGCACATCAAATGTCTGAGTAATAAACATGGAAAAAATATAGGAAATGCAAGTTACAACTGTAGAAAAGTACACTTCCAGAGAATTTGGGGGGGGGGGAATTAGTGTATGACGTGATAACTTGTCTCTGTAGCGGCTGAAAATGTCCTGGAAAAGTCTAATACATCCATTTAAACCTGCAAAAAACTGGCATCTCTACTTACACAGTTCATGTATCTGCCTTCTGTCATGACAACTATTTGCATTTATTACTATATATTAAAGTATATTATATGCTGTGCATGTACTGATTTTGCTCGTCATGTTTCTCTCAATTTATTACAAGCAGGATGATTCAAATGATATTACATTTTAGTCATTTTACTTTAGTTGTCCATCCTTCCTCATGTAGCAGCAAATGTGTTTTTTTTTGTTTTGTTTTTTCAGGAGGACAACATGGGCTTTGGTAGACCAACAAAGTAAGTTTATTAATCAGAAAAAGGCATTTTGATACTGTTTTACTAGTTGATCACATCAGATTGAATATGTTTCATGCGGTCATTGTTGATTTTGTTATGTTCATTTGTATTACAGATACTGGAAGCTTGATGTGGACAAAGTCTGTGGAAATGGCGCTGCTACGTGGGATAAAGCAGTGCACGATGCATCTGAGGAGTACAAATGTAGACCGGTAGGGTAATAAATAGCATTTTTCAGACGCATATTTGTTAATTATTTTGGCACAAACACTAACTACCCTTTTCTGTTATTAAAGCACAATTTGTGCTTTGATAACTGTCATTCCCACGTCGCTATGGCCCTCAACCTGATGCGCTACGACAACAGCACATCCTGGAACATGGTGAACCTGTGTGTCCTGTCTCTTATTAATGGAAAACATGTGAGGTAAGTTTAACCCCATTCAGGTTTTTATGGTTTGAGAAGTGAAGACCCAGGCCCAGGGTCCACACACACTCCCAGACACTGAATCAAGGCCCCTGACGGTTTAGGGCTGTCCCACTGTCAAACCATGAGGTGATTGAGGACTCTGTCGCTGACATTTTGAGCATTTTATGAATGCTTTCTGTATTTTCTGCAGACTTTGCCCGGGAGGACTCATCCAAAGTTTACAAACATGCAGCCTGAGGGCCAAATCTGGCCCGCCAAAGGGTCCAGTCCGGCCCGTGGGATGAAACTGTGAAATGCAAAAATTACACTGAAGATATTAAGTTCAGGTTCCACATACAGACCAATTTAATCTCAAGTGGGTCGGATCGGTAAAATACTATCATAATAACCTACAAATACTTACAACTCCAAGTTTTTCTCTTTGTAAATTAAACATTTTCATGTCATTTTACTGTATTTACACTAAAACAAACTATCATTTCACAAAAATGCGAATAACCTGAACAAATGAGTATTTTGAAATGTCTGAAGTGCAAGTTTACCAACATTCTGCTTGTTATTAAATGTTTTGTGTATTTGTAGATCCACTGTGATCTGGAAGTTGTAATGTTCATGTGTGAATGATAATCTGAGACATAATATTGTTAAAATTGCACTTAATTTTCTGAAGAAATTTCAGTTTGTTCGTGTTATTCACATTGTTTTAAAAGATAGTTGGTAGTTGATAATTTTACTTTTTTTTTTCTCTAAAACGGAAGAAAGGTTGGAGTTGACGTTATTTATGTATTATTACTTTGGCTTTTTGTGGCCCTTGAACTAAAATGAATTTGACACCCCTGGTTTACAGTGTCCTGAAGGTAAACTCAGGTTTACTAAGGGAAGCCCCAAAGCATTAAAAATACTATAATTAAACAGCTGAAATTTACAAAGAAACACCACATTAACAAGAATTTAAGATAGTTCATAAAACACAGGTTCACTCCTGATCTTCTCTGTCAATTTCTACTGACAGTTTATTTTATTTCAGATACATACTCATATTCTCGTCTTATGTCCATACTCCTAATCACACAATTGGTATCTATTGTATGGGGAAGTAATATTTCAGCATTCACTAAGATAAAACAGAAATTTGCTGGCATATACAGCTCTCATAAGTCTTGACAGATGCTTTTTGTCAAAGCAAAATGCGTTTTACACTCATTTGGCACAGACTTGTGTTGAGTGATAATGAAAATGAATTCAACAGATGGAAATCAAACAACCAAAGTGTATTTTTTTTGAGCAACACATTTATTGATATTCAAGAATAACAAGACAAATCTACATACAGTATCTGAGCTACACCCACAGACCAACTGCCAATTTTACATTTTTATAATGATTTGCACACAGAAAACCCATTTGTATTGAATAAATTGCACTGGTTTTATTGAGCTTGTGATATCACGTGTGTTTGGTTAAACAAGCCAGGTCACCTTTTTATGTTTTAGCCCAAAATAACAGTTTTGTCATAGAGGGCTTTCAAGTCCCTAAACACTCTAAAAATGGTAGAAAAACTAGGGAAATCTCCAGGTAGAGTAGCAGAGGAGGGATTCTTCATCATTGGGGGATGTATAATAGATCAGTGTTCCCCAAACAAATGTGTTCATTGGAGGGTAATAGCCTTTCATTTTTTCCTCTCCTTCTTCTTTTTGGAAGTTCTTTGAAATGTTCTAACTGTCAAAGGCCTAAAACAGCATCTACTGATCTACTGCTAATCCTATCAATACATTGAAATAATTCAGGTAAAATGCAGTTTCTAAGCTTTTCACTGGCATCAGATATCATCCATTTGAGCGTTAAGAGGCTCTGTAGTAAATGTGGAAACACTAGCATTTTCTGCCACATCTATTCAGTCAAACCCATTGAGTTTCACAAATGACACTGTGTATAGACACTTGTTTTTATGTTGAATTAATCATATATTTTGCTTTGGTTTGATTTAACCCATAAACAGCCACTGGAGACCGAAATCATCTACTGATATAATCTGTTTAATACCTGTTGATCCACTAATCTTATCAATACATGTAAATAACTGGTATAAAATACAGATTGTCATCTTTTCATGGTTATCAGATATGACTCATTTGGACGTTCAGAGGCTCCGTAGTGAAAGTGGAAACACCATCATCTTCTACAGCATTGATTCACGAGTAAAACCCATGGAGTTGGATCAATGACAGTGGATGGACACACTTGGTTTATGTTCAGTTAATAATAGATTTGCATATAAAGTCACTTTTTCTTCAGTTTTTTCTTTTTCTGATATAATAACCTTCAACTTTAATCTGAGCTTTTATGAACATCTACATGAATAGTGAATAAAATATAGGAAAATACCTGATTTTCACTTTAAAAAGGCAAAATTCAGAGGATAAAATTATTATAAATGAGCATAAAACACTTAAAGGTTAAATAGAGTGAAATATTCAGATTTGTAATTGCCACAAAAGTAGCACTGGGTCTTTAAAAGTTAATAACCCTTGAATTCACTCTGAACATTTATGAACGTCAACACAATCCCTACGTTACATATATGAAAATACCTGATTTTCTTTGAAAAATGCAAAATGCAGAGGATAATATTATAATAAATAGTGGTAAATCACTTAATAAAGGTTAGATGTAGAGAAATTAATTTGGAAGTTGCCACAAAAACAGTTTTAGGTCTTTTAATTAAATGCAAATATATTTGTCGACCCAAACAAATCCTCTGGCGGCCCAACTGTGGGCTGTGGACCTAATAGATAATTAAATGTAGACGTTTTATTGGTAGAATAACAGCTCTGTGACAGAAACATTGCTTTCTAGAAATACTGGAACAAATGCATTTAAAGCATCTTAATCTCAGAGCCAGCGAAATAGCTTTGCTGCTGAATGCTCGCGAGCATTAAGAGACATATGGCTCAGAGAACCCCCCTCATTATTCTCCCCTGACCCACATAGAGGATGCTGGCGTCACAGTTTGTGCTGCCTCTGCACATATACTCCCACTGCACAGGAGTCTTTTAAACAGAAGGTGAGCCCTGCAATTCATCACTGACAGAAGAGCTCCCCTCTGTGTCACCACTGGAGGTCACCTCTCTGTTGGGGCTCCCTGCGCTGGCTGGGTGGAAAGGACAGTAGGACGCAGGCTGAGGTGCAGCCACAGGATGAGGCGAGCTGTGGGCCTCTGGGAAAAAACAGATTGGCCCATGTGATCGCTCCAACACACCTCGCATGTCCTTGTCTGTCCAGAATATGCAGAGGGTGTTTTACCCTCTCTGCCACATACAATATCCAGGTGTTGATGATCACTCTAACTCATGACGCTGTCCTCTCTTTATCCTTCAGCTGGGCAGCATTCCTCAAGACCTGGCTGCCCTTCTTCATGCTCTGTGGAGTCCTCACCATGTTCATCCTCACATTCAACCTGCAGTAAATGGAGCGACAAGTACAACCAGATGACTCACAGACTTTACTTATACTTCACATGTTGTCACCGACTCAGAGTGATGTTTTGACAGGACATTGTTTGTACAACAAAGGACTTCATTGTGTAGATTTCACTGGTGGTGTTGTTTTTAAGAGGCTGACTGAGGACAAAGCAGTTTGTGTTCATTTTTAAATCAGTCATTTATGTTGTAAGAGTTAATATTTTGTTGGTTATTTATTTGTTTTCAGTATTTATGATTTTGTGAACTGTATCAGCTACAGTATCTATGAATCAACAGATGTAACCATTATTGCTTTTTGCATAATAGGATTATGTTTGCAGTTAAAGAATTTTATTGGGTTATTTTCATTGTCGATTAAACTGTTGGTTATTTTCTCAAGAAAACGTTGTTTGGTCTATAAAATGTCAGACAGTGGTGAGAAATGTAGTTCAGTGTTTCCTAAAGCCCATGATGCTGTTGTCAAGTGTTTTGTTTAGTCCAAATAATATTCAGTTTACTGTAATAGAGGAGGAATTTAACAGACTGAAACCCAAGCGAATTGTTTTGTTAAAAAAAAACAAAACAAAACTCAAAGTAGTTAACATTTCAGTTAATAGTTGACAGCTAATCCATTATCATTGCCACTGTAGAATCTTGTGAATGAAAACCCTCTTTTGCGATCCCAACACCGCAGAGCAAAACTCTTTAAATGTATATTTCATGGAGGACAGTGATGAATGTGCTCTCAGACTGGCTAATGTGCATTTCAGTGATGGATCACTACCAAATGGATCACAAAATGTTAATGCTGAAAGTATTCATCAATTATTTGTCTAAGAGATATGAACCGCTACCAAAGATAGAATGATTTAGGACCCACGAGAAAAAATAGTGATATTGTCCTGTAAAAGTGCCCCTCTCTCGGCTTTAAGGACAAATGTGTAAAGTGGAAAAACAAGCGGTTCGACTGTGCTTCTCTACATACAGAATCTGAATGCTAAAAAACTGTGCATCTTAATGCTGGAATATCATTATAACTACAGTATTATACAAACTATGAGCAATACTACACTACAATGAATATATGTGTGTAATGGTTTTGATGCTTTGTGTCCAATTGTATTACTTATTGTAGTATTTCTCTAATATCTGGTTGGTAATTTTGTTTTCAACCTATTTTTTGATGTGCTGTATCCGAAGCCCTATTACGTGTCCCCTGGCAGACGCTGGTGCATGTCACAGACTGTGGACGCCCTAACTGTCCTCTGTACCTTTAAGGGAACCACGCACCTTTTTCATCCAGCAGATTCTGCGTGATATGAACTACCATCAATTTACGGGATCCTTTATTCCCACAGTGAAGCAGATAAGGAGAGACTGATTCTGAAACGCTCTGTGCATTTTTTATTAGTTCATGAGAAGCTGCGTCTATGGTGAAAGATTTAGATTGTGAGTGATTAATGTACATGTTTATCTCTACTTTATTCAGTCTTTGGTGGTCTTTTTTTTGTTAATAACTGCCTGTGATTTAAAGATGTGCATTTTTGCGGTCCGTGTGTTTTTGGGAATCCTACTACTTTGTGCATGGTGCCAGTGCTTGGAGTGTCCTTTTGGCTGTGAGTGTTTTGCTGTCACTCGCACAGTGAAATGTGTTTCTAAGGATTTGTACACGGTGCCACAAAGTATCCCAGGATATGCAAGGACTGTCATTATCACAGGGAATAATATTCAGCGTATTGGACCTGAGTCGTTTACAGAGCTGGAGAATGTCACCAACATCATTTTAAGCAATAATAGGTGAGAATGTTATGTTTTTGTTTGTTTGACTCATGTATATTAAGCCATATTTGGGTAACAGGACTAACTTTTTTGATGTGTATCTAATAAAATTATTAATTTCTGGGATTGTGGTTTGTGTTCATTTACTCTGACAGTGCACTCCAGCATGAGAGTAGATAGTTTTTAATTGCAAAGACTACTTTTACAGTGTGAGCATCTTCACAGGATTTCAGAGATGGCATCCCACAGCTTCTCTGCTCTCACCAACCTCCGCTTCCTGGATCTCAGTGGGAATCAGCTGGCGCTTATCCATCCAGAGGCTCTCAGCATCCCTGGCAGTCCCCTTCAGGAGCTCAACCTGAGCTGTGCGCTGTACAATTTCAGCGCTCTGACAGACCTCACCACGGCCCTGCGCTGGGGTGGCCTTGGGGGGCTCCTCCGCCTGGACCTTTCTGGGAACAACCTGGCTCTGCTGCCCCCGGGGATGTTCTCTCACCTGCCCAATCTGCAGCAGCTCTTCCTCTCTAACAACTCTCTGGTGGCCGTCTACAGTGGGACCTTCTCTGGCGTGAACCATTTGGAGGTGTTGGATCTGACTCACAATGCCTTCAGGACATTCAGGGCTGACACTCTACAGGAGCTGGGGAGGCTTGGGAACATCCGCATCCTTCTCGGTTACAACCCCTACACCTGCTCCTGTGAGATCCGTAATTTTGTCTCGTGGCTGAATGAATCCAAAGCTGAGGTGGATGTGGACAGTGTGAGATGTGCCTCACCAAAGACATTAACTGACACCAGGCTGCGTGGACTCGGGGTCCAGGCCATTGGGTGTGTAGTTCCAAACCAAGGAGATGTCACAGACCTCACCCTACAGACATCCTACGTCTTCTTGGGGCTCGTTCTGGGCTTCGTGGGGATGGTGTTTCTCTTTGTGCTCTACCTTAACCGCAAAGGTATGAAGAAGTGGATCATTGAGATGAGAGATGCATGTCGGGACGTTCTGGAGGGATATCACTACAGATATGAGATCGACTCGGATCCTCGGCGCACATCGGGGCGTATGTCGACAGACAGTGGTAGCAGCAGGGCACAAGGACATTTCGGATTACCTTTGTCCCAGCAGCTGCCAAATGACACCTGCATTGTCCAGGTTCCCACAGACACGCAGGTCAAACAGGTGACGACGTCTACACCCGCAACCATCTGCAAACGTAATGTTGTGTCTTGATGTCATCTGTGTAATTACAGCAGTTTTATAAAATGTTACACATGTAGTATGTTGAAAACATCATGCAAACTTAATTTCTCCTCACAGGTTGTCAACAGTTGCCTTTAGTATCATGTCAAACTTCTTAAGAATATAGATTGATAAGCTAAATTATATAGACCATTAGAACCTGACTGATTCGACACAGAGGTACAAAAATGTAATTTTATTTCTTTTAGCAGAATCAAATTGTTTCATACCTGGATTAAATATATATGGTAGTCCCTTTAAGGTTTAGTTGTTTTTTTTTGTTTGTTTTTGTTTTTTTTTTTTTGTTTTTTTTTTACAGTTTTCAATAAATTGTTATTCCATAATGGGTCTGACTTGACTGAACAGTAAACTTCACCTCACTTATTCTAAATAAAACAGAAATATAATAAAATATATTTATATACCAATGTATCTGTGGTAAATGCATTGGTCAGTAAAATCAACCAGTTGTTACATCAATAGGGCTTTATGGTTATTTTATCTAGAGCATGAAAAATGCCTCAAAAACTGTAAGATACAGTAGATACTTAGTATATTTTAGAGTAGAGGTTCTGAATAAGATTATATGCTTCAGTAGAAACATATTTATCTTTATTACTCATGTAATTACTGCTGTGTGTAGAATCCATTCATTGTGTGAACTGTATTGTAATCATGGTTGGGGGTAATTATGTAATTAAACTGAATGTAAATTACAGCTACTGATCAAAATCTTGGTGATTACAAATGACGTACATCTGCATATATTCTATGTAGAAAGAAATGTTAATTTACTGCAGGCAGAGTTGGTTGTCATCTTGTCATCTACATACTTGTGTGTTAAAACCAAAATATTCCAGATTTAATTAGGTTTATATTGAAGAACTTTTGCTAAAAGTTTAACAGTAATAAGTGTTGTGAGGTTTACACTGCTTGGTTTAAATTGACATTTTTATTGCCCTGTTATTTAGAAAGATGATCAAAAATTACTCAAATATAATAAGATGCATTGCATTGATGAAGTAATTAAAGTAGATTAAACAGTTTTAATATGGTAACTAGTAAATTGCAACCCATAACATTTCAGGGGTAACTTTCTTTGTGATAGTAATAAAGGCATACATGTTAAAGTTGTAAATCCTGTATGTATGAAGCACAAATAAATTTTGATGTACTCATTTTGTAATGGCTCTACTTTCTTGTGGCTGCAATGAAACCAGGAGACTCCACACTCCACACATCCATAATCTCCAGGTGGCCCCCACTCTGGTTTAATTCAACGAGTGGGTGATTAAGTGGCTCCATATAGGGGGGGAAAATAGGCCAGAATGAAAGATATTGTTTGGAAATACACCTGCTGGCCAGGCAGCTGCGCAGCTCTGTTCACCTGTCAGCTCTTCCTTGTAGCCGCTTTGTGTATTAATTTCAATCTATCACAAAGTCCCACAAATGATCATCAGTCTGGAGCAAATGTTCACTCACTGCTGTTTGTCATCTCACACTGACAGGAAATGACGCCTGTATTTTGAGATAAGTTTGTGCTCTAGGTTGAATACTCAAGTGCAGGGCAATAACAACATTCACACACTGTGGGTAAGTGTATAAAATGGAGCTGAAATGGCTAAGTGTCTGCAAACAATAACCTTTGCATTTGACAAGTATCTGTTGAGCATCTACTGATGCATCTGTCCTCTGAGTTACATATTGTAGGTGGCTGCAGATTACTGTGGCTGCAGGATTTTTGGTGTTAAAAAAATGCACGCACACACGCACACACACACACACACACACACACACACACACACACAC
>JAPQRP010000010.1:14654549-14664551 GCA_037367295.1 Apogon hyalosoma | reverse complement strand
ATCTGTGAGATATATATATATATATATATATATATATATCTCACAGATTATATGTTTTTTTTTTCCCCACAATAATCTAGTAATGGTCTCTCAAGTGGTACACCAGTCGGCATGTTTTTTTTAGCACAACATATTTATATATTTTTACTAATATGAAGCTGATGGATTTTGGTTTTAATTCTCATTTTGATACCACATTTCCTAGTCTATGCTCATTATTATGATTTTAACTGGAAACGCCCCCCACCCCCACCCCTCCTGTGACGTCATGGCTCACCTGTGGGTGGGTGTATGAGCCTGGATTAGCTGTAGCCGCAGGTAATAGCCAAACATTAGGAGACTCTCGGCACCTCCAGATCGAGAATATCTCCTAAACCGGATCGACACGAATGAGTGTGGTGTTTTTTTAGTTTTACGCGGTCGTTTTCTACAGAGCTCGCCCTTTCGTGGACGTGGAATCACCTGGAAAGCCGTGGGCGGTCGAAAGCCTGCCTTCTTTCTGTGTTTGTGGCACTATCACAGCAAAGTTTTCATCCGGAGACTTCCGCAGTTTGTTCGCCGATCAGATATATCTGGGAATAAAAAACAACAACACGCCTGTTTCCTCTTATGCGGTGAGTTCACGGTTTGTACGTGAAATGAAATGTGGACTGAGATTTGGACTGAATGTTTTCCTGCCCTGCACAGACTTTAGGCCAAACAAAGTTTTAAAGACGCGACGAAAGTAAAAATATTATCAAACGAGCAATCGGTGAATCCGATTGAACGTACATGCTCTGAATTTCACACTGAAGCCTGCTGTTAACCATGAGTTCAGCTCAACAATCTGAATACAGTCTGTGTACATGTACCGTGGTGCGTTTAATGGCCGGCCTGTGTTGCAACAGACTTACATTAGGTGGAAGGCTGAACAGTGATTGAAATTGCCAAGTGTGTTGAATATATCGCAGGAGCTGCAGCTTTTATATAAAATACTTTACAGCATGTTATAATGATGAATTGATAACGGGAAAACGTGCCAGAACATGATAAATGATGCATTGTGGTACTACAGGGATGCACACAAATCATGTTTTCCACTTGTAGGGGACATTGTTGTACAAATGTAGTGATTGTATTATATGTATCATATTTTTTCAATGAAAGCAAAATGCACCAATTACATTAACACTAAAAATATAGGACTCATTTTGCTGAATCTGTCAAAATAATTACTTTAGGGTTGTTTTTTCTTTTGCATGGTGTTCAATCCTACTTCATTGTTATGTCTAACTGTGCCTCTCTGTCTCACACACCAGGTCCCAGGGTTTCTGAGCCATGCCTGGCCACAGCACAGGGGCTCCCCAGGCGTCCCGCCACCACAGACACCCCAGCTCCAAAGCTGACAAGTACAGACAGACTCGGACTATATCCAGGGAGAGCACCGCCAGCCAGGACTCCTACAAGGATCCTCATGGGGACTGCGTGCACGAGCACCACAGTGACCACTCCCGTTACTCTGAGAGCAAATACAGTCGCAGCAGAGGACACCCACGGAATGGAACCGGACGGGGATCAGAGACTATAGGATTTATTCCCGGCTCTGCAGACAAAGCGCCTGCCAGCAGACATGACTGCGGCTCCTGTGCCTCGGTGGGCTGGAGCAGCTGTAAGGCCCTTATCTGCTGTGTACTGACCTGTGGATTTTACGGCAGCCGAGAGCCCTGCCTGCCTGCTAACGAGAGCTCCACAGACCATCCCCCTAAAGCAGGCAGCGAGCCCCACCCTCCTAATGGCATGTCTATTTCCAATCCCACCTGTGGTGTCCCTATAGAGCCCAGCAAGTCCACCAAAGGCTCCAAGCTGCCCACGAGCGACAGCTTCCGCTACCAGGATGTGCGTATTGGAGGACAGACTGTAAAGTATCCAGTTGCTCCTCCTAAACGGACCCGAATGCCCGGAAAGGGGGAAAACCAACGGCCAGTCAGCAACACAAGCCTGCTATCTCGTGAGGACTATGACTTAGATGACCTGAGTGACACAGGAACAGATATAGACTCTCTTATAACTAAGAAGCTGCTGGAGCTCTACGCCCTGCACCAGATCGACCAGCTGGCCAAGTGCACCTCCGACTCCTCTTTCTCCCGCAAGACCAATGAGATCAGTGAGCTCATCTACAGCATCGCTCAGGACTACAACCTGGAGGAGCAGGAGGCTGAATGCAAGCTGGTGCATGGAGTCATCCGCATCAGTACACGCAAGGGGAAAAGAAACAAGAGTCACCAGCCGTCGGTGCAGCGGCCAAATGGGAGGAACGACGGGACCCTCCCTGACAGCGGCAACGAGACCATGAGCAACACCTTACACAGTAGCGACTGTAAGAAGCTGCATCTTAGAGTGTTTGAAAACTATTAATGATTACTGTTGCACAAGTATTTGACACCATGAGGCAAGATGAATTCACTTGCAACTGCAACATACCACCTGTACCAATCATATGATTTTTTAATGACTCATAATGTCTGTTAGGAAGATCTTTTGTGTGATTCATAGTTTTAGGTCATAATAAGCAGGGGATTTTACAGTCAATGACCTACCAACAATTGGTTAATCTGAGGCATGTCGATACAGGTGCAATGTCTTCTAAAACATATTTCCTAATAGCACAGTTGACCGGATTAATCCAAGCGCAGTGTTTATTGGTGCTTCCTGTCTGCCTGTTCTCATTTCATCTTTTCTCTCTCCTGCTACAGTTCCAGAGGTGAAAGTGTCAGAGCAGACACCATCAGATGAGCTGGCGAGGAAAATGAGGCATCACAGCGGGAGAAGTGAGTGCAGTTTTCCATAACTGACAAACACACACACATACATATTCATTTCTCTTCTCTTTGATGCAAATGTAACAAATACATAACACGGTCTCTTACCCAAACCCTTACCATGTTTTGTTTATATATTTAACCTCAAAAATTGTTCAAATTACGAACACATGTAACCACACTAGTGCCAGCCCATCATAACGTCTTACCTTTGTTAAGCCTAATTAAAATGTGTTGAGAGAACGGTACAAAGACATGCAAACATGCACGTTTTATACCTTTCTGTTGGTTAGTGTAAGTGCAGGTTTTAGGAATTAAGACTGAATTACATCCTGAATCTTTATCAACTGAACACTCAATGATTAGTGGTTAGAAATATTGCATTATGCACTGATAGAGTTACACGCTGTCTTTCTGCGGGCCGTTGAGGTATAATTACTGCCACGGTGAATCGGTGTGTGTGGCTCAGTCCTTGCTCTTCCATTGTGCACTAGTGCAGCTGCGGGCGTTTTCTCACCTCCTCCTCACCTTCCATCACAACATACCTGTGTTTAACAGTGAAAGTCCTGCATTCCTGCCTTTTCTCTGCATATTACAATCCCTCATTCATTAGCTGCCCTCCTCCCCTCATCTGCCACTTTACACCCATCTATCAATCCACCTCATTCTCCCTCAAGGTCAGCGGTCATGCTACACCACCTGCCAGACCAGCATATCAAGTCACATTAAATATACGCCATATTATGTCCCATGGTTTATTATGTAATTTTACCGAACAAACTTGGGTTACAGATGGATTACCAGTGCAGCGGCCCTTTTTTTTTTTGTTGTTCTGCAAAGAGCTTGGTAAAAAGGATGGGGTGTCCTGTTACATGTCTTTGAATGAGGGTACAAGTCATTGTGTTTCCATAACATTCACATCACAGCCTGGGAATGTCGCAGCCTCAGTTGTTGAAGTCTCATCTTCTGAGATACAGAGCTACCAATCATGCACTTTACTGATACTGTGATTTTGCTGTTTTTATGTACTCAGTATGTTAAATGTGTCTTGTTTTTTTCCCCACAGCGTACTCTTCCAGCAGTGCCACAGTCTACTCACCCTACCTACATGAAACTGAAACTTACTCCTCAGGTGCTCCTCTGCTTCTCTGAAGAGAAACATCAATCAATCGATCAACCAATCGGTCACACGTACCTGTACTAACAACAGCTTAAACCACAGAGATGAATGACTTTAATCTTTTGCTAATGCTGTTACTGAGTGAAGCACTTTCACTCTGGGTGGTTGTGTTTCTGTATCGGTCATGCTAATGTTTGCTGTTCAAGTGACTCTATTCAAATTCATGAACCTCCGTAGACGACCCCCAAAGGAAACTACTTCTTTAGATAGAGAGAGCCAGTCTGAGTTTCTGTGCAGTGTTTTAAGTTGTTTTCACATCAGCAGTGAGCTACCCCACTCCATACAGTTGAGCAGTCAGGCCAGAGGATTCAACTGATGGTGGAACACAACCGTCCTCATTCTTGTCTGATTGTTTATGTAAGCCATTATGCATGTGCTGTATGTGTGGGCTTATTCGAACTGCCATTTACACTCGTTATTTTTACAGTGAAAACACACTGGATCCACTTTTATGGTTAAGCCATATTTTGATGTACATGTTTTTAGGACAATGTTACTTCTTGGTTTGTTAAAACTTGTGTGGCATTTGGCCACTTTTTTTTTATTCAGTGGTCTGTTCTATTTTTTAACAAAAATAAAAATATTCATGTTTGTTTATACTGTTTCAAGTGTATTTAATAAGGGAGAATGGTTTAGTGGAGTGGTGTACTGTGAAATGTTTGAAGAGTAGCTTTTCTGCCTTTTCAGCTCACAGTCAATTAAATGTTTTAAAGTAGCTTGGTTTAAAGAGATAAATTAGTTTTGCAACAAATTGTTTGCACTCACTTAAGTCTGCATGTTTTCCTTTATCTCTTGGATTATTATTGTCATGCTCATCTCCCTGAGGTCACTGTGTTACCAGGCAGGCTTTTTTCGCTCTCAGCAAAAGAAAGAACTCGTTTGGCTGGTTCTGACAAAAAGGAAATAAAATCCTGGGGTTTGCCTTTGTCATTTATTGGAAAGGAGTGAAGCAGTGCAAAAAAATAGACCTAATTTCAGATTGTTTCACCTGAGATGGGAAGGAATTTGACTCAAAAACATGCTTAATACCATGTCTTTAAATAACACTGTCATTTTCCAAGTACCAACAAAAACATGTAGATGATCCACTTTTTAGACACATGCCAACGGCAACAACTCATTTTACACCTTGAAGACGAAAGATATCAAATATCAAGGTTGTTGATTGTGTGAAAGTAAATTGCAACTGAAAAATGTTAATGCATGAGCAGATTCTTTACTCGTGATAAAAGAAAAAGCATGGTAAATGATAACAGTGGTAATTCTGTGTTTGCTTTGCTGTTTGTGTTGCAGTTGCCCCATGTAACCCCATTTCCTCTGGCTCTCTGCCGCTACCAGCACATTCCTGTTTTACCTGTATGAGGTGTCATGTAAAGGCTTACTGTTTCACAACTGACATACCACAAGCAACAACGAATCAAGAGGGCTTGTTCTGTATCAAATATAACCTGCTTGCAGATTGTTTGCAGTAAACTCTTTTAAAATCACACTTTTACTTGAGCTATTTCCCCTAACGTTCTGTGTTGACATGCGATTCTGTACTTGTTCTTTAAGCATACTCTGGATGTTATGGCATCTTTGTGTGTATTTGTGTGTGTGCAGATGGCATGATATGGTTCAAGTCTTTCTCAACTTTTCATCTTAACTGAGGGAGACGTGTGATTTTTAGTAACTTCCATAAGAGGGAGACAAAGTACCACAAGAAGAAACAAAAACACTGCAGTTTTGATGCTTATGGGTTTAGTTAATATGTTATGTACAGTAGTTGTGTCTGTCTTAACCCTTAAAGACCCAAAAGCATTGATCTTTAGTTTATTTCAAATATGCAACAAAACAAAATAATCCTACTTACTCCTTATAAATCAGATTATAAGAAAACAAAACAAATAAAAACATATACATGAAAACAAATGTTTAGTAACTGTTGAACCACTAATCTTATCAATGTGTGTCAATAATTCAGGTAAAATGCCGTTTGTCAGCTTTTAATCAGCATCAGATGTTGCTTTCAGATGCATCCATGAACTCTGTAGTGAACATGGAAACGCCATTGTCCTCTGCAGCACTAGTTCACCAACAAAACTCATGTAATTTGACAAATAACGGTGGTTGTAGACAATTGTTCACATGTTGAATTAATGATATGTTTTGCTGAAAAAGTCATGCTTTTTTCAGTTTTCTCCGTTTTGATATAATAATCTTCAAATTTACTGAGCTTTTATGGTCAGTGAATTAAATATGGGAAAACAGCAGATTTTCACTAATATGATGCAAAGGATAAGATTATAACAAATTGGTGGTAAATCACTTGGTAATGGTTAAATCTAGAGAGAAACTGATTTGGATGTCACCACAAAAATTAGTTATGGGTTGATGTAAAGAGGCTTCGTGGCTCCAAACTAACATTCACAGTTAACTTTACATCTGCTTTGGTGCATTTTCCATATCATTGCACAGTGGTCAAAGGTGATTACTATTGTGTATAAATAGAAATAAAAAGAAGAATGTGTCTGAAAACAAAATTATTCCAACTTTATGGACAACAGTGTACATAAAAGCGAGTTTCTGTTTCTTTTTTAAAAATTGCCACTGATTATGTAAACTTGAATATATTATACTGGTTACCTTTTACATAAAACAAAACATATAAGCCAGGCTTTAGCAACCTTTACAATCCAAAGAGTCATTATTCATTCTAAAGAAAAATCTGTTTAGAGCAGTGATAGAATATTACATTTTATTACAAGGTGGCATATCTGCTGTAGACTATTTAATATTATTTGGAACTTTAACTTCCTGTTCAGTTACAAGAATACAGAGTTTGGTGCATTTGTGAAATTGTGCTGCAACAGTAAAAAAAAAAAAAAAAAAATTGCAGATTTTTATTTGTCACTGGCATTTCTAAAATTCAAAACTATTTCACTGCATAATGGAGAAAAAAACTCTCCTGGTGTTTCAAGGTTTAATGAGAAATAGATTAAGTATGCTGCAGATAAATGCAGATTGAGTTTGTGTCGTTAGTGGTTGATGAAATGTTGTTGACTTTTTTAATTGAAGACCCTGGTGCTAAAAGTACTGAAGTCACAAAAAAAAGTCTGTTAAAATATGTATAGGGTGAACTTAGCTAAACAAATACAAATGTTTATAAGCTCAACTTCAATTGTCCAAAAATGTGACTTCAGTACTTTTGGCACCAGGGTCTTCTATTTCTGTGATTGTGGACAATGTAAGATTGACTTGGGACCTTCAACAATAACAGCAAAATGTTCAAAAATAATTTTTATTCATTGCAATACGTGTTTGAGCCATGATAAGCAGATCTCAGTTTAGATATTGGGTCACTGCATAAATCATTACATTAATAATGGTTGTCATATATCCTCTACAGTTTCTCATATATTTTGTTTTTTTGCTATATTGGCGCTGTGCAGAACTGCAATGCTCTCTTACTATTTTACTGTCCTGTATCATAATCACATGATTCACAGTACAAACAGTAAAGGTGTCAATGTTAATACTGTCTAATTTCAAGGAATTAATCTCCTGCATACAATTATGTGTTATTAGTTGAAAGTGATGCCATAGTTTCCATATAGAAAAAGTGTAGCCTTTTCAGTCAGTGTCATCAAAACAGTTTATATCAGAAAACTCATGGTTGTGCATTTTAACTAAAAATCTTGACACAAGGACTTGTCATGCTGATCTTTTCAATTGTATTTTTGTTTGCTTTTGGGGAAACAATGGATTTCAAGCAAATTATAGGCTTTTAGATGTTGTGAGAAATATACTTACTGTTGAATAAATCCAGCAAAAGAGTGCAGCGTGAATTAGTTTGGCTTCTCACTGTGAGTTTTATATCAAATTAATTACAATAGACCATTTAATAGTGTCAAGTACTGCAATATGTTGTATATCCTTATTTTATATCTATTCCAGTTGTTCATTTAAAATCTACCACATATTAATTCATGTTCAAACCTGAATATATTTGTATGATTAAAATTTCACAAGAACTTTATATAAGTATATTGTCAGACTTCCTGAACTGTGGTGATGAAAATGTTCAGAACATAGAGACTAAATCTGGTGTGATACCTCAGACACAAACAAATACTGCATGAGATCAAGACAAACATGAGTAAAAAAATATATTTATTTGAAATATTCTATGAATGTAGACAATGCCTATTTACAAAATTGAAGCACAGAGAAAATAGTGTCAACATTCAGTGCAGTATATTAACAGTATATAAGTCTGTGTTTCATAAAAAGTGGAAAGTCAAATATTCAGACTTAAGTGACCTCAGCTTTAAAGTAAATAATCATATTTTATGCTCACAAAGGAGAACATGGTCTTAGTTTGCTTTCATAAGTTAATATTTGTGCACTCCAGGGTCAGGCTTTACCCTCATGACACAAATGAACGTCACCTGGTTAGGTCAACAAAAAAGCATGAATCAGCACTGTTGAAGACCTCAGGTTCAACTTTGTCCAGTTTTTCATGAAGCCTATTTGGTCTCCTCTACCTGCAGAAGAGCATGTCCACCATCAGCTCTAGAAGATCAGCCGGACCAATCACAGGCCGGAAAAACAGTTCAGTGATGAGGCTGGGTGTGATACTCTGCAGCATGGAGGCTGTGAGGAGGATCTGAGCAAAGCGCTCCCGGTCCCCTGGATGAAGCAGCTGGACCACCTCACTTAAGGCGTGCTGAGCTTCCTGCTGCAACCCTTCAACGAACAGACCCACCTTTAAATCTGGGACATCTGTTGAAAAGAAAAATGAGGATTTACTATTAAGCACAATAAACCTACTGAATAATTCACCAACGAGATCAGGAACATCATTACAGAGGTACACTGCTGTAATTGTATTTCTTTTACCTGGATTAAATATGGTCGTCCCTTTGAGGTATGCATATTCCTTTGGACTCAAATCCAAAATCCAAAACCTTTTTAAGCAGGACTTGAGTTTGCTGACTCCGGCCATGGTGGGCTGCTCCCTCTCCATATTATGGCTGTCCTGACGGTTCAGAAGAATCTTTTTCAGCATGCTGTCAGCGGGGGTGTCTATCACCTCAAAGTCCACGTGCTCTTGAGCCAGGCCCAAAATGAAGAGAGGCGCCCAGCAGCTTTTGAGCAGGGAGAACTGGTCGCTGGGTGGAAGTTGTTTAAAAGCAGGTAAGTTCTTCATGAAATGGACAGTTTTAACCAGAACTGCCGAAGCTTCTTTGCAAATCTCAGATGGCTTTTTCAAGCAAACTGTCCGTCGCAGCTCACAGTTGCATCTATGAGGCACTGGATTGTGGTTGAAGTTGTTTTGACCTGGTTTGCTGCTATCCATTTGGCTCAGGATGTTGAAGAGGATAGGATTTGAAAGCCTGTCACTGCTGACTGAACAATGGCACCTGTTATTCATTGTAGATGCTGTAGAGACCTGTGTAGTTAAATGTAATCGTCCCCTCAGAGGATGAGGTCTTTATGAGCTTGTTAGTCCTAGTACCGCTTCACTCAGTGTCCCTGTATTTATAAGGCCAACCCACCCTCTGGAATGGACTTTGACTTGTCAATACACTTGCAGTAAAAAACAACCATGTGCTCTGCCAGGTGACTGATGGAACAACCCTGGGAAACTGATAAGCTTTTCTCAATGAAAAGTTACTGGTGGAGTAATGCCTGGATATCAAAAGGGTTGGGCTTTATCTTTTAGATGGTGTCATTAACCCAAGTGGTACCAAGCTACCAAGGACTGCAAAGGTAATCAGCCTTCAAACTGTGTCCCCACACACTGCCAGCTCACACCTGGAGAACTGGACAGAGGCCAAGGTAGCACAGGGGCATTGACCTGTGAGTTATGTCTTTATGATGTGGAACTTTGAAAAAGAAATGAACTTCTTAAAACCCAGTGTGTGTTTATATTTGCCCCATTCTTCTTATGTTTATAAGGTTACAATAAGATAGATAGATAGATAGATAGATAGATAGATAGATAGATAGATAGATAGATAGATAGATAGATAGATAGAT
>JAPQRP010000010.1:14642543-14653706 GCA_037367295.1 Apogon hyalosoma | reverse complement strand
AGATAGATAGATAGATAGATAGATAGATAGATAGATGGATGGATGGATGGATGGATGGATGGATGGATGGATGGATGTTTGAGGTTGTTATGACATGTATAAAGAAAATTCAGGGAATTCCAGTTTATGGTAGCTGTAACAAGCGGTGCCACATGTCACTGGTTTAGCCTAATTTGTTATCTTTCCTGTGCCTGGCACAAACGACTGACACTGATAAGTAAATGACCTTATTATAGTGATAAATAAACAAACCCCTCAATTTCAGTAACATACCCCTCCAAGAACTGGCAAAGGTTATAGAACATATCCTCTTATGCCGCTCACTTTCAGTGGTCCAGCTGATGCACATGCAAAAGAAACCCCTGAAAGTCCCACCACAGAGCGAGGGAAGTTCTGAACTGCAGAGCTGTGGAGTCAAGGTCAGCCCATAAAGGGAATGACTGCAATAAAGACATTAACTGCCAGACACAACTGGCAGCACCAGTCACCGAATGTTTGTTTTACTTCATCACCGTCTTTACTCACCCCTCCAAAGAACATCCTCAAATATGTTTTTATTTTTCCCCAAAGTGATCTCAGTATATCACACTACAGTGATTAACTCAGTGGGCATGACATGTCAATACTCACAGGACCTGAACCGGACTAAACTGCAGCTTTAAATATGTGATAAAACACATTATGTTTTGTTCAAGCATGTGACCTACAATGCACTCGGCAGCCTTACGGCATCATGAAGCATGCTGACAGTTGTAAATGCTTGTGATAAGGCTTGTGTTTATAGAGGTTTGGAGCAGGCAGAGACGGACACGGAGGACAGACGCTTATCTACAGTAAGACAGTTTAAAAAAAAAAAGTCCTTCATGCTATAAGTGGAGCAACTTCTGTATTCTGTGAGGAAGCCAAACACATCATGATGTAATGATGGGAGCCTTGAGAATGGACAGTGTTTGCATCCTAAATTCACACACACTTACAAAACCCTTTAAGATGCTGTGATTGTAATAGTATAGGGTTGGATTCAGACCAAAAAAAATCTAAATATTCATGATAAGAGGCAGTGTTTTGAAGATGATTTGCTTGGCTGAAAAAATAAGATGTGATTTTTTTTTAACTTGTGTACATAAAATACTAAAAATACTTCATTTCAAGCAAGTATGACATTTTTACCCCCAGATTTAACCCATAAAGACCCAGTGCAACATTTGTGGCAGTTCCCAAATGATTTTTTTCCTCTCCTCTCTCTCTTAAGCGATTTATCACCTTATATCATAATATTATCCTCTATATTTTGAGTTTTTTCAGTGAAAATCAGGTATTTTCCTATATTTAATTACTGATCATGCACTTTAATCATCTTGCTGAGATTACATTTAAAGGTTATTACATCAAAAAAAGAGAAAACTTAAGCATAAAGGGACTTTTTCGGTCAAATCTATCATTAACTGAACAAAATCCAAGCATCAAATTCCATGGGTTTTACTGGTGAATCAATGTTGTAGAAGATGATGGTGTTTCCACAGTAACTGCAGAGCCTCTCAACGCCCAAATGGATCACATCTGATGACCATGATAGATGACAAACTGTATTTAACACTGATTATTTTAACTTACTGATAGGATTATTGGTTTTAAAGTTATTAAACATTTTAGAGCAGTAGATGGTTTAGGTCACCAGTGGATATTTGGGTTTTTATGGGTTAAATTATATAGAAGCTTTACAACAAAATCCCCATTTGTGAACATGAGGCCTGAGGTTCATTGTGTTCATGACCCTTAGCAGTGTGTGATTAAAAATACATATTTTATTGCGATGATAGAAACTAGTAGCACCAGAGTACTGTGGTCTGATAATTGAGCTCAGATAAACAGCAGCATGTTCATTCAGTTAAGGCAAGTATTTCAGACACTGAGGAAAATCACTGTGTTTTATATGAATATATATACAAAAGTGCTTACAATAAAAGTATTACAATTATGGAATTAAATGAAAGAAAAATGTATGTAAATATGAAATAGAAAAACAGACATTGCACTGAACACAGTTTTTAGCATGTGAATAGGATGATGAAATGCAGCTCCTCAGTGACCTCAGTGACATCCTAACATCCTCCATCTATCATCTGCTGTCACATTTCTCATTTCTTCTGCACATTAGGAACCACATTTTATGCATGACTTATTCTCTTGGGCTTCCATTTTCCTCAACTGCAGAAGATCTGGATCTGGATCTTTGCTTGAAACATGTCTTTGTTGTTTTTCATTAATTTCTTGCACCAGATATAATTTTGTTTTCTAATGTGTTCACTGAATAATTTTCTTTAAGTCAAACTGAACTCTGTCCCCCTAGATACATTTGGAGAACATTTCAGCAACAGTGTGTCCTTCAGCTCTCTAAACCATATTCATGTTCTGAGTATGATCTGCACTGTGCATTGTAGGGAAAATTAACATGTAATCCATTGTAATTTAGCTTATCATTATCTTCAGTGTTTCTCTGTGCAGTGTCAAAGGATCACATTCAATTTGTAAAGAATGTATTTTGATCATTTTTCTTCCATTTTAATTCAATAAACGTCTCAATATTGGCATTTTGTGTATATTTTTTAAATGAGCTAGTATGCAGGATATTTGTTCACGAAGTACTAAAACCCAGGCTGCCGTCTTTGTGATTCCCAGAGAATATTGATTTTTGGTTTTAGTTTTTCAGGCCACTGACCTCTCGGTGTTACCCTGTCATGTGTGCTTGTATGTGATGGACATTATGTCTGGACCATGACTCCTAACCATGACCTACTGCTAATACAGCAAAGGTTCATTTGCTCCTTTTTCACAAGTTTATTGTCCAAAAGTTGAGAATTGTACTGTTGGGGGGTCAATTCACCCCACAGCAAAAGCATTTCAGTATGACAAAACTCATTGGAGTTTATTTCACAACTTGTTCATTTAGTTAAGGCAAGTATTTATACAGCACTTTTCAGACACTGAGGGGATTCATTGTGCTGTATATTACACAAAATGAACAAAGGAAGAGGAAATAAATACAATCTTTCCTGGAATGTTGCCTCATAGATTATTTACACCAGTAATTGTCCTTTTCTTTGATATTTATCTCTAATTTAAAGGTTGTTTTTAAGTTTTCTCAATAGCACTTGAATGAGGAATCTACTTTATAAGAGGCCAAATTGTAATTATCATTACTTCAAAACAGATTAGATTATTTATCTGAGAAACCAAACAAATGGTTCTTGTACCAGCGAGAATTAAAACTGAAACGTAGTAAAAAATTTAGGTCTGATGTATGAGCAAATCTTAAATACTTGTTTCTGTTTTTCAGACTGTGAATGCTTTCGCACTTTATGTGTTTTAGTCTCTCAATATCTGATCTAGTCTTAGTTCATGTTCGATTACAATGATAGAAAAATGTAATTTTTTGGTACTTGCCCACAGGTTTATGGCTGTTTTAATATATTTTCCTGTGAATGTTCAAACACGGTCGATACTTTATAAGGCTGGTATAACCTAGAGTAACTCTGACTAATTCAGAGTAAGTGTTTAATAGGACGTGTAAAATGATGTCAGGGTCCAGACACCCGCGTAGAGTTTTACTGCCTGTTACTATCAAAACACAATGATAAACGCTGAGGTGAAGGCCAAAGGAAGAGTTAGCCTGCAGGTTAATGAACTTGGGCTGAACATGTCTCTTGGTTGTCTCTAAGAACTAGAAAAAGGCTCAACATGAAAATTATTTTATTTATTTATTTTATTGTAAATATTTTTTTTTTCATATATCTTTTCTCCTCTTTGTTTACATTAGATCTGACCCTGACAGTTAAGACGCTTAATGTCACTGTCACTCCATCTGTGTTAATATTATTGTAATAAATTTTACCCCAGAGCTGATGGAAATTTTTAAGGAAATATCTGAGCTGTAACAACTTAGATAGAGTTAAAATCATGCATATTCACCAGTACTTGTTTATGAAATACATCTTAATAACAGAGATGCTATGACATCAGATGACATAGAACCAATATGTATCACTATTGTTGAATATAGAAATATCTATGTTTCTCTATGATTGTATTTCATTTTACTTATGAGAACATTAGTTGTCTTTGTTGTTATTTCTGTTAAATTGATGATTTAGACACATAAATTACAAGATAAAACGTGTTAATAGTCTGGGAAATGAAAACTATATTGCTTACCTGAATACTTTTGGGCCTCTTTGATTGGTTTTATCCCTTCCAACATTTTTTTTTTTTTTTGTATTAGTTTTAAAGATTCTTATCTAATTATAGCATAGGTAACTTCTGCAATCACTAACAAAGTGAAAAGAGCTAAGTCTTCAGTGCTTGTCGGTTTTATACATTTTTATTTCAAATACTAAGTTCTTCCAATGTCCAAGAGAATAATGCTTTAAGTATGCAGTTTTTTAATTTAGTTAGGCTATTCTAAATTAATTAATTAATTAATTAATTAATATTGAATAGAAATATTGTTTGACATTACAGTAAATTAAAAGAAGTTGGCCTTTTTGGGTAAAATTTGGCTGATATAATACTCACATTAGTCACAAAACTGAGAGGTAAAATTAATGTCATAATCAATGTAACCGTCTTTTATTGAAACCAAAATAAAGCAAATTGTTGTGTACCCCTCAACTAGTGGTCTACACTTCAAATGAAAGATTTTTCCCCATTACTTCTTTTCACTTGTCTTTATTGATATTATGGAAGTGTTTAAAGCAAACAGGTAAGTAGTAGGAGCATGCAAAACAGACAAATATGGAAAAAATGTGACAAATACAATTTGCAATGTAATGAAAAAGTAATACGGGGCAAAAAAAAAAAAGATAAAGTCCAAGAAAATTTTACTATAAATTAAAATGAAAGTGAAACATTAATCCTAAATAAAACCGTGTAGTGAGCACACATACATATGATTAGCAAATTACAGGAAAAAACAGTTTTTTGTTGCTTGATAAATTGCATGAGAATAGAATTTGACTCGCAGAATATGATATGGTTAAAGAGGTAGAGTTGGAATATTAAACCTGTCCAAATTATTCAATTACAAACAGACAAAAATTAAATACTACACTGACATTAAATACAAAGGGAGAGATTAAAAAAAAAAAAAACAAACTACTACTACTACTACTACTACTACTACTACTACTAATGATAATAATACTAATACCACTACTACTACTAATAATAATATTAATAATGAAAATTATGATGACAAAGACGATGATGATGATGATGGTAATCAGAGTTCGTTGTCCAAAATAAATGAGTTTAATCATCCTGTTCCACGTTATTTCAAGGAGCGGATGTGACGTCATTACGTCCATCTGGCAAACATTACAGTGACGTTGACGTAATAAGGCGTAAACAATCATGGCGGACACAGAAGAAGAAGCCCCAGTGTATTTTGCTGTTAGTAATATTCCGACAGTATTTCGCTCAGCGGACCTCAGAAATTACTACAGTCAGTTCATAGAAAGCGGGGGTTTTAAGTGCTTTCATTATCGCCATCGACCGGAGCTTCTCAGAGAGCCTCAAGGCCCCGATAAAAGACCGAGTGATGACACAGAGGAGGGCTGCTCCACGTCCTTTGAGGACAGACCGAGGATCGGCTCCGAGTCCAAACAAACGGCCAGGTCGTGCTGTTGTATCGTGTCCGTTCATGCTAATGAAGCTGACAGGTTTGTCCGGATGTACGCGGGGAATCACTGGATTGACTCGAAAGGAAACTGGCTGGCCCGCCGTTGTGTTATCAAAAGAATAAAAGTTTCACAAGACAAAGGTTAGTAAAGTGTCCAGACCACTACGTGTATTGAGTCCAGTCTGCCTCTCAAAGTCCAAACAACGTTATAAAGACATGTAACTGTAGGACTGCTACTAACCCTCCTCATTCCCTATTATTCTCATTTCAGAGATTTACATATTATTCTGTAAAAGCACTTGCAGATATGAAAACACTAATCACAACATAAGCTTCCTAAACAGCAGCAGCAGCAGTCTATACGTATTACACATGTGTAATATGAAATATATGAATGAGTTAAATGCAGTATAAGTCTTGTTATAAGGCTGTATATGGTAAACTCTAAGTCATAACAGTTTCATAATAATCAGCATAGTAGAATGTAAATTTACTGCACTTGAACCACTTCTAGTGTCAGTAATTTGTTTTTCGTCTGCTTTTAGATTGTTGGTATAGGTAAGAGATGTATAAAAGTCAGTCATGTTTTCCATAGTATCACCAAAGATCCACTCTTCCACTCTGCTCAGTGTCACTGAATCCAATATTTTACCATACACACACCTTTAAATGGCAGCTTTTTGCCATTAATGTTGCAGTTTCATTAAATGTGTTGTTCTGTTTCCACATGCAGGATGTTTTATCATCTTTTGTTGGCAGGAAGTAAGTTTATTGTGGACAAAGTGCAGACCTAAATTCTGTGATTCAAGTTTTTAGGTCTGTTTTTTTTTCAGTCACTCTCAGAGCAAAAATTTTTGAAGTAGATGCTGATTGACAGATCTGGTTATCTTATTTTATTTGTCTGTCTACTACTGTACAGTCAGTCCTGTACAATCTTATGTAAAGGATGGTCTCACTTATCCGCCCTCAAAGGTTCCTCCTTACAGCAATAACGTTGTTGATAATAATTAATAATTTTTAAAAAAGGAATTAAGGTGCTCCTGTGATTGTTATTTCATGATGGCTTGTACTTGCTTTAATTCAGTATTGATAGAATTATCTTGCCATTGTCTATTTTTAGTTCTATGTGCCATTTACTGTATTAAAAACATATTTTTGTTTCATTTTAGATGATGGCTCATTCCCATACAAGACAAAAGCAGAACAGCGGCACCATGTGTCTCTAACTGAACGGTTCACAGAGACTGACCTCAAGAGCTTATCTGAGCTGAATCCACCTGCTCTGATGCAGAACGGAAATGTAGGCACACCAGTTAAAGTGTTCCTGCAGCTTATCCAGTCATGCCGCTTACCTCCACGTCTCATCCGGAAACTGGGTTTAACTTTTCCCAAGACTAGCTCCAACCGCCGTTACGGCAATGTGCCTTTCCAGTACCAGAACACTTGTACACTTCCAGCTACAGAAGAAACTATATTAACCGCTGCAGGGCATGAAATATCAGGGCCAGGGAAAGTGGCTGCTCGATCCTCACATCCAAAACAGCCAAGTGACCACTCAGAAACAACAGAGACTGAGGAAAAGGAGGAGAAGGAAGAGGATGCACAGTCAGATGCTGATGATGTGGGTTTGAATTCTTCCATATTTGTCTGTATATCAGCCATTAATTGCTGCTCTAATTGCTGTGTGCGATTCTGCTAATTATTAACGTTTTTTACTCACAGGATGATGACTGCTGTGAGGAGTGGGAGCGGCATGAGGCTTTACATGAGGATGTTACGAGCCAGGAACGGAGCAAGGAGAGGTTGTTTGAAGAAGAGATCGAGTTAAAGTGGGAGAAGGGGGGCTCAGGTTTGGTTTTCTACACAGATGCCCAGTACTGGCAAGAGGAAGAAGGAGGTAGGCTATGTGATTAAAACATTAACAGTTTTACTGACAGTAACACCTTCTGAAGATTTTGTTATCCTCTTGAGACCCAGCAATGTATTTTTGTCATTTGTAAGGGACAAGAGTTTCACAAACAAAACAAAAAAAGCCTGTTTCATGTAAAAAATCCCAAACTTTTACTTTCCCGAGTCTCAGGAATATAGTAGTTGTTTTATGTTGTTAAAATTGCACTTTATGAATACATTTATGAGCATTAGAGGACAAATACTAATATATTATACTCTTACACTCAATGATTACCCGGTCTACACTACTACTACATTATCTGTTTCTTTTATGAAATATAGTTCATGTTTGTTCCTTTCTGTCTTCTATAGATTTTGATGAACAAACAGCAGATGACTGGGACGTTGACATGAGCATTTACTATGATAAAGGTAACTACAGGTCATTGTTTTATAGATGTGATTACATAATTTAACCAGTTATCCCAGAAGAATCATGATTCAAGCTTCTTCTCTGCTCTTACAGACGGAGGTGACATGGATGCTCGTGATTATGTTCGAATGCGATATGAGAAGAGGCTAAGGGAGGGTCTCGAAGACAGATCAGGACAGTGTCCATCCATAGGTAGCTTTGAGCGGTTTACTAAGGTAAGGAGTTAGCTGTGGACTTTAATATGGATTCATTTTTGTGCTGTAGTGTATTGGAGTAACTTTTTTAATATATTTTTCCTGATTAGGGTGTTGGACGTCGTGTGATGGAGAAGCAGGGCTGGAAGGATGGTGAAGGGTTAGGGGGCAGTCAAATTGGGATCCCAGAAGCCTTGGAGAACGAGGGCCAACATCCAAAATGCAAAAGAGGCTTTGGGTAAGTGTAAACACAGACACAAAAACAAATTCAACCAAATACAGTTGAGTGTTTTTTGTTAATGTTTATTTCCTTTCTTTGAAGGTATCATGGAGAGAAACTGGTCTTGCATCCTGTGAAAAAGGCCAGAACAGATTTTACAATATCGACAGTATATGATAAACCCAAAGACATAGATGGAGGAGACACCTTGTTGAGGCGACAACCCAACACCAGTATGAAATACCGAGGCTGGCAGCCAGGGGGCTGCATCGGACCGCACAGATGACCTCAGATATACAGTATTATTTGTAAATGTACTTTTTTTTTAATTAATAATTTGTCACATTGTGTCATTAAAACACTTTTAGAAAACCCACTCTCTGACTTTTAAGTTTGTTTTTAACTTGTATTTCACTGGTTTGGATCCAGAAAAATGCTGTTTCACTTTACAATTCACATAAAATTTCATTTTAAATGAAAATATTACACATTTATGAATCACATATTGAGAGCACTGCAGATATAATATCGTAAAACAACTGCCAGGCTTAACCTACACTTGACATCAACAATAAAATTTTGATTTTGGAGGAAAATATCTGACAAACCAAACAGCAGAGCCCATCAGCTTGGCCTAGAATTGTTCAGAAGTGTTTCAGATGCTTGTTCTTATGGGCTATGACAGTTTCCTGCTGCAGGAAGCAATAGAAATCACCATCATATTTGAGTTGAAGCCCTTTGGTGTCTGGTTTCCATTTTAGAAATATCCTGATATCATTCACCATCATTTAAATGAAGGCGTTAGTTTCTCCACCTTGTGTTTGAACATACAGGATCACTGCCCATGCAGCCCGCTTTTCTTGGCACTTCTCATCAGGTCATACACCATACGGACAGTACTCCATCAAATCCAAGCAAGCTGATCTTTGTTTTGTTGGTCCACAAGACATGCTGTCAGTAGGTTAATGATGAGCTTCAACAAACTGTGAACCTTCCTGTGGACTTGTTTCACTACAGTTTTATCTACTGGACAACACCTATGGAGAGAATGAATTTTTCTGCGTGAGTGAACAACACTTGTGTTGCATCTGAGTTTCAAAGATGTTCTGATTTCTTTTTCTTCTTTATCAACAGGTTGTTTTATATATACATATATATATATATATATATATATAATCTTTAGAGAGCTCTCATGGGGTGCTATATTGGCTTCTGTGTTTTTTTTGTCTGAGGCACATTCTTTTTAATTCATCATTCGTTAATTATATTATTTATTTTCTTTGGGTTGTATTGGTTGTCAAACAGCTATAGGTGCATCACCACCATCTACTGGACTGGAGAGTGAAGTAGAAAACAGTCAGCAAAGGAAATAAATTAAAACAAAAAAAAAAAATCACCATTGATTGCTGTACTGTAACCGATTAGAAGATTGTTCACTTTGTCATTCTTTCTTCTTCATATTCCTGCAGTGTACCAGTACAAGTTTAACCATTTCTAGTGTATTTCAGTGAATGTTCAGTCCTGTAATCCTGTTCTGTGGAGGGTATAATGTTTTCTCCTCAAACAGTTACAGTATCTCCATCTAGGTACCTGTTCTAATCTATATTTCACGCATTCCAACATTTTTGTACTACTGTAATACTGTACAGATGTCGTCCTAATATTCCTGCCAAGTTTCAACACATGATATGACCCTTGACAGTAGTTTTTGCCTCTGCTTTACTTAAGGGTACATCTGTCTCTCTGAGCTGCACTTTTAAGTCTTTTTTTTTTCCCCCAACATGCTCAGTTTCTCATTTTCCTCCTTCATGGGCAAGAACCCAAAAGGACAGAGATATCAATCCTCCATTACGTAACCAGAGAAGCATGAGATAGATGTGATAAATATTACGGTTTTGGTGTGTTTCTTCTATCCACTGCAATGCATTACTGATAATATTCCAAGTAATTCTGCTGCTTATAATGACATTCACAATGAAAAATATAAAGAATACCACCTGTCTATGGATATTTTGAACCACATATGAAATTGGATATTTTGTACTGGTGTTGATCTGTATAGTCCTATCATCCACTTTGGTTTAGCATACATTTTTTCACATGTACCAACACATGCAACTCTGAACGACTTTCCACACCAAAGTGTGTCCAGGATGTACTCACTTTATTTTATATATTAGCAGTTGTGTGCAAACAAAGCAGAGAATTTTCACTAAAATGTCCAATACATTTAAAACCAGTGCAGCTGATGCAGCTACTTGGAAAGCTGAGGAGAAATAATTCCTAAAATCCAAAGGGTGAACTCATGCTAATGTGACACCTCAGCACAAAAAGATCGGAACATTTCTACACTTGTATTACTGTTGACATAATATGTATACGTAATCTTGTTTACAAGTTTTGCAATGTAAAATTGATTGTTATTATAAAAAACGTGGAAAGTGATTTTTAAAGATTAATTTTATTTTTTATGTTTAAAGAGGTGAAGTTTTAGAATGTTTAATATAATTTGAAAACCTTACTTTATGCCTTAAAAGTATTGGAAAATACTGTTAATATCTTGTAATGTTAATTACTTAAATTACATAATGATTAATCTCCATCTGAATGCATTTAACTAATTGGGACTGTGATTATTATGAGCTTCTTCTTCTTCCTTCTACATTTATTTATTTATAATTCTTATTCGCTACACGGCTTTGATTTATCTGCCTGTGTGATATTAACGGTTGAAAGACTACGGATATAT
>JAPQRP010000010.1:14572656-14641491 GCA_037367295.1 Apogon hyalosoma | reverse complement strand
CAAACTAATAATAATATAATATAAAAAAATAAAAATAACAACGTGTAATCAAAAGCTTTTACTTTGAAGACTCACCTTCGTAACCCGGATGTGCTTCGGCGTACTTTAGCATGTAGCCTAGCTAGCATACACATGCAAACGTAACGGCGGCAAAAGGTAATAATCAGTATTTCTTTTAATTTAAAGGTATGGTCAACCATATGTCAACAGTGTTTCTCTAGTTTTAGTTTATTTTTTTTATCGCTTGTTCATGTTTCTAATAGTTATAGTAGTTGTCGCTGTTCCGTTACAACAAGGTAGTGACTGATTTTGACAACAGTGAATAATGATTCTTTTTCATTCCATGTATTTAGCTACTTCTTGCTAAGAGTGAGTGTTTGATTTTTGTCTGCCTTGATGTTAAATGTCACTTTAATGCTAGTTTTAACAATAATTAAGTAGGCCTTGTCAGCTCCTTACCAACTTCAGCAAAAGTACTGTCATCAACTATTAGTGAAGCCATGTTCTGCATAAACCTTACTACTAGACATGATGTTTGTGAATTGATATTACAGCTGCCTTTTCTTGTATGTTGTATTTTAGTGTTAAGATTGAGCTCAGTTTAACTACTGTATATCTGTGTAAGCCAATCTACAGCAATGTATTTAATAAAATCATGTGTTATAACCTCTGTCCTGTGAGAACCACAGTCCTCTGAAAAGTTAAATTGTTATGAACTATAAGAAAATGGGCCTATTTTCAGTTTGCAAACCAAGAGGTATGGCGGATAAAAAAAAATAAAGATGAAAATATTTTCTCACCCCGTTAAGAAACATTTTGGAAGATTTGTGGAGATTTGTAGTTTTCATAGTACTTCTAAAAAGTGACTATAGCTGTTAGACAAATGTAGAGGAGTAAAAAGTAGTTATAATATTTGCTTCTGAGTAGTTGTGAATTATAATGCTTGAGTAAAAGTACTTATGATGTTTTAATCTGACTGCCAGGTGATTTCCTGAGGTCCTGTACCAGACAGTCAGTGTGACCCCATTAACATCTCGGTGCCATCTAATGCAGATGTAAACCTCCCCAAAAATCATGTCCAACCAGAAAGGCACAGCGCCCTCCCTACGCTTTGGCCAAGTGGTTATTGGACCACCTGGTTCAGGTAAAACCACCTACTGTCAAGGGATGCAGGAGTTCCTGACGAACCTGGGACGTAAGGTGGTTGTGGTGAACATGGACCCAGCTAATGAAGGACTTCCGTATTCCTGTGCGGTAGACATTTCAGAGTTGGTCACTCTGGACGATGTCATGGAAGGTTTAAAACTTGGACCTAATGGTGGACTTCTCTATTGTATGGAGTATGTGGAGGCAAACCTGGACTGGTTGGAAAACAAGCTGAAACAGCACAGTGACTGTTATTTCTTGTTTGACTGTCCTGGACAAGTGGAGTTATATACCCACCAAAGTTCAGTAAAGAACATATTTTCACAGCTGGGAAAGTGGAATTTCAGGGTAAGCTTCTGTTGTATTTATGGATAGAAATAATCCAATGTCTTCTGCACATTTAACTGATCTCTTTGTAGATTGTTTTGATGTGTGAAGACTTACCATTTGTATTTTATCATTTACACCTCTAAGACAAGCCCATATCAATACAACATTACATTTAATTTATTTGTGATGATAGTTGTCATTTACCCTTTTGCCCTCTGTTTAGCTGACAGCAGTGCACCTTGTGGACTCTCATTACTGTGCTGACCCAGCCAAATTTATCTCTGTGCTGTGCACCTCCCTGTCCACCATGCTACATGTGGAACTTCCGCATGTCAACATCCTTTCCAAGATGGACTTAATTGAGCAGTATGGTAAACTTGGTGAGATCAGGATTCTTTAATTCACCTCTATCAAAACAAATGTTAATGTAATAAATGAGAATGACAATATGTATATCTGACACCCAGACCAGTAAGTTAACGAAGTATTTATACTTTTTATGATTTATGTAGAAATTATTCCATTTGACATTTTTTGTCTGTGTTTTTGTACAGCTTTCAACCTCGACTTCTACACTGAGGTGATGGACCTGACCTATCTTCTTGATCACCTGGCAGCTGACCCCTTCTTTAAAAAATTCCGACAACTAAATGAAAAGTTGGCAGAAGTTATACAAGACTACAGCCTTGTCTCTTTTGTGCCTCTCAATGTACAGGTATCACAGTTTGTCATATTTGAGGCATTTTTTAAATAATGTGACAAAAACAGAGTTTTATATACTTGATGCTGAATTTGTCACAAATTCAGGTACCGTCTGAACTTTTAGTTAAATTAGATGAGGGAGTAAATTAAGTGTCGAGGCATTTATGATTTCCTAAGGGTAGAGGATAAATACCAGTTTTTAAAAATAACTCAATTTAATTTGCAAAGATTGAGTTGTTTATCAGATTATGGGTATATCATATTTACACTACATCTTGGTTTAGTATCATACGTGTATATATTCTTATCAAAAGTCAGGTCTGTCTGTCATGGGAGCATTGCTGTTGTGATGCTTGATGTTTCACTAATGCAGGAGAAAATATAACTGAAAACTGTTACTTGTGATGTATGTACAAGTAGCTACAGTGCTGTCTTTCAAATAAATTATTCAGTGCCTGATGCCATATTTAATCAATATAGAGCAATAGGATGATGATAGTTGTGTGTCTGTCTGGACATTTTAGGATGCATATTTCCGTCTGATTTTGAAGTCTGCTTTCAGGTAAACAGAAAAAAAAAAAAATCGTAGAGTTGTAAGGTAGTCTGATAAACTTTCCCTCATCTTTTTGTAATATAAAATCTGATACCAGAATTTGGCACCAAACACTGAACTGTTTTTCTGTGATTACTGGAAATCGGTTTAATCTTGTTTTACAGTTTATACAGAACATAAAATATAACGTTATGTTCTTTTTGGAGAAGTCATCATTATTGTTTTGTATCAACTGATGCTCATAGTCTGGTTCGCTAGATGTACTCTACTGGAATAAGGGTGAATATTTCCTTTATGTAGTGGCAGGACTGTCCTTCTCTTTCCTTCTTCTATATGTGCATTATCACTACATTTAAAGAACAACCTAAGAATGGCAACTACACCACAAAAATGTCAAATTGACAAAGACACACATCTTTTTAAGAGTTGTTTTCTTTGGTACAGAATTAGTCATTATAACACCATGACGTGCTTCCTCATGCGCACATGTTCCACCAAAACAACTTCTCTCCCAGTACCAATTTGTAAATGACTGTTGCAGTATCATGGGCTCAGTGCCAGTCCAAGAACTAGCCAAACAACTTGGAGAAGTATTACCCCTTTTCCACAATGATAATGGTGGGTTCCAGACATCTCAACAGCACTGGCATGGAGCTAACCAAGTGTAAAATAGGTCTGACCATATAGGACTATGGTGTCCATGCAACAGATACAGAGCAGCAGTATTCAACATCCACTGCCAAACTGGATACTTTATGAAATTAACTGAAAATGGCTCCCAAAATAGCTCATATTAGTGGTAAATCATATGAAGCGACATACTGAATTAATTCTCTCTGGATATAGGTCTGTAAAAATGAGTCAGCCTTTTTCATCAGCCTTCACTTCTTACTTCATGGTGACTGAGTCAGATCCAATCTGTATAGTATACAAATAATAATTTACACAAATGGCAGGTTATTAACGTGGTGAAAATTATCCTTCTACAATTTACATTTTCTCCATCATGTAGTAAAGTAGTCACTTGTTACCTTGGTTACCAGCGGTACCTACTTACCAGAATACTTGCACTATACTTAACTGTAGCATTTTATGGGTTTATATGGATGATAAGCTTATTTCTAAATGTAAAACACGATAAGAAGGGCTTACATTGATGCATTACTAGATTTGGAACAGCAGTCATTCATCCTAGATCATACTGAAGAGGACATAAAGCACATTACTATCAGATTACTCTCATGTACTATATATATTTTATACTTATAAACAATTACGACATGTCAGGTTTTCTAAAGAAAGTCCTTTAAGTGCATGTTTTTATGGGTTTGCCGGGAAGTTTCCAGTAATTCTGTTATTTTGGTGAATTTCTGTGTGGGAAAACCCCTGATGAAATTGTTTTCTCTTACATTTTTAAGGACAAAGAGAGCATGATTCAGGTCTTACGAGCAGTGGACAAGGCCAATGGCTACTGCTTTGGGGATCTGGAGGAGAGGAATCTGCAGGCCATGATGTCAGCTGCTGTGGGGGCAGACTTCCAGTTTAACTCGTATCCTTTCCTAATCGCCCCGGTGACTCACTGTGACTCATCTGGTTTCGAATCAAACCTTAAGATTTACGGTAGCTGTCTGAAAGATTAAATGCTCTGGTGTTTACAATGACAGAATTAAGCTAAATTAGCATGCAGTATTTGTTTTGAATTGCGCTGTTTTTTTCTTAACCTTTAACCTTCCAGTGCTCTCGGGGTGCAAGAGCGGTACGTTGAACCCGGCAGTAAGACTGTAGAAGAGGAAATGATGGACTTGTAAATTGAAAAGCCCAAATAAAAGGAAGCCTTTTTAAAGCACCAGTATACCAGGGGAGTCTTGGCAACATCCGTCTCACTTGGCCTGAATTCTGAGCCTCACTACGAAAGCAGTGGAGAGACAGGAACTAAATTTGGGTGCTGCAGATCCTTCACGTTTGCGCCATACCTCATAAAAATGACACGAAGACTAAGATGGGAAGAAGACGGATGGGAGGAAATGCTGATTTTCTTTTTTTAGTGTCGTGATGAGTCTTTTTTTTTTTTTTAATAGAGGTATTAAATGCAAAATTCCCCAATAAATGCTAATACAGTCTGTTTAAATGTTTTAAATTAATGCCTGTTTATGTTTGTGCATCCAAGGGTGCAGATCAAAATCAACAATATAACAATGACTAGATGTTTTTTGTCTTTCCAAAAATGGAATAAATGAAAAAATATGACTGATGTTTATTATATGAGTTGCCACTTCTTCATAATAGAAATCAAATGCATGTGAATATAACAAAAAAAAATTACATTGATTGGATGGAAGCCTAAGACTGTCCTTATGGATAATATCTTGCCTTGTGTGAATATTAGTGAGGAAAATGTCCAACATAAAGATATATAGAGCAGACAGTGTGTCCTTTGATATGCAGTGGATTATAATGGAACATGACAATCAGCACTGCCTTAGAGATACGAGTGCAATTGGAGAGAGTGCAAGAAATGGATAAATAATGTGAATACTACTCATCTTATGTTTATAGAATACATAGCAACTTATATATTAGTTAAACAGATACCAGTCAATTTTAAACAAAAGAATTCATGGTTTAACCAGTGGTATTTTCATAGCTCAATTGCAGATTGTATTTTCCTCTTTTCTCCTTCATAGTGTTAAGTCTGTAGAGAAAGCAAAAGCCAGTCGATTGCTGCTGCTTCACGTATTGAAAAGAAGTGCTTTTTGGTTCCAAGTACATCCTGAAGCAAGTGTAACATGATCATTAAGTTAAGTAGTAACAATTCAATCTAGTCTTTATTTAAAGACAATACACTGAGGTAAAGGCCTGGTTATAATATGGCTCAGGGAGAAAAGGCAGCTGAGTTTAACAATGAAGCTTTAAAGAACACCTGGTAATAAAACAATAGGAAATTCTGTGGGAAAAATGAAGCAATTAAAATATGGAAAATAACTAGAACAACAGCTTGAAGTAAAATATGGCTAAACTAAATATTTGATTGCCCTAGAGGTATAAATTAAGCAAAAATAACTGCTTAGACAGTGTCTTGAAAGTCATTTGCTAAAAAAGCGAGGTGAGTCAAAGACAACACAAGCAGAGGTGGTAATGACTTTGGCAAAGTGCGAATCCCCTGCACGTCGGGTCTGTCTCTGCCCAGCAGATGGCACATGTGATTGCAAATCCTCTGCCCGGATCCATAGAAATCCGCTCCGGCTTTTGCGAACAGCCAGAGCAGAAAAATTAAGTCAGGCGGGGAGAGGAAGCCACATTAAATCTGTGTTTCTGCACAACTGGCCCTGTGTCTGGTCTCTGGGATGGAAGACCCTCTGTCTTTGTAAAAGCAGCAAAAACTCTGGTTTCACTTGGAGTTTTGTTTTATCAGCTGCTGATTATTGTGCAGTTTCTCCACAGTGAATCCCAGCTTTATACACGGTGCATATTTGCAGTAAAAACCACAATAATAAAGCATAAAGTCTCAGTTTAACACGAGGCTTTGGTGTGCGTGCGTGCGGATCACATGTAGTCAGACGAAAATAAAAAGCGTGATCCACTTTGCGAGCTCACACTGATGTGGGAAATCACATTAACCCTGTGTGGTATCATATAGCTGCGAAATTATACGTGTTCAGTCCTTGGATCTCGCCTGGAAACCCTTATGCTCCCCGTGCATTTAGGGGGTGTGTCAGGCGGAATGTTAAATTGTGTTCCGATGTTTGTACATGTGATCAAGTATGCCTTCTCACTGGTACTTCCTGCCTTTTTTCCCTCCTATAAGCCCCCTAGAGGTAGGCAGTGTGTGTGTGAAAGAGAGCGAGAGAGACAGTTTGTGTGTGTATGTGTGTCGAGTGAGAAAAGAAACCGAAAGACAGTCTTGTCCTAGTTACACACAAATTCAGAATTGCGATCAACACACAACCGAGCCACTAACAACCAACTCACGAATCATTCCATCTAGTCGCATTTTAGTCATTTTAACAAGAGTAACTAAGTCAGCCTTGCACGCACACACGCACACACTTCTCATTATCATCCACCCCTGCTCAGTGCTGTGCACAACACACACCCTGTGCATTTTGTGGATGCCAAAAAAAATGTCTGCTTCATTTGACTGAAAAGAAGGAACAAACGCTCTATTTTCCTAATTGTTGTGAGACTTTAAAACTGTTCACGCATCCTCTGTCTGCTAGATAAGGTCTGGGGCTTTGTGTGTGTGTGTGTGTGTGTGTGTGTGTGTGTGCAGTGTAGTTGAATGTTGTAGGGTGAGAGTGTGCTGGAGCCTGCGCCCATCCCCCCACACTCAGCAGAGGAGTGTTTCTGCTAGAGTGAGAGACAGACAGAGAGGAGAGAGAAGAGGAGAGGGGGTGGTAGAAGAGAGCAGGCAGGGGAGGGAATAAGAGGGAATGTGCATTGGTAGTCTCGTTTGCTGCAAGGCTTCCTCCTTCTGCTCTGGAAAAAAACCTGTGTGTTGCCTTTGCTTGCCTAAATACCACTCAGAATCACTGGTGGGAAATAACAAAAAAGAAAAAAAAAAAAACACCCAACAAACAACAACAACAAAAAAAAACAAAAAACGCACTAAATGTATGTAATAGTTTCATAAGTAAGGTCAACGCATGTATATGAGTGACTATTAATACTCTTTAAAGTGGGGCTGAAACTGCGTGAAATGCAAGATAAATTAACTCATGACAATAATTTTTGCACCATTCCTTTAAATTAGATCTATGTGCTGCATTTCCGTACACACACATACTTATGAAAATTACACATTTCACCTGTAATTCATTTCCCCCCAACACTGATCAGTTACAAAATGTTCCTTTTACTATTCAAACCTGTTATTATCATTGTCTACTTTTGTAACAGTATATAAAGTGTGTTTTACACGTTACTAACGCAGTTATAACATTACTCCAATCATGTAGAGAAAATATTGCATCTACTGGGGGGAGAAAAAAAAAGACAATGTGAGGTTGTAAGACAAAAAGTCCAGTCCGCATTGAAGGGGGGCTCCGGGTCGTGTTTTGCAGCCATCCGTGCGGCTCAGTAAAATGGCTGTATGTAGCGGAGCCTCGTGTTGGTTGGGTTCGCTCCCTGCCTCTACCCGGGCTCAGTAACACAACTCCCACAACAATTTCTGTCGCTTTTTTACGCATTGTATGGAGCTTCCACCAGATCTCTAACCCATTTACGGAACCGGAACCGGGGGGATGGCAGCCGGATTCGGTCCGGTGTAAGGGGTGGGAATGAATCGGCACAAGGATAAATGGTTATAAACAATTATTTATATTCAATGCTAGCTTTTGATTGTGACTGACTCGCCGAGAGAGGGAGAGAGAGGTGGGGGGGTATATCATGGCCGCTCAGGTCGCCACTCTTAACACTAGCCCGCCTTCCGAACTCAAAAAGCCGGATCGAGAACCCAAGGAGGAGTCGTTACCGGGGGAGAAGCAGTCAGACAAAAAGCAGCCGGGGTTGGACAGCGGATCGCCGGGCCGGGGGGATCTGCAGGACGGGGCCGACGGTGGAAATGCAGGGGGAGGAGGGGAACCTGAGATGAAGAACGGGAATGGGAACCCGCCCAGGGCTAACAATAATAACCAGAATGACTCCGTCGGACCGGAGGGAAATAACCATCCCGGTTTGGTGCATCACCACGGCCCCGCTTTTCCGCCACCTTCGTACGGATACAGTCAGCACTACGGTCGGGCCCCTTTTCATCAACATGGCGGACAACAAAGCCCTGGCATGGCAGCTGCTGCGGGTCCGGTCGTACAGCCGAGCAACATGATGGACCCATATCAACCTAATTCACACGACCATGGCTTTTCGAACCACCAGTTTAATAATTACAACCCATTCCCGAACAGGACTCCTTATCCCGGCCAAGCTTACGCCATGAACTCCCCTCGCAGTACCCAGGCGCCGACAGCTGGGGGACAGCCAGCTAAGCAGCCACCAGCGGGAGGACCCACGGCGATGGCTGGATCTTATAGTAACCAGAGATATAACATTGGAAACCCTCAACCTACATCCACACCGACTCTTAACAAGCTCCTGACCTCACCCAGCCCGACACGGGGATATCCAAACTATCCCTCTAGCGACTACAGTAGCCAAGAAGGAGCTAGTAAGGGACCAGCAGACATGGGCAGTAGCGGTCAGTATGGAGGGAGCACTCCGGGTTGGCAACAAAGGAGCCATCACCCGTCGCCTATGAGCCCGGGAAGTGCCGGGCAGCCGCTAGGTAGAAACCAGGTAAAATCACACTTGAACAGGAACATGATGTGGGTTTTACGTCTCCTTCCCTCCTCCTAGCTAGTTCTCAACGTAGCAGGCCAGCCATTGTCTGATACTAGTTCGCAAAGACTCTAAAATGGCTGCCTCTCGTGTGTGTTTTTTTTCCTTTATAACAAACCATTAAATAATTGTTCTTTCAGCGTATTTGCGAGGGTATTTAGTTACACGGTAGTGTCGCTTGAGGAAGGTATAAGTTGTTGAAACGATGTAAGGACCTTCAGGGAGCCGAGAAGGCCCGACTTTGAAAAGGGGCGAAAATGCACTGCGATGAGCAACGGCTCGTTTTTTCTCCGACTGCTTTCGTACGCGAATAACACGCAAAAATAACTAGTGTTTTCTGTTCTATATGGAGCCACAGTGTGAGAATACATAAAGTGCGACATGTTCGTACGCATAATTCTTGGATTTTTGTCGTTTGCATTTACTTTCGTATCATTTTCTTGTCCGGGAAGCTATAATTTGGTGGCTATGACGGAAGGAATGTGTTGCATGGCGAATCAGCTTCTCACGCTTAATTAAGTGGTTTGTGTATGTTTAACTGAAATTGCTTAAATGTCATTTAAAGTGTGTAATTAACAGCGTTTTAGTCATGTATTGATCAAAGTGCATCCCCGCGCTTTAAAGCTGCTTCTCTTCGTGTGCCTGCTGCTTGTAAACAGTCAGCTCGGTCATATGAGTGAGTGACTGCAGCCTGCAGATTGCAGTTTGCACTGGGATTTGAATTGTGGAGGTAAAATCCTGCTGTCAAAGCCAGGAGATAGTTGGTCTTGGGTTGACATGCTAGCTGAAATCTGATTGGCTCCTCATCCGCTGCTCATGGCCATTTATAATTACATGTGATGCAAGGCAACAGTTGCTGATAACACAACAGTTGCACACCGCATTAACTCATCACAGGGTCGCCGCAGATGCTACTGTTTTCTATGATCTCGCTTTCCCCTTCCATTTAAAAATGTGATAGAGCAACAGTAAACCTGGAAGATGTGTAGTGCATCTATATGCTTTTCATTATCAATATCTCCCTTTATTAGAAAAATAAGCAGTGGGCTCAATGTGCATAGTTTTTATGTTATCACAATCTGGCTTATCACCTAAGTATAGCTCGATGGATGTAAATATACTCCACAGACATGCCCAGTCTGCATTGTAAAAGCTGCTTACAGCCTCATTTGTTGTCTGTAATCCAACTAAAATGCATAATGGCATAACCACAGTAATTAACAGTTTACAATATTGTACTCTATAACAGTGTGTGTCATGTTATTAGTTTTCTTGGGACCAATTTACATGCCACCTTATTTGTTATCCCCATTGGTACATGGATAAACAAATTAAAGGCCAATAATCGTCTTTGTTTTCCATATTGTAACATGTAGTGCAGTAGCAAAAGGCAAAGTGGTGTCCTGCCTGTGAGGATGTGTGTATGTGTTGCTGCTGTGTCTGGCATGCCACACAAGTTTGACTGTGTGACTGCAAAGAATTCCCCCCAATCCTCCCCCCAAACCAATCAGAAGGCAGTCCACCATCTCTCACTGCCAAGGGAGTTTCCTCTCTGTCTTATGCAGATTAGCCATGTGCTGCACTTATTTATTTCACTTCATTATCTTGGATCTGCAAAATGTCACGTAAGGCATTTTGCATACTCTTTGTAGAGGGGCTGTTGTTAAGCTGAGAAGGCGCTTCTAAGTCAAGTACCCATCAGGGAATTCTCTAGTATTATAAAGGTGATCATTGGAGTTTTCCACTGTGTGTTCTTCTTTTTGTTTTAGAAATTATTTAAATGTGGGTGTTGGACAATTAGGAAATGTAAATGTAATTCACTAGCACAGTAAAGAAGTTGGCTGAAGAGGAAGCTACTTGAAGAATAGATATGTGCTCCTAAATGACTGGATTATAGAGAAATGATCTTGTACTTTTTCACTCTCTCTGGCTGTTGTGAAAGTACTTCCTTCATTTCTGGTGTCATTCATCCAGAGCCAAACAGCCTTCTCTGGGGGAAAAAAAAAGCTACTTGGACCAGACTCAAAACAGGAGCACAGCTGGGATATGTTTAAGATTGGGCAGACTGCCCTCCATTCGAAAGTAGATATATATAGCTCTGTTGACTTCCGAAACTATGGCAAAGTGAGGTGAAAAAAATCAGGGTAATGACCGTGGGAAATTTCTTCATTCACCAATGGTTATTTTCACCCTTGCACTTAAGTGAAAGTTGAGCACTGCAGCCGGGCATTATATAGATTTTGAGAAATGCTGTAACAGTACCACTATGTTTTGGTACATTTATGTTCTGGGGTTGTTTTAATATATTTTTATTTTTATGTCTTCTTGTGTCCAGCCACCTGGTCCTATGGACCCAATGGCAAAGATGAGAGGTCAACCATACGGAGCAGCCAGTCCATATGGTCAACAATCACAGCAAGGGCCTCCTACAGGCCCACAGCAAGGGCCCGGTTACCCCAGCCAGGGTTATGGCCCTCCAGGCCCCCAACGATACCCAATGGGACGTACTCCTGGAGGCATGGGAGGCATGCCGTACAGTTCCCAGGTATTATACACAAATTAATTCAACTAGGAAGTGTCATGTTTTGTCTCCTTTTGGTATAAGTGTTTTCTTCAGTGGTGGTTTAAAATCTGATTTATTTCCATGTCCTGGTTTAGATGGGATCCTATGGACAGCAGGGACCAGGAGGCTATGGCTCTCAGGGCCAGGCACCTTATTACAGCCAGCCTGGCCAGGGTCCTCACCCGAGCCAGCAACAAACCCCCTATTCCCAGCCTCCGCCAGGACAACCAGGTGGCCAGACAACTTACCCAGGGCAGCCGCACCCTCCACCAACATCTGGCCCTCACACACAAGGAGGACCACCCTATCAGCAGCCCCACATGCCCCCACAGTCACAGGGGCCACTGCCAGGCCCACCCCAAGGGCCATCACAGTCTCAGCCACCCTACTCCCAAGCTTCAGCCCCACAGTCTGGCCAGTCTCCCTACGCCCAGCAGCAGGGTCCTCCTGGTCAAACCCAGCAGCAGCCAAGTTCCCAGGCTCCCCCTGGATCACAAGGCCAGTCCAACTACCCTGGATCCTCACAGGGGCCTCAGCCCCCCTCCTCACAGCAGACACAGTCTCAGCCTCCACAGCAGCCACCGGGACACAGCCAACACCCACAGGGCCAGCCTGCAGCATACCCCCAGAACCCACAGCAGCAACAGCAAGCACAACAGTCACCTTATCAGCGCTTTCCTCCTCCACAGCAGCAGGTGCTGCCCTCCGTTTGGGATCTTTCTTTTTTTATCATACTTGATCATCTTTTTCTATGTGATGTTTTCAGTTTTGCTGGCAGTGCACTCAATTATATATTTTATTGTCTTTTAGGAAGTATCCCAGGACTCATTTCAGTCCAGTGTCCCTCCATCCACTCAGCCTAAATCTGGCACCGATGACAGTCAAGGCCGCCCCTCAAGCCTTCCAGTACGTTATCCTCCTTATATTACTCCTGAAACAGCAATAGCCTTTTTCACATAAGTCTGCATTTAAACTCACATTACACTGCTCTGTACTGTATTTTTTTGTTATTAAATTATAGATGAACTACTTACCATTATGATTTAAGATGCATTATATGGAAAAGCCTGGATACTACTTACAATTAAAATATTTAATTTGTCTGTTTGCTTCTATATTGGCTATTTCAGTCTATTTATGACTAAGGACATAACTTGCTGCTGCACATTAGTAGTTGTTAGACAGCATTAAGGTTGGTACTTGTTGAAAAGATGCCATTTAAATGTAGTAATAGAGATGAATATAAGGCAGATTGTGTGTTGAAATCACATTGCAAGGCTGCTTCTAAACGCTGACTCAGCTTCAGTCCTACAAACCTTGGTAACCATGACAACTCCAGCATTAATGTGCAATTCATTTTTCTTTGAAAAAGATAAGGCCTCTGGGTCTTCTGGTGTTTGTGTGTAGATATGTGTGCCACTTTCATCCAAACAACAGAAGGAACTGCAACTTACAAACACTACAGTTTCTATATAAAGTAAACGATAACAGCGCTATAGTAGGTAGTGATTAGTAGTGTAAAAGTAAAAAAAATTACACAGAATGTGTCAAAAACCACAACAGAAAACCTCGTTGCTCAACTGCTAAATTTATTACAAATTTCTTTCCTCCCATTATTTCTTTTGTTGTAACTTCTCTCTTGAATGTGTTTTCAGGACCTGTCAGGGTCTATTGATGACCTGCCTACAGGTACAGAGGGTGCCCTCAGTCCTGGTGTGAGCACGTCAGGTGTGTCAAGTAGCCAGGGAGAGCAGAGCAACCCGGCACAGTCCCCCTTCTCCCCTCACACCTCTCCCCATCTGCCGGGTATCCGAGGGCCTTCACCATCCCCAGCTGGTTCCCCTGCTAGTGCTAGCACGCCTCGCACAGGGCCGCTGTCCCCCGCCAACATGCCAGGTGGGGCAGTCACTCACATGCTAAATTGAAACATGACACTAACAGAGCATGACATTGATGCATTTACGTAGACTTATTTTGTTGATTGAGTGCCAGATTATGTCTCTTGCTTTAGGTCATCACAGCTTTTTTGTTTTGCTTTTGTAGTTCAAGGAAAAAAACTGGATTCCCGCTTCTTCACTGAATTTATTTATATTTCTGAAGAATAATAATTCAATCAGAAAGCACATAGACAGTAGTGTATATTCAGTATCTCATTGTTTAACCCTGCTTTAAAGTTTTGCTTTTATGGATACTCCTTGCTTTACCTCAGCTGTACAGTAGCATCAAATATGTTCCACAGTCACACAACATGTTTACCTGCCTATGTATGCAACACATTTGTACAGAAGTCTAATCAAATACCAAGGATCACAAATATCTATGTGTTGATTTTGTTGCAAGCGTAAATTAATCTCTCAAGTTGTCAGGAAAAGTTTTTTTTGTGGTGTCATAGGTGTCATAAAGTAGGCCATGACATGTTTTTGTCCTTTCTTCACAGTGTCCAGTATTATTAAATGAACTAATTTTTTAGTGTAGGAAAAAGGTGTTGTAAATAATCATTTCTACTTTCCAATGAACTAGAGTATACCCATTGAAAATATTTTAGATTTTGTGATGTTATAACCACAGTGTCTACTTTGTGTCTAAAAAGAGAGGTCAATACTATGTTAGTTTTATGTTGGCAGTGTAATTCTCTTCTTTAAAGCATTGTCTGTGAGGCAAGAAACTCTGCTTACATTGAGGAGAATTTAAGGCACACACATTTGAAAAGAAATTTTTTTTTTTTTTTAACCTTGTGACACTAGTATTTTTGCTTTTATTTCTAGCTCACACTAATTTAACTTGAATTCTACCTTTCAGGTACCCAGATGCCTCCTAGACCATCAAGTGTGCAGTCAGATGGGAGCTTACACCCTGGAATGAGCCCATCTCCCATGGCCCAGGACAGAGGTGCACTGCAGTCAAAGTGTTAAGTTTTTCCATATAGAGTGTTCACTGTATCTGAGTCTCATCACTGTCTATTGTGTCCTGTATTAGCTTTTATGCAGAGAAACCCTCAGATGCCCCCCTATGGCTCCCCTCAGTCAGCTTCTGCACTGTCACCACGCCAGTCCTCGGGAGGACAGATGCATCCTGGTATGGGTCCATATCAGCAAAACAATTCAATGGGCTACGGACAGCAGGGAGGACAGTATGGCCCCCAAGGTGTGTATTTTTACATTGGCCCAGTTTAAAATTAAGTTCTACTGATGTGAAAAGATTGAAGTATAGGAGAATATAAGCAAATGTTCATGATCTTAAGTTTTGTTTATTCCATGGTGGATGCTTTATTTAGTTTTGGCAGTTCACAAATATTTCCCTTTAGACAAACTTATGGAATATATCTCCTCGCCTCATAGGAATACCATGCTATCGCTGGTCCCTCCCTCTGACTCTGTTGCGGCTATTTATAGCTATGTAGCAGAGAGTCAGCTGACGTAGCAGAGCCTCCTGTCAGTAGAGCTGAGACTGTGACGAAGGCTTGTTGCTCAGGGTGCATAGCTTTCACTGCTAGCACACTGGGGGAAAAGTCTGCCTCGCATAGCTCTATAATAAAAGATTACAATCAACAACTTAACGTGCCAGTTATATTTAATACAAATAAAGTCTTAGGTATTGCAGTGATTTTTTTTTTTTTTCCCTACAAACCAGCTTATAGTTAGTGATTTGTTTAACTTAAATATGCCTTTGTATTATCATTTTAAGGTTATCCACGGCAACCTGGATATGGCAATATGCCCAATGCTAACTACCCTGGACCAGGTATGGGCCCAATGAACCCCATGGCAGGACAAGGTGGGGGACCACCATATGCTGGCATGCCTCCTGGAAGGATGCCTCCAAATCAAATGGGGGCACGTCCATATGGCCCCAATATGGGTCCAAACATGGGCCCCAACATGCCTCCAAACATGGGCAACATGCCACCCCAGGTAGGCTCAGGGATGTGTCCACCTCCAGGCATGAACAGAAAGCCCCAGGACCCTGCAGTCATGCAGCACCCCGCCTCCAACGCCATGCACAACAGGTTCGTTTACGGTGGATTCTTCTTTTAGTAAATTAGGTTTCACACATTAAACTAAGTAGCTACACAGTGCTTTGTGACTATGTACACGAGATTCTTATGTCCAATTCTCCACCCAGAATGCCGGGTTATCCCAACATGTCTCCGGGCATGATGAGCTCTGGTCCGCCCTATGGTCCTCCTATGAACAACATGCCTGGAATGATGAACACTCAAGGTGGATCCCCTTATCCCATGGGGCCAAACATGGCTAATAATTCAAGTGGTAAGTTGCACATACATGGTTGCAGTGCCTCTTTTTAATGTGAAAAATTTGTTTAAATTCTTATTCTCTTTGTGCTACTATTACTAGGTATGGCTCCAAGTCCAGAGATGAACAATAAAATGAATAACAAAGTGGATGGGACTGTAACATCAAAACCAGAGCCCAAATCGAAGGTAACCTGTCTGCTATGTTGTATTATTGTTATTTAAAATGCTCATGTCTTCATTTAATGACTACAATGTCTAGTATGTTCATTGAAAGTTTGTTCCTCATTTCTCTTGTATTAATCAGAAGTCAAATTCATCAACTACAACCAGTGAAAAGATAACACGGCTGTATGAGTTAGGACCAGAGCCAGACAGGAAGATGTGGGTGGACCGTTATTTGGCCTTCATTGAAGAGAAAGCCATGGGCATGACCAACCTCCCAGCTGTAGGACGCAAACCACTCGACCTCTTCCGGCTGTATATGTCAGTCAAGGAGATTGGAGGCATGACACAGGTGAATACAACGTTCAATGTAGCCTTCTATTGAATTTCATGTTCAATTTGTTTCTTGAAATATACTTACATGCTGTCTTCAGGTCAATAAGAATAAGAAATGGCGTGATCTGGCTACTTCCCTGAATGTGGGCACATCCAGCAGTGCTGCCAGTTCTTTGAAGAAACAGTACATCCAGTGTCTTTATGCCTTTGAGTGCAAAATTGAGCGTGGTGAGGACCCCCCTCCTGAGATTTTTTCAGACAACAAAAAGAATCAAGCTGCTAAAGTCCAGCCACCCTCTCCAGGTTAGTGTCTCACACCTGCTGTAATTTGAAATATTCTGCTCCAATTCATACGCAACAGAAAATGCATAACTTTTACTTGTTTGCGTTGATTGTCATTAAAATCATGTCCCTTATCTGTCTGTCTCTTTATTTCACTGAAGCATCCCTCTGCTCTACAGCTGGGTCAGGGTCTCTGCAGGGTCCTCAGACACCCCAGTCCACCAGCAGCTCAATGGCTGAGGGGGGAGACCTAAAACCTCCCACCCCAGCCTCCACTCCTCACTCACAGATCCCCCCAATGCCCCCTGGGGCCAGGTGAGTCTCATCTATGCAAGCTTGACCAGTAGTCATTCATCATTTGATTTAGTTTTGAAAAAATATAACAGAAACTAATTTCTTTTTGCCTATTCTTCTGCCACCTCTCCCTCTTGTCTCTTAATATCCACCCCTCCCCCTTGCCTTCACTTCTGTTCTAGGAGCAGTGTTAACTTGCAAGACCCCTTTTCTGAAGGTAATGACCCCGCTTTCCCTCGGAGGAACATGACCCCCAACTCTGCCTATCAGTCCGGCATGAATACCCCAGACATGCAAGGGCGCATGGGAAGTTATGAACCCAACAAGGACCCCTTCAGTAACATGCGCAAAGGTGAACAGGAGCAAAATCCCTTTTCTTTACTTACCACTAAATAGCTATTTGAGTCACAGTGTGTTCATATTATCGCTTATGAGGTTAATTCTGCATTCATTTATAGTTGGGGAGCAGTTTCTACCAGCTAATCAGGGCCCAAACAGTGGAGTTGGTGACCAGCAGCAGCAGCAACCACAACAACAACCACAGCAACAGCAGCAGCCTCCATTCAACAGAGGACCGCCGGGGGCCATGGGCTCGATGCCAATGGGGCCCAGACAGCAGTATCCTTATGGACCAGGCTATGACAGGAGGTAAGACAGGGATTTCCAAAGTCACTTAACACTGCTACAAATGGTGCAAACCCATGTTTCTATATAAAACACTTCAGAAATTGATTCAACTCCTAATACAATCAGTGCTGTTTATTTACATCTACTGAAGGGTATTTATAATATGTAATACCAAGGTTTTGTGATGAAACAGTAATCAAATACATGGTGTCAGTTTTCAGAAGCTAACTATGGTTGAACTGGTGCATATTTTTGTTCAAGTCATGTCTGTATGAGTTTTGTGTATTTAAAATCATGGAATAGGGTTCATACACCAGATGTTTACTACACTGAAAAAAGCTCTCATCAATTGTCCACTCTAGTATCCCTATGGAAGTTGTGAACTCGTTTTTGTCTTAGCACAAGTTTATTTTCTGTGTTTGCAACAAATGATACATATATCTCTGTTTTTTCCTGATTTTCCAGATCGGAGCAAGGAATGGGCCCAGAGGGCAACATGGGATCCGGTGCTCCTCAGCCAAACCCTATGATGCCTGCCAATGCCGACACGGGGATGTATTCGCCAAATCGCTTCCCACCACAGCAGCCACGGTCAGTTCATTTAGCAAGGTTCCTTAGGTTTAATCTACTGTCACTAGAAACTGAACATCCGATAAAGAACAATTTTTTGTTATTGTGAATCTTCGTTTTGAGGATTCCTTTGTAAAATAGGAAAATTTATTTAAAATAATGATCTTAAAAATCCTCAGAAATTGAATGCTTGAATGAAGAGGTGAATGCAAAACTGCACTTAGTTAATTCATTTGTCACTCTGATATAGATGGATCAATGTGGATCAGTTACGTGGTCACATACAGAATAGTTTTGTGTTGCTATTTTTGTATTTCAAATTATTATTTCACGTTCACTCTGTATTCACAGCTTCACAACAGTAGTTGAAAACTTGTAGTGGATGTGAAGTTTGCATATAAATCACATGATTACTCAATTAATTATTACATAGCTGTTTAATGTTATAAATTCTTTACACTAAGCCACAGTGTTGATTGTGTTTCTGACGGCATATGTGTAACAATTATTTGTGATTTAAATAAATGAGACATCATAATACTTAAGTAGTCGAACTGATGAGGCATGATGTTTGCAGGCATGATTCCTATGGTAATCAGTATCCTGGACAGGGAACGCCCCCTACTGGCTCTTACCCAAATCAGCAGCCAGGAATGTATCCACAACAACAACAGGTAAATTAATCTACATTGAACAGCCGTCTTCTGTATTCTAAATACAGTGGAATCTGGCAATATCATAGTCAGGTTACTATTTCAGTTTTTATTTTACTTTGACTTACAGATATCTTGTTTTAGATAAGTAGAGAATGTTAGGAATTCTTGTAATTTTCAGTGAAATGTTAAATTATTTCTTTCTGTATATTTGTAGAGTTACAAGCGTCCTGTGGAAGGCGGTTACCCTCCAGCAAAGCGTCATGAAGCAGAGTACAATACGCCCTTCCCCGGTGGACAACAGCCACCACAGCAACAGCAGCAACAGCAAGGAGGCTCCTCTGCACCCTCTTCAGGACAGCAGGAGTCATACAATCAGTACGGTGGCAGTGGGCCTTTCCCTGGCTCTGATCGCCGTCCACCTGGTCCAGGCAATCAGTTTCCCTTTCCCTTTGGTCGCGAACGTATGCAGGGAGCAACAGGGCCAAATGCTCAGCCCAATATGCCCCCTCAGATGATGCAGTCAGGCCCTGAGGGTCCTCAAGGAGGCATGTGGCAGGGACCGCGAGACATGAACTATCAGAACTACCCCAGCCGGCAGGGTGGTCCTGGGGGTCCACCGCAGGGTCACACTTACCCTGGGATGAACCGGTCAGAGGAGATGATGTCGTCAGAACAGCGCATGAATCATGATGGCCAGTGGGGAGGACAGATGGGTCCACGACAGCCTCCCTACGGTCCAGGAGGGCCTGGCCAGCCTATGCCTCGTTCCGTACAGTCCAACTACCAGCCCCCTCAGGGAGTGCAGAACCACATTCCACAGGTGTCTAGCCCAGCCTCCATGCCCCGCCCCTTGGAGAGCAGGACATCACCAAGTAAATCTCCCTATATGCACGGAGTAATGAAGATGCAGAAAGCTGGCCCTCCAGTGCCTGCATCTCACATAGTGCCCCCTCCAGTGCAGTCGCCTTTAATACGAAGAGACATGCCTTTTCCCCCAGGCTCTGTAGAAGCTACTCATCCTGTCCTGAAACCACGGCGGAGACTCACTATGAAAGACATCGGTATGACCATAAGCTAGATATTTGAAAAGGAAATTGTTATTGAACAGCTTTGTGAGAGACAGTTTGAGTAGATTAATCATTAACTTCTGGCTTGTTCTTGTTAAAAAGTGTTGTTGTGTCTTCTCGTAACTTCTAGGAACCCCAGAGGCCTGGAGAGTTATGATGTCATTAAAATCTGGTCTACTTGCTGAGAGTACATGGGCCTTAGACACCATCAACATTCTCCTGTATGATGATGGCAGTATCACCACTTTTGACCTCAACACGGTGAGACTAACTTCATGTCCTTGCAATTATTTATTTATTTTTTCTTTTGTTTTTGTTTGTTTCATTGTTGTGTAAGGTATAATGTACTTATTGAGTAAGCCTTGATACAGAAAGAACAGACCTTAGAATGTTGTCCTTGACTGATCACAGTGGAGAAATTAACATAGCCATGTAAAAAACTTAAACAAATGCAACATGTATAGTACTTCTAGCATAGCTAATTTGCAGACCATGTCTTTGGTTAGGCTTTTAAGAAACAGCGTTACTACAAGCATCAAGAGTAAAAGTACAACTAGCACAGATCAGACAAATTCTATCTAATACATTTTAGAAGACTAACACTAAAACAAATGTAGACAACCAACTAGTACAAAAGAATATAACTGAACAATGGGTATTTGAAAATTAAGAACAGGAATACCTTGAGGTATTTCATTGTTCACAGATTTAGCTTTGTTTAAGAAATAGTTTTGCCCTGGTCTTGAAAGCTTTAAAAAACACCAAATGTTTTCATTTCTGATGCCAAGGTATTCTAAATCAGTGGGGCTAATTGGCAAAATACACTGAGCAAATGTTTTGTTGGTTTTCTCTGGAAGTGTGCAGTACACAGTGATCATGTGTAGTAATGTTTTGTATTTATGTTTCCTCAGTTACCTGGTCTACTAGAGCTGGTGGTTGAGTATTTCAGACGCTGCCTCATTGAAATCTTTGGCATTCTTCGGGAGTATGAAGTGGGAGACCCTGGCCAGAGGACACTACTTGATCCTGATGCCTTGAAACGAGACTCGGACAGCACAGAAGAAGAAGAACCACGGGCTGAGGACATGGAACAGGAGGAAGATGAGGATGATGAAGAAGAGGAGGAAACAGAGGGTCCAGATCGTGTGAAAGAGGAGAAAGATCAAGAGCAATGCTCTGACTCTCGAGAGGAGAAAGTAGAAGATGAGGACAGGAAGAGTAAAGGTTCTTCCTCTGAACAGACGAGCTTACCCCAATCTTTACCTGCCGATGAGAGACCCAAACAAGCCAGCAAATTTGATAAGTTTCCCCTAAAGGTGGTACGAAAGAAAGACCCATTTGTAGCTGGGCAATCTAATAATCATGGCAAATTGCAAGAGTTTGACAGTGGGTTACTTCACTGGAGTGCTGGAGGTGGAGACTCAACAGAACACATCCAGACCCACTTTGAACCACGAAAAGACTTCTTGGAACCACGAGAAAGAATACCAGTGCCCCCAGTTTTGCTGAGGAGACGACTCCCGGAAGAGGAGATAAGGGAAAACTGTCTACCAACAGAAGAGAAGACAAAGCATCAGGATGAAGAAGAGAGGCCAAAACAGATAGAGAAAGAGACCGGTTCAGAGAAGACCAACAGCCCACTCAATACAGAGGAGGAGAAAAAAATAGATTCTGTGGCCAAGTTGGTTGAAAAACTCACTAAAGGTCACCAGGAGAATAATAGACCCAATCCTTTCTTGGGTAGTGGGTTAGCCCACCGGGCACAGCAAAGTGGTACCATCCTGGAGGATGAGCCTCATAGTAAAGATGAAGGGCCGCTCATAGCACTTGCAAATTGGCAGGATTCATTGGCCCGACGCTGCATTTGTATCTCCAATATTGTCCGCAGCCTTTCCTTTGTTCCAGGCAATGACCACGAGATGTCCAAACATCCAGGGCTACTACTGCTACTGGGACGCCTGATCCTGCTCCATCACAGGCACCCTGAGCGCAAACAGGCACCACTCACCTACGAAAAAGATGAGGATTCAGACGAGGGAATGGGCCAAAGGGATGAATGGTGGTGGGACTGCTTGGAGCTTCTGAGGGAGAACACACTGGTCACTCTTGCGAACATCTCAGGCCAACTGGACCTGTCCATCTACCCAGAGAGCATCTGTTTGCCTATCTTGGATGGTCTTCTCCACTGGGCTGTCTGCCCCTCAGCGGAGGCTCAGGACCCGTTCCCCACAATGGGCCACCACAGCGCATTGTCACCTCAGAGACTGGTCCTGGAGACGCTAAGCAAACTCAGCATCCAAGACAACAACGTGGACCTCATCTTGGCCACTCCACCATTTAGTCGACTGGAGAAACTATATGGGAACCTGGTACGGCTAATTGGAGATCGGAAAGTAGCAGTCTGCAGGGAGATGGCGGTGGTCTTATTGGCAAACATGGCCCAGGGTGATACTCTAGCAGCACGAGCAATTGCTGTTCAGAAGGGCAGTGTGGGCAATTTGCTGGGCTTCCTGGAGGATAGTCTGGCAGCCACGCAGCTTCAGCAGAGCCAGAGCTCTCTACTACACCTACAGGGGATGCACTTCGAGCCCACAAGCCCGGACATGATGCGGCGAGCTGCCCGGGCTCTGCACGCCTTAGCCAAGGTGGAGGAGAACCACTCAGAGTTCACACTACATGAGTCCCGACTCCTTGACCTTTCAGTGTCCCCTCTAATGAACTCGCTGGTTTCTCATGTTATCTGTGATGTACTCTTTTTGATCGGCCAGTCATGACAGCTGTAGGGAGCCGTGGCTCCACTTTTTGGGGGTTTACCCTCATCCTCTCTTCCCTGGTAACCTGGCTTGAGTGTGTAACAGGGCAAGGAAAGCAACTGTCTTTTAATTTATGAAAACCCTTCAGATTCCATACTCTGAGCCCTCCCCAGGCTGCCCTTGCTGGAGGAGGGTAATCGCAGAGCTGTGGTGGATTACAACCCAGAGAAACACCCAAGAAGTGACACTACTTGCAACATGAATGCCAACTGGATGCAGAGCACTATAGTGGGGAGACTATTCTACACTTGGGGGAAAAGTACTTTTTAATACAGATAAATAAATGAATAAATAAATAAATAGCTGAAAAACAAAAACTGTAACCAAAGTTGCTGTCTCGTTTACAGTGAGTTTGGGAGACGCAGTGTGCCCTAGCTCTCCCCTCAAGGGTACAATGAGTCTGTAACTGGTTGATGTTCAGAGGTGAAGCAGACTGACAAGTGGCCTACTGGTTATAGTTGCTGTAGTTGGATTCTCACCAGTCAGCCCGACAGTTGACATAAAATGCTGTCAATAGACATCTTCACCGGGGAGGCCTGTGCAGTGTGCAGTAGATTGTAGGACATTTTCTGTACCGTACTGCTCTTGAGTGTAAGCATTCTGTAACACGTTTCACACAGAAGCTGATGATGCAGCTCCTCTAGAGTTTTGAGGTCATTTTAGTTTGGTGTTAAACAGAAAATGGCTTTCTTCCCCAAAGTATCAAGAACCTACAACACCCTTACCTCCTCTTATCCCTTGATTGTATGAATACCCTTATGAAAAGAAATCACCTCTTAGGACTGGTTTTCAACTTCAAATACAGCTTTGCTGTGGTGTATATATAATGTTGTACATTACACTTCCTTTGTGTCTGTCTCTGTCTGTGTCACTATTCTCACACTTGTTATTGGTGAGGGATGGATGCTGACATGAGTTTGATCCGTTACCTCCAGTCCCCACTGATTAGACCCACTCCTCTGGTCTCACCACAGCTCCGTAGTATGGCAGACACGGCTCAAACCTGTTATCTCCTGGTACAACAAAAATAAACTAGATGAAGTACACATTTGACAATTTTTCTCCAGTCATGGATTCTGCATATTTGTATTTCAGACAATGTAGCTAAGACAACATGTAAATTCCTCCCTTTCCCTTTTTTGGCTCAATGAATATCATTTATTCAGTATGAAATCTTTATACTATATGTTCCACGTGGTAAGAATAAATGTACATTAAATCTTCGTAAGCTGTTTGATGGTTTCGTTCTTCTGTAAAAATCACTATTTTGCAAGTTGGAGATCTTTTAACTATAAAACATAACATCAAAAGCAAATGAACTTTTATTACTAACTTGAATAGGTGACAACAGTGTGACAAACTTCAGTCTTAGTAGATGTAAAGTCATTTCAGTTTGCTCATTAAATACTGATCTTGGTTTATGCCAGTACAACATTTTACAGAATGAGGTGAATAATTATAGGCACTAATCTTTTTTTTTTTGTTTTTAATTCTTGAAAATGAAACAGCCTCCTGCATGAGATCATAGACTGCATATGAGAAAAGCTTCTAACACCTTCATTAGATGGTGTTGAGCTCCACCTGCTGGAGAACAGAAAGGTATCATACTTAGCAGCTCAAGTGTTATACAACATAACAGCGTAAGTAGAGAGAATACAAATCAAAATATTCCACATCGACTGAGCTGTTCCCTACAGACCCAGGGTGGTGTAAATTATGTATTTTATTTGTATGGAAATTCCACACTTCAGCAAATGCATTAAACATAACAGGAAGTGTTTGGTTTAATGGGCGGATTTGTCATCATATTTTCACTTTAAAATCAGTGTGCGGAACAATAATGATAATAATGTCATTCTAATCCCTGTAATAGATTAATAATAATTACAATAATAATGTAATTCTAATCCGTGTAATTACGTTCTAATGCGCATGACGGAGCTTTTATTTTGAAATTGTCTGTGGTCACACCGGAAGTGAAAGTACCATTCAAAGGGACCAGCTCCCTGCAGTAGGATGAGGATACGAGACACAAAGATCACACCTGCAGGAAAACAAACGCTCATTTAACCATTAACGTTAGTGTTAAACCTTACCCTCACCTTTTCTCGACAAAACCCCGTAGGCGTGAACACCGGTGGAGTCTTTAATTTGCCGAATAAACCTCAGATAGCTATGTTTAGTGGAAAACGTGACGAGCGCAGTATTTACTGTCTTGTGGCAGACGGAATGATCGGGCCTGTTACAACCGGCTTTTCCAGATTTCGTCCATCAAATCAATAACCATGGATGTCAGAGCTGTCCTGGAGTTTGCCGCGGTTACGAGGGGCCTTTCGCTGTTTTTGCAGGTGAGATCCTATGTTGTGAATCTGACATCCGGCTCATTACCCTTGCTGAAGTTCCAGCCTTCATATTCCCAGATGTTTGAGTCACCTTGGCTGTAATGTGTTTCTGTGTGGAAGCTAATGCGGGCTCCTCTGGGGACTCAGTGGTAAGAAGGGGACACACAAATTAAGGTTACGCCTGGATGATTTGTTACTCATACAACAAATCTCCAGTGGTGGAACAACTCTGCACATCCCTGAATAAACACTGTGAAAATACTCCTACTACAAATACAAATCCTGCATGCACAAAGTATGTACCACCAGATAAATGCACTGTACGGTTTAAAACAGTCCCTGCCAGTGTTTCTTTTTTTTTTTTTTTTTTTAACTTAATATTATTGTTGCATATTACTTCTGTAAATGTTGAAGAGATTGAAAATTCTCCTTTAAAAAATCCTTCTTTTAATATATTTAAAAAGCGTTTTAACCAAAGATTGTCGCTGCTTTATGCTTTGTGTAACCCACAGGGCTTAATGAACCAAAACAAAAAAAAAGGTAAACATAAACAAACAGAGGTACTTCAGAAATACAGCTGAGTCAAAACCCAGCATGCCTGATATACAAATCATGTAAACTCTTTATTTATGTGAGTAAAGCCCCTTGTCTTATTATTAAATTATCTGAGAATATTAGGAAGATAGACAAATATTTTTAAAATATTGTTTCTGAATGTTTCTTATGACATTTTTAAGGGCCCCATTTATAAGCTGAGGACTGCTTCTGGGGTTTCCTATTACAAAATGTATTTTGTTAATGAATTGTTGATTGTAATAACTGTTTGTAATAATTTTATAATAAATTGATTGATTGCTTGCTTGATTGATTAAGGTTGAATGCATATTAACTACTCAACTTCTCATTCTGTTGTGTAAAGCTACAACTAAACATGGGGCTGCCCAAGGGAAGGTTAACATCTAGATCAAAAAATAAATTTAAAAACACCTTTCGAAGACATGTTTTTGAAAGTACCTTACTTCTAGTGTCCAGTTTTAAAAATACTTAGGTGGCATATTCAGCATAAATTTATGTTTTGCATTTTTTGTCCATCAGTGGAATTCAAAGCATAACTTTGATCCTCTTCTATTGGACCTATATTATACTTATAGGTTGTAAGGTCAATTTAACTTCAATTCAAGTTTTGCTACTCTTTTTACAGTGGTTGCAAATATCAAATAAACTGAGATAAATATATGTTAAAATGTATTGAATTAATTTATTAAGGTAGACTGTAGATGTTATATATGCAATGTATATACTAATAAATATGCTGAATAAACAATTGAAACTTGTAATTATTCTCCCTTGTCCATCTGTTACCAAAACACTTAGCAAAACTCTTGCTATTTTATGCCCTTATATATTGAGAAAATACAAACTGTTTACTGTTTTACAAAATAGACACCTTAGAGGACCAACAGCGATGATTTTACAGTTTGATGAAAATTGGAACCACACTTGAAGGCAGGTTTTATAAAGTGGTCAAAAACAGATGTTAATTTTCTGTCCATCCGTTACCGAGGGGTTTTTACTATTTTTAGGCAGGAAATTAGGTTAAAACATTTTTTTCAATCACACATCTAAAAGTGCTCATTATTCCCTCAAAATGAGGTATCATTCATCTTTCTACCATAAATAGTTGTGAAAGGAAAAACAAAAATGTAGTAAAGCTGTCCATCCGTTATGGCTTGGCCAGCCCCATATACAGTCCATATATTCTAAAAGATCATCATATGTTTGCAGGGTTGCTGTCCTGTGACAACCATAGATTTCTTTTAAGAAATCAACTCTTCGTGAGCTTAGTAAACAGGTCTGTTTTGAGCTTTGTGCCAAAGCGGAGTTCACTTAATCCAAGAGGGTTGTCAAAAGTTTATTTCTCCACCAGTGTGAGAACACACAAAGTATCCTGTAGTGATGATGAATTGTCTAAACTTCTCAACATCAACCAAACTGGAGATTTGTAGTTTTTACTAAAAGTAGCTAAAGCTGTCAGGCAAATATAGAAGATATAAAGTCCAGTACTTTCTGTGTTTAAGGTTGTCATATATTTCTCCTTAGGCTGTGTTTAATGCTGCCATTCCTGACCATGAAGCTGATGCGTTCAGGCCCCCTCGGACAGAGGAGCCCCTGTACTTGGACTCTGCGGTGGAGTGGCTGCTGGGAGGCCTCTCTCACTGGGATGCAGAACATTTCCTCTTCATTGCTGAAAGAGGATACCTATATGAGCACAACTTTGCTTTTTTCCCCCTCTTCCCTGTCGTCCTCCGCGGCCTGGCAGAGACCCTCCTGTGGCCCCTCAGCAGCTGGCTGACAGTGCGGGGCCGGCTGCTTGTAACCATCGCTCTGGGAAACAGTGCCCTCTTCTTATTGAGTGTGGTTGCTTTGCATGCTCTTAGTAGAACTGTTCTGCAGGACAGGCGTCTCGCTCTGCTCTCCAGCCTGCTCTACTGCATCACACCTGCCAATGTTTTTATGACTGCGGGCTACTCAGAGAGCCTGTTCGCTGCCCTCACATTTGGTGGCCTATACCTGTTGGAGAAGGGATTCACTCTGCGAGCCTGCTTGGCCCTCTGCATAGCCACTGCAGCACGATCCAATGGACTTGTTAATATAGGATTCCTACTGTATCTTCCATCTTTGCATGCCATTTCCCAGATTCGTGTATATCGCACAACAACAAGAGGCCACAGTAAAGCCTTCCACTATATTTGGGTTGTCATTCGTTTGTTGCTTACCTCTCTCCTAGGCACTGCAATTATTGCCCTTCCTTTTGTTGCCTTCCAGTACTACGGGTATAGGACGTTTTGCACACCGTCTGTCTCCTTGGAGCGTATTCCTCCTGCTCTCTTATCGCTGGCTGAAAGGAAGGGCTACCGGGTCCCTGATGAAAATGGTCCACCGCCACTCTGGTGCATGAGACCCCTGCCCCTGCTTTATTCTCACATCCAGGACGTATACTGGGATGTTGGCTTCCTCCGCTACTTTGAGCTGAAGCAGATACCAAACTTTGTTTTGGCTCTACCTATGGCGACCCTTGGCATAATGGCAGTGTATGCCTATTTTCAAGCTAATCCAGAACTATGTCTTAGACTCGGACTTTGGGAGACAAGTGCAAATAAAGGGCTGGACAAACCTACACCAGGATTCTTTAACCCCAGGGTATTTGTGTATGTTGTTCATTCCACAGTCCTCCTGGTGTTTGGGACATTGTGCATGCATGTGCAGGTAAGTAATACTACTGTTGGTACTATTTGTAGTTATCTATATTCATATAGCACCTTGTTAAATCCAAGTTACAGAAGCACCACAATAAAAGAGACAAGGTTCACAACAGTTAAAATACACTTCAGTGGATACAACCCTATAACTAAGGAAATTAAAGATAGATCTAGACAAAATTAGAGGTAGTATGTTGTGAAATACAGAATGTGATTGATACATTTATGGCCTGTATTGTTCCATTCAGATCCAGTTCAACATGCAGACAGTTGGACTTAGTAACTTTTGTTGTTCTTAGTAAATAGACACCATTGGCCTTTATACAGAGACATCTGCGATTTAGAGTTCATTGTAATAAATACATGGATGTGTCCCTGTGACATACCCTTTTTTTTTTTCTCAGTGACACATTGTGTAATTTCATGATCTATTAAAGTCAAGTAATGGCTTTTGTCAATGGGCACAGTGTTAATTTTCTTGGCAAATGGTGATTCTGAAACTGAAGCACGACAAAAGCTTTTCACTTCAAATGTTATCATCCACAATGTTAAACTGTATAAATGTAATGAGAGCAGTATAACCCATCTCCTACCTAAGCCTAGGAACTTACCAGTTAGCCCTCATGTATGTGTGGAACATCTGTTAATTTCCACTTATTTTCATCCCTACCTGCATTTCCAGGTTCTGACCAGATTCATGGCCTCCTCATCTCCCGTGCCCTTCTGGATCAGTGCCCACCTCCTACTCCTCAATGAGCCACTTCTTCACCGACGGAAAACATCAACTCCTAATGTACAGCTGCAGACCCACTCCCGAAATGGATGCAAGCACACTCCCCAAAACCCCATCATAGCCCTGCTTCCACACTTCAGAACCTGTTCTTCTATTACACAAAGTATCTTGGGATATTTCCTCTCATACTGGGTACTGGGCTTGGTACTGCATTGTAATTTCTTACCATGGACTTGACTTAAGACACTGCGCTGAGCTTTAATTGCAATATCTACAAAGCACTGGGCTCTGTAATTCTATTTTAAGGGTTTTGTTACATGAAGCTGCTTCACTGTTTCTTTAATCCAGTAAATATTTAATTGTTTATTGCAATAACATTCAACAGAATGTCAGGAAAGTTGCTCACGTCAACAATTTTATCAGTGCCACTTTGCTTTGCTGGGTAAATGGGGAAAAATAATTACATTTATTTACACAGTTTGGGAAATGCTGTTTCTATTGTAGCTATGACTTCCAGTCCTGTGCAGAAATCATTAGAACAAACCACTTTATTCATGCAATGGACAACAATTTTATTTGCACATATTTGTCAAGACTTATTCACTGTTAGGTTGTCCATTTAGTAATGGCTATGGTAGTTTTGCATTAAAAAATTTTTATACAAGTTTCTTTTTCTGTATAATATTGCACTGCATGTTTGGAGAATTATTCCAATATTGTTTGAAAATCCTGGTTGCGAATGCCAAAAATAAAGATTTTGTTGATGTTATCTTTAAAACTGTCTTTATTTTCATTTTATTTTCATGTCAACTAAAGATAATACTTTGTCGTTGTTAAAACAAATACCTCAGGTTTATAAATATATAGTTATTTGTTCTTTATCATTACATATTTTTGGGAGTATATAAAATTCAGATTTAGACTGATGTGGAATTTAACTCTGAAACTACTTAAAACCCCTATGATTAAAAAAGAGTGTTATGCAAGGATACTCAACATAGGTGGACTAAGTCAAAGAAATTTACTGAATCTGCATTGTGAAGTTTTGTTTTTTTTAAAACCTTTTTCCAATGTAAATGAAATATAACAATCAGGCTGTATCAAATACAGTAAAATATGTAATTTATCAAATGGGCCTTGTACCAAGTTAATTTGGTTAGATAGTTAATACAAAAAGCCAGTTAAATCGAAGATAAATATTTTCAAGAGTTGAATGTTTGTTTATTTTACCTGAATATTATTTAATTATTAATTGGCCTCTGTCCTCTAATTTGGAAAGTCTAGTATACCTGGTTTACTGAATCTAATGTACTTTTTTCCTTCTTTGGGATTAGTTATTCTTAATGTTTTAATTACATGACAGGTGACACAAACACAGGACACTGGGGGGGGAACGATGACAAAACCTTTATTAAAGAATCTACAATCAAACATCATAGACACTATACAAAATCTGAAGACAGCACAATTATAAGGGGGTGTAATCATTCCATTTTGAAGAATTCTAGGCAGATGTTAACGGATTTTGTTGCTCTTTTTTTTTTTGGGAGTTTATGAAGGATGATGAATTAATACTTTTTTTAAATTATTTGTAAATTCTGGATTCACACGTGAAATTTTTTAAATTTGCAACTTCTTCCTAAAACTTGTGTTTCTGAGTATGACATTTCCCCAATAAAATAAAGGGACTGATAATTAATTATATTTTAGAATGTGTGTGGTCAAAATGTGTTATTACGTTCCTATCGGTAATTTCAGTGGTGTTGGTTAAATTGGAAGAAATGTAATTTGTAAAATGGGTCCATAAAGAAAGAGAATGAGGGAAATAACAGAATAGATGAAGTGATTCTGATTCTTGATTGCAAAATGTACATGTGTTTTCAATATCTACGTATTTAGAACAATTTAGCTTGGTGCGATATATATTGTGTAAAGTTTTAATATGCATTTTCCTGATCTTATTACTGATACAATACTGAAAAATTATTTATACATATATAAATTAGGGAAGATGCTATTTCAGAAAGCTTTCCCAAACAGCACACTGTGGTAATTAAAACAGATTATAGTTGCGCCGCTGGTGATCACCACAGATCTATAAACCATCGTCGCGCTTAGATGACGTGTGACTCGACGTGCCGGAGCTTTTAGAGATCAGCTTTGAGCCCTTTACGTCAACCTTCGCTTCGTGACGTGGTTGGCCGACGGTGCTGTAAAAGAAAAAGGAAACGTGAACAGCCCCAAGTAGCCTCCGCCGACACTCCTTAGTCGTCTTGCTATAAAATGGAGATACATATGAAAAAATGAGGAGTAGAATTTACACGCAAGATTAATTTAACTGCCAAAGATGGTAGTTAACGTTACGTCAACGCGGGGGCTGCAGTGGCTTGTTAAACGTGACTACGAAGAAGAATGCCTTTGCTGTTTCGTTAGCTAGCTAGCGTTAGCATTCAGGATGGGAAACTGAACCCGAACAGGCGCCGTAAGTCCGCTCACACAATGACTAAATGTTGAGGTTATAATCTCTGGAGAACGCGGCGAAAATATAGAGTTAAGTGTTCGCCTCTTTGCTACCTCCGCGCGGTGTGGAAACTGTTTACATGATGAAGAACTGTGAGTACCAGCAGATCGACCCACGGGCGCTGTCGGTGTCGCCCTCCTCCGCACAGAATCACACCGAAACTAAAGCGCAGCGGCCGCGAAGGAAATGGGAAGTGTTCCCTGGAAAGAACCGCTTTTTCTGCGATGGACGGATCATCCTGGCCAGACAGAGCGGTGTCCTTCCTTTGACACTGGGCCTTATCGTTGTCACTTGTGGCCTTTTCTTTGCATTCGAGTGAGTAGTTCTGTCCTTTGGTGGGTTTATCTTCTCAGATCCCTGTTAGCAACTTGCATATTGCTAATGTACATGTATTGCTAATTTCCCTGTTCAAGTATATATAAAAAACACACTTCTTTTCCTAACAGTTGCCCGTTCTTGGTGGAGCATTTGACCGTCTTTATACCTGTGATCGGTGGGGTGCTTTTTGTGTTTGTGGTGATCTCCTTGCTGAGAACAAGCTTTACTGACCCGGGAATCCTACCCAGGGCTACTCCAGATGAAGCAGCAGATATTGAGAAGCAGATAGGTAAGGAATACCCTGGAACTGCACACTCAGTCTGGGACAGATGGGGTAAAACAGCTTTGCCATATGGGCCATCTCAGAGGGACATGTGGCATTGAAGTGCAGACCAAGACCTAAGCAGCTTACTTTTTTTTTTTTTTTTTTACCAGTATTAAAGAGCAAAAAAAGGCCAGACAGTTGCCTTATCCTTTAGTTCATCATTAATTGCCTTTTGGGTGTACTGTTTTGATCACATGTGCAAGACCCAGCATGTTTATTTCTCTGTGCTTCTCTATTTTAAGATACCTCAGGATCCTCCACGTATCGGCCCCCTCCTCGGACCAAGGAGATCCTCATCAACCAGCAGGTGGTGAAGCTCAAATATTGCTTCACTTGTAAAATGTTCCGCCCTCCTCGGACCTCTCACTGCAGCCTGTGTGACAACTGTGTAGGTAAGTATCTGGTCGCATTCCTACTTATTTCTCCAGCACTAATTTATTTTAACAACTTTAATAACATTTGCCAGCCCAAGAAAAATATTTACTATGATTGGTTCAAGAGCCTCCATTCATTCTCTTTCGTGTAAGAGGTTGCATTGTACTATCCTAAAACACTATAGGACAGACCTCATGTTGTTTAATAGCCCAAACTTTAGCTGAATTAACACAAAATGCTGTATTTGGAAAGTTGAATTTTTCCATGTATCCTCAAGCCCTTTTGGGTGCCCATTAAAGTAACAGATTTTTATTTAGTGATGTAGAGCACAGTTGACTGTAGTGTGAGTTGAGTATCATTGTTCTCACACTGTTAGGTTTGTCCTGTTAATTGGAAGAGGCAATAGTTAATTTGATAGAAAAGCTATTACAGTAATTCAGGTAAGAGTGTGTTATTGATGTAATTGCTAATTTTGTTTCTTTGAACAAAACAAAAAAAAACCATTATTTTTCAGAACTCTACCCTGATTTCAGGCTTTCAGATTGAAGTTTAGTCTATGAATAATCATACATTGTTGAATACATCCCCTTACATTAAAAATATGTAGCTATAAGTTCTGCAAGTAACATTGATTGATTCTTTTTTGTTGTTTGGTTTACAGAATGCCAGAAAATGATGAGTGTTTCTTAATGATAATGCTGTGAAATGTTCACAGCCCAAAGATTTTCAGTTTAATGTCATGGATCAAAAATAACTGATTATTCTATTATCAACATAGTTTCATGTAATTTCTATTCATGTAATAGGGCCTAGCCAAGCAAGTAGAGTGAGAAAGCACTGTGCAGCAATACCAATCATTCCATATATCTGTTTTTAAAAAACTTTTTAGTAGCAACCATAATTGCTCAAATTGTAGGTCTAAGCAAGTACTTTAACATGCCATTAAGGAATAATAACCAAATATTTAATAAAAACATGAATTTATCATTATTGACAAAGTAACAGAGTGAGGAAAAATATACAGCAGTTACTCAAAGTTTGGGGAAAAAAATGCCAAAAAGTGCTGTTCCTCAAGGAAAGTGCAAATATTTAGCATACCACACTTTTCTGAATATATGAGAGTACATTATATCCGAAAATGAAACTGATATCACTTTTATTTTAGTCTTAAAAGACATTAATTCATGGTAACGGAGTGGGAGTCCAAAAAAGTAACAGAGGTGTTTGTTCAGTGTGATGGACCATAATAATAATCAAAGGTTTTATTAAGATACTGATCTTTATATTCATTACTATATTTAATACACATCTTTCTGCTGTTTTTTTAAAAATAATAAATAACATTCAAAATCATTATAGTATTCGATTATTATGAAATATAAGATTAGACACAGGCATATATTTTGAACCTATTTATTTACACATTGCTATTTAGCCTACATTCTGAATTTATGCTGTATTTACAATCTTTACTGTTCTTAATTTACACTGTATTCTGTTTACATAGAATTTACATTTTTCTTATATATTCAGTTGTAATTCAGGTACAATTTTAAATAAACACAGTTTTAGAAACTAGAGATATATGTCTTTAATGCTGACTAATTAAAAATATTGTTTTAGAGAAAAAAGAAATTGACCCTGATGTTCACTTTTGCTTGGATAGGCTCAGTAGCTGACTACAAATCAGTAGCTCTAACTCCTACTTCCTAACATATTTCCTGTATTTTCATCCTCAGAGCGATTTGATCATCACTGCCCATGGGTTGGAAACTGTGTGGGCAAACGTAATTACCGCTTTTTCTACAGTTTCATCATCTCTCTGTCCTTTCTGACATCTTTCATATTTGGCTGTGTTATCACACACATTACCCTGCGTAAGTATTCTCATTTAGGACTCCGTTTTTTCGTAAGTCGTTATGTTTTCTAACGAAGTCATGGATTTTATTTTCATTTCTTTCACCAGGTTCTCAAGCTGTTAAAAGCCTTGTCCAAGCCATTCAGGAAAGCCCTGCCAGATATCCTTTGTTTACGCTAAACGTTATCACTAACAGGTTAATTAGATAAAAGTTTTTAATGTTTTCACTGTCTGCTCTTAGACCTAACACAAGTTACACTGTTGACATGGTATTTCCCACTGCTCCTTGTCTTAAGCTCTCAGTTAATAGGATCAGAGAGTTAGCATTTAGCCAGGCAGTGCTTTTAGGCAGATTGCTTTTCAGTAGTGTGTTTGCTGCCTCATGTGCTCCTGAGATGATGTCAGTGACTAGACAAATATAGATTGTATGACTTGACAGTGTTTCAATCCGTTATTCACAGACAGGGTGTGGGTTTATTTCATTGTGGTGCACATGATGTGCATGAAATTTAATCAGCTTGTTGATATGTGTGTATCCCTCTGAAATCAGAATTTATACATAGACTATTTTTAATATGCGTCTCATTTAAAATTACAAACTCTTAGTCACAGAGTATTTTTTTGCATCTTGTAACCCACTTACAATAATTCACTGCACTCAGTACTGTGATAGTTTATATTTATACAAGGTCTGAGTAGTAGTAAAATGTCCAAAAATGCAGACAGTTCACAGTAGTGCTGTTGCACTTCATGAGAAAAAAACCCCCCAACTAATTAGCTGTGTTAGATCATGTGTTTTATCTAGGAAATTTCTTGGTTAATTTTAAGTTTTGGTAGAAGGGTTTATTAGAAACACTCATTTACTTTTTACAAATTGCTGTGCATGATTAGCAATTCTTGATAATGGTAAAATTACCATCCCTTAACTCTCTTGTACTGTGGTGGAGTTGGTGATTTGCTTCTTCTCTGTCTGGTCTATTCTGGGCCTATCAGGCTTCCATACATACTTAGTGGCCTCCAACCTTACAACAAATGAAGATGTAAGTACTGTAGTTGCCTTCCATTCTGATTAAACATTGATAACCACCACTAATGTATAATGTATTATAATTTAACTTACTTTCAATGCAGATAAAGGGCTCCTGGTCGAGTAAAAGAGGCGCTGAGGAGTCTGGGAACCCATACAGCTACAACAGCATTATAACCAACTGCTGTGCAACGTTATGTGGTCCCATGCCCCCAAGGTGTGTACAGATATTAGAAGATTGGCACTTGCATCTTTCATTTTCCTGTGAAAATGAAACCTGATAGTATTATTGAAAGTGCTTAAACATCAGTCACAGTACATATTACAGTGCATCATAACACCATTTTCTTTTCTTTTTTTATTTCTAGTTTGATTGACAGGAGAGGTTTCCTGCCTCCTGATGAGGCGATCCCTGCTGCTTCTGCCTCTGAGATAGAGCTGCCCCCATTCACAGCCAAGAATGACGCACACATGGTAGGATGAACCAGCTTGTGCTCCATGAATGTCCCATACCTCCCATGTTGTTAGCCTGCTCCCTGTGTTTCCTCCTCACTGTGGCCACCCCTTCATCCTCCAGGCTTTAGCCGTACTGTGTCCAGTAGAGATGTTTATATGAATATGTGGTCAGTATTTTGACTTATGACATTTTGCACATTTTATGCATAATGTTTATAATGAGAAGGTAGAAACATCTCTGTACTTGAAATGGTGTATTTAGGAGCTTTTGACTGGTTTGTAACAATATTTCTCCTCTTAAAATTTCAGTAATTAAACTTGCATATCCACAGAGGATGTGAACAAGCTAGCAAAGTAGAATAAACAATCAACACAAACATCTAGTGAAAGGTATTTTATCGCCATGCAACACATTTAGACAATACTTTTTTTAAGCTTTAGAGTAAATTGCCTTGGTAATCACTGTTTTGTATCATTCACTGAAAGAGGGCTGAAATTTTGGGGGGATTTAACTGTTTGCGATGGTCACAGTTGACCTGCTGATTTACCAGTCAGACGGCTCAGCTTGTGTGATGGGACTCTACGCATCATATACTTATGTATTCAACATACTGTATGTTTATGTTTGCTGCACCCTTTTGGAGTTCAACATGCTGTATCTACCTCCATGTTTCTGTTCTACTGAGTTTGCATGTATGTTGTGGTGAAAGTGTATGCTCATAGACAAAGGACTTTATGCTGCTCTTTAGTAGCACTAGTTTACTTTGGAAAAAAGGTATTGCGCCATATTTTTTATTTATTTCATTCGCACTTTACTATGGATGAATTGTCACATTCCTTAAATATATGATTTGCTAAATATTTTCAGCATTTCATGGGTATATTGTTGCTTTATTTTCTTAGACACTTTTTTGCTTAAATCTACTATTTTCATATAAAGGTATAACAAATGTCTTTTATATGCTAAATAAACTTTCTTTTAATATTTTGGGATCCTGGTCTCTGAAGCTTACTTTGCCTCTTCATTCTTTGTGTAGATTTTAACATGTACACAGTTTTTCATGCATTTGCAGTCAGATTATTTTGTTTTCCAAATTTGTTTGTTTAATCCATGTAACGCAATCCTTAGATGTAAGATTGAACTCTCAGTCTTGTGCTGTATTCATTCCACCCTGCTAGGAGGAGAACTGTCAGGATATTGCATTGTCCTGCACAGCCTGAAGGGCACAGCTGCATGTAGACGGTTGATGGTAAGCGTAGGGTTGAACATTAAACCAATCACAACATCTCTCCACATGCCATTCACTGTGCTGTCATTATTTACTCTTTGTTTGTTGGTACTTACAGTTGGATTTCAACAGCTAGTATTTGTAGGATCCTTTAATTTCTGTGCACAATAAACCAAAGGGCAGTAGGGGCATATTTTGTGATTGGTTTGCAGTTATGGTGTGGACTGGTGCACTGTCTTATCTGTGAATGTGCATGCTTCACTACCATTCACTCATTTATATTTGCTCACTCTCGATGAAGCTGGCTGACTTTTTTTCTTGTCTAATCAGATGAGATGGTGTACTTAATTGTATGGGTTTGATTGCGCATGCATTGACACTCATGAATCACATTAACTGTTTCCATAACCACCTTTTCTACTCTTATTAAAGCTGGAAGAACCGTGGAAAGAAGCAGCTTCTCCACGTACATCTAAACCTTGTTCCATATTATTGCTTCCTAATTCTTTTGTCTGCATCTAACTCACTTTCCTCCATGCTTTTCTCCATTTTAATCAATTGACAGTGCTGTCATCAGTTCAGTCATTGCTTTCACGACTAATCTGTTAAATCACACTACAGAATTGTCACTGTTCTGTCATTTCAGCTTGGTCTTGAGACAACAATATGCTGCGTGTCCGGTTTTGATATTCTTTTTTTTATTTTCACACAGTGCACCCAAAGCACCAAGGATGTGCTGGAGAGGATGGTCCACTCCTCTGAATTTCCTGGCCTGTGCCCCCCTGGCACCCCAAAGACATCTCCTCTGGGCCTGGAGGCGTCCAGCATCACAGGACCTTCCACAGAGACTTCACCCTCCACAGGTTGCTCACGGCAGCTTGCCCACCGGCCTGTGGTCACTCCCTGTCCCCCATTCAGCAGAAGCAGCAAGAGGGATTCTTTGCACTCCATCAACCCAGCTTTCCGTTTGGCTTCCCCTTCTCCTTCGCTTAGCCGCGCCAACTTGTTTCTGAGCGAATCGGCCGACGTCGGCTTCATTCCACTGACCTGATCGAACCCAAAAAGTGATCAGCTCTGGTTCGTTCTCCAATGAGGAATGCTTCTGAATCATCACTGCTGCTTACTATCACTGGACAGGAAATATTTTTGGTTAGAGACGAATTTACTGAAGTGATGGTAATGCTGTTTGAAATGCCACTTTTCATAAGCTGAATGACCATAAAGGACTGGAGGGTGTTGCGAGTTAATGTAAGTGTTGTCCTATGTATTCTTCAGGATGAAAACTCTTAGTAAACCACCGAGCACAATACAGAGATATTTTTTTAAACACTGAACCCGTCTCCACATTTTCCACACAACCTCAAGCCATACGTTGCAGCCACAGCGTGTCACGTCCTGCTAATATCTTATGCAAACAGGGCTTTAAATCTGGGAATACTTAGCAGAAAGCTGTGGATGCAGAAAGTAAAGATACACGAGTTTAGGTTTTACTGAAATGGCATGCTCTGGATAGTGAGCCTTTTCAGGATTAGCAACTCGAGAGTCAGCCTTATGTCATACCATGTCATTTATTATCATCTAGATCCACTTCAGCCCAGTTTGATAAACACCTGGAGCTTAAAGGGGAAGGGCAAAGTGCAGGGTTTATGTTATTTTAACATGTAAGTAAGGGTTTTGCTGTATTTTGTTGGTGGGAATTCATGTCATGTACATCAGATGCTTTTTGATGACATGATTTCCTTTTTGTGGGGTGTTTTTACTTTAGAAAAGAGGAAATATCTTAGAGGATGTGTTCAGATTTTTCAGACGTGACTGAAAGCTCATACTGTAGGTTTGCTTTGTTTCTCAGTGTGTGTCTGCTTGTCAAAACAAGTATTTAATTTTAATCAAGTTGCTGCTGCCTGCTGGGACATGGATTGCAGTATTTACAGTAGAGCTGACACTGTTTCCTGTTAATGTGATCTACTGGGATGCTTTCAGTGGAAGTGAGCGTCTCCTTTTTCTTTGCTTCAGTAGTAAGTTACTGGATATATATATCTATCTATTTTTTTACTATGTATTTCAGCATCAGCTTCATGTGTGGAGTGTGTCAAGACTACGTAATGTTGAAAGAATGCTGAAGAAGCCTTTTCACATGTGGGCAGGCTGTCAGTTTTATGGCCATGACCTTTTCCTTTCTTACAGGCTGAAACTTAACCCTACCTGTGATGGAGTACAATTTCTTGTGAGAACTAGTGTTCGCCACTAGGGGGCAACATAGGAGTAAGAATTGCAGTGTAGTCCAATATCACTGTTCTAACGGACACTGATTAGGAAAAAGGCCTTTTACTGTTTTATTTATGGTCTGTAATAGCAATGAAGCTGTACATACGTTGTGAGTTTGTAAAGAACCACTTTGCCATAGTCACTGGGTTGTCCATTTATCTGCATCCACACCTATAGGTTGTAGAAAACTACAAGCAGTGCTTGTATGAACAAATTCTTTGTATTTTGTAGGATGTAACAGTGAAACTGTAACAATAAAAAGAAACAGTTTTGTCGAATTTTTTTGTGTGTGTGCCTCATCTATTACTTTTCAGATTTTCCATGATAGAAAAAAGTTTAAAATGAGAATACAAAGACTGAATACCTGCATAATGAAACTCTTGGTTCACTTTACTTCATGATTCCTGTGATAAACTGTAACCTTCCATATATAGTAAATCAGATGGTCAGGATCATCCTTCCTCACAGCTGCTTAATGGAAACATTGAAGAGATGCATGTTAACCACATGTGCTCAGAAAGGCAAACATCCAGTCTGAGGTGTGTCCATCAGATGCATAGAGTGGGTCACAGCTGGTCCAAGCCTGCACTGGCCGGGGCACTGGTCACAACTTTCATTAAGCACAGACACAATGAGCTGATGTGGTAACAAGTTCACAGGAGATCAGGAAAAATGTGTGGTCAAGCTGGATGGTCTGTTCTGTGAACTGTGCCAAACTCCAAACACAGAAGATGACAAGACGAAGAGATCTGAACTTATCACATTATCTGGTGTATCTTCCCTCAATCTGCCCTGAAGTATGTTCCCACTGATGATTTTTTGGACTCCAGCTGTTAGTAAATAACCATGCAAAATAAACTAGAATATGTCAGAATGGTAAATTGTTTCCTTGGCATTGCTAATGACTTGATGTGTTCTCTCTGCCCTGGTTAGACTTTTTAAGATGCAGTTTTTCCTGTAATTACTGAAACTGAATCCTGAAGAACCAACTGCCTGGAGGAGAGTGATCACAACAGACAGACTGTGGCGGCCGAGGGTGAGGCTGACTGCACTCAGCTGTTTCTGTTTCTGTGTCTGTACACAAAACAATGCTGCTTTAAGGACTCTCAGAAACATCTTTAGAAATCTGGTATGTGCTGTTGTAGCTTTGCCTCCTGTTTGCTGGTGTTTTTATGCTTCTATATAGCATCTGTTGTCTGGTATCTTCTAAATGTGAATGAGTTGAGTCATGTATAAAATGTACATTACACTTTTCATAGTATAGATATAGTTTTCAATTCCATTTTAAGTGTTTTTATTAAATATGGCAGAAGAGGAAAATATAGACAAAAAAACATGGGCAACTCAGACTGGATCCAGACAGAGACTGTCATAGTTGGATGAGATGTGTTTTTTTTCCTGAAATATGCTAACTTTAATTGATGTATTTATTATCTCATTCAACATCAAAAGAGTCCGCGTTGAGGCAACCTGTATATCTTAACCTAAAATGAAACAGATGGACAGACTTTGGCTGAGTGTCTCACAAGGAGGAAAAAGCCAAAGCATCACTGCCTCAGCAGCTGTGTTGCATTTTGACCACAGTCCTGCACCGCCTGGAAGAACAAAAACTGTTTGCAGAAGGAAAAAATGATCATTTTGCAAACCAAGTTAACATTTAACAATGGCAGCAAAGGTAAACCAGTTCATCCCTGCGCAGTCAGTTTAATTGTGAGCAGTATTGACATGTGGATTATTTGAGTCCTCGTTGGCTGCAGGTGATTATTCGGTTGCTGGAGTGTATCATGGTGTTCGACCTCAGCTGGTGTGGCACGGAGATGGAGCAGGCCACCCAGTCAGCAGGTGCAGGAAGGTCTCATTTACTGCTGGCCTTCAGAATAAGAGGGTGCTTCAAGTTGACTCTTATATCACAGGAAGTAAGGGTAGTTTTTTTCTTAGGCGCAGGATGGTTTAGAGCAGGGGTGTCAAAATCATTTTAGTTCAGGGGCCACAAACAGCCCAGTTTGTTCTCAAGTGGGCCGGACAGTAAAATTTTGGCATAATAACTTATAAATAATGACAACTGCAAAGTTTTCTCTTTGTTTTAGTACAAAAAAGGAATATTACAGAGTGAAATTGTTATACGTCTTAAACAAAAATTTCAACAATATCATGCCTCAGCTTATCATTTACACATGTGTATTACAACTTACAGATCACAGTGGATCTAAAAAGGCCCAGAACATTTAGTAACAGGCATCTGTAACTGAAAAATACAGCATTTAACTTTATGATCAATGCAACTGGTCAAGACTCACTGACCGTCAATGTCTTCTGTGCACATTTTTACACTTTACATTGATCCTGTGGGCCAGATTGAACCATTTGGAGGGCTGGTTTTGGCCTCCAAGCCATATGTTTGACATCCCTGGTTTTAAATCTGAGGGCAGATCCTTACAATAAAAATAAAAATCACCCTCCCCAGCATCACTGACTCCTGTGACTTGGCTGAAACTTTCTCTTTTCTCAGAAAGCATGAGCAACATTCAACCAAACTGCAGGAAAAGCCATCTCTTTCACTCCAAACTAATAAATTCCAGGTCTTCAAAGAAACACCCCACTACCAGTTTACCTCAGGGCTGTCACCCACTCTGTGAATCATCTTGCTTGTTCCTCTTCAGCGAGCCATGTTTGGCATGCTGTCATGTGTGCGATCGTCACAATCTCACAAGTTCTTTCCTCATCGCTCACTGGTCTGACCGGAGGAGAACTCAAGTACCTCTGTAAAAAAAAAACCAGGTGACTCACAGTCAGGGTTGCTGCTGTTAGCATCACTGCTGTGATTTCAAGAGCTAAAAGTGTGGCTCACTGAGCAGAATGAACCATCTGCCAGAGTGCTGCAGCTGCCAGCAGGCATAGTTTGTTGTCACTGCCAGTGAAACGTGAAACAACTGAATCCTGTGAGCTGCACATGCCATTTTAAATGCAGAATCCTGATTATTAATTGTGATAAAGTGAAAAGTCTTCTGTTGTTGTTGTCAAGAAACAGATGTATCCTTAAAGATTTCTGAAAGTCTGGGTTTGACCTATGCTCGCAGTCAGATTTAGTTTAATTCATGCATCCTAGTCGATGTCAAATAAAAAAGTAACACCTGACAAGTGTCTCTTTGTGTGGAGTTTGATCAGTGCTTATCTGTGTATTTATTTACAGCTTTTCTATGAATTTCTCTGGGTGTTGCCTGGGTGGATTTGATTATTTGTGCGTTAAGTGTTTAAGCATATGAACACCTTAAAGCTGTGAAAGCCTTTTTGTTACTTTTTTTGTAGACAAAGTCAACTATAGACCAGTCTACCACGGCTTGGTAGGCTTGGTTTTATTTACAGGTTCAGTTTGCTTAAAGATTAGAAGACTGTAGCAGTCAGCTCTTACTTGTAGGTTACAAAACTAACCATATAACTTATTGTACACAGGTCATTTGAGTTTGACTCATTTTAAATAACTTATCATTGTATCTCACTTGTGCAGCAGCAGTTAACATGAAAACAGAACTCTTGCTACACAGACTTTGATTACACCCTCCAAATCCTCCAGACTCATAAAAATAATTTCCACACTTCCTTCCAACGTACATATCAGCCAAATGGCAAAGAGCGCACTGGATTGGCATTTGAACTTTACCGATTAGATAAAGCAGAAAAGTGTGAGATAGCCCCGGTTCTTGCAATGGAGAAAGCTCAGCCTGTGTGGGGAAATGGAAAGTGCTCCCCATGGAAACCTGAATATGTGCAAAGGAGCTGGATTAGTGTACCAGGGTACCACATGGTACCTTATCACATCCAGCCTGTTTGATATGTGCTCGATCAATCTGTTGGAAAATGCCTGGGTTGCTGATACATGTAATTTATTCTATATTTTATGTTCTAAAATTGTATCATGGCTAAGTTGTCGCTGTTTTAGTGTTCTAGAGTTCACATTTAACTTCAGCTTTATACCTTTAAAATACCTGCTTATTATCTGGTATTTTAAAGTAATAAGTCTACATGAAAATTTTGAGTTTTTGGCCCATTCTGCGTATTAATTCAATTCAATTCAATTCAATTCAATTCAATTCAATTCAATTCAATTCAATTCAAATATACAGTCACAGAAAAAATTATTAGACCATCAGAAGTCATCAAAAACAATGGTTATGCAATCAAGTACTAACTCCTGTATGTATCATGTGACTAAAACAGAAAAGAATTGGCAGAAAAGAAAACACGGAATGCCTAAAAGCATTTTTTTGGCAGTACAATGCTACATCAATATAGCTATTGATGTAAGAACTGAAGTTTTTTTTGTTATTGTCAAGAAAACCATAGAACATGGCTAGATATCAGCTCTGAAATTAAACTCTTATGAGCCATTGTTGTTGTCATCCTTATATTTGTCCAAACAAATGTACCTTTAGTTGTACCAGGCATTAAAATGAACAAGAAATTGAAGAAAACAAGGGTGGTCTGATAATTTTTCCTTGACCGCATGTAAGAGTAGTGTAGTACAATCTGATATTTGTGACTAATGACCAGACTTTCTCCTCTTACACATGAACGTAGGGTTTTTTCTTTGGTAGTTATTAAATTACAGAAGTGCAGCAGTGCACTATTATACAAACACATAGACCGTACACATACACTTACATATACATGATGACTGCGAAATACAGCCACTGAACTTCAGACAGCTTGATGGCTCATTTTATAGAGCTTTGTCAATAAAATGACTGAAAAGACTGTGGATGATGAGTCACTGAAAGGACATGACCAGATGTAGTCCTGGCATGTTTGACTCAAGGGGTTAAAAACTCCTTATCATGTTTACCTGTGTTACTTAATAGAAAGTTACATAAAGGGGAGAAAGGTAGCAAAGACTCTGCAAAGACAGTTTTGCCATAAAAGCTCAGAGCGTGTGTCTGTGTACGTAACTGCACAGGAAAGCTCTTGAACTTGAGTTGTGAGGTGAGTGTTTTTTAATCTAAAACATCAAGTGCAAAGTCTGAGCTCCAGTTGCTACTCTGAGCTCTAGAGCAGCTTTCAACCATGTGAGCAACACGCCTGTTTAGCGCCTGCTCTCACTTACAGCACCACATAAATCTCAAGCCTTTACCGGCACAAATCGACAAAACAAACCTGAACAAGACAGATTTGTAAATGGTTATACTGTGAAAAAAAGCCAAACAAAAACAAACACCTGCAGCGTGAGTCAGGAGATCCTCACATCATTAAATATATGTTCTGTCGCTGTCATAAAGTGTTTTTTTTTTTTTTTTGCTGCTTTGGAGGATCAGACAAGATGGGATTTACTGTACTTTTGTCTGTCATGCACTGATCAAAAGACAGAATGAGGAAATCTAAGAAATATGTGGCAAACATTTTTATATGTTGCCCGTTTGGACCAAGGTTGAAGCGAACTCAGAGGTTGGATAAAACTGGCCCTGCTGTTTTCAGATCAGCAGTATCAGTTACATGACTCAAGCCATGCTGGTATAGTCATGACTTTAACCGACATGGTCTCTGAGGGAACCGCTACGTATCCCTACTGTGCTTTAACCCAAAGGTGACTAGTGAATTGATGCGTCTCTCCAGTGTGATACGCTCCTCGTTGCCCCTCTGTACTGAGCTTTTTTTTTTCCTCTCAGCTACTGGATGGGGGTGAGGACCAGGATTTCTGGGAATGAAATCAGAGCTCGCTGCTAAAAAGGGGTTCCCCTCGCTTCTGGTAAATGCTCCAGAGAGTGGAAGAGGCCAGTGCTTTTACTACTCTACGTCCGCACCAGGCACATGTGTGGAGAAAATTACTGAACATGTTTATCTATTATGCCTTTATAGTTACACTTGTTTTCTCAGTAGTACTCAGGCACAATTGTACAGCTTTCCCCTTGTTTGTATCCCCCTGTAGTATAGTTAAGAGTAAGTATCCACATGGAACATATCATCTGCCAACACCAAAGCTGAATAGAGAAATAAACTTTCTTTTTTGTAGTAGCTGATAAAGTAATTTTCGTCATTTCTGTTGGGGTACACATGTTAGCCATTGCATAACGTGATTTAAGCTCCAGTTAAAGAAGCTCTCCAAGTTTGGACGTCCCAGACATACAGAAGGAGTCGAGGGTATTTTATTACCAAGGCCATACATTCCTCTCTTTTACATGGGTTCCTTCATGTGCAGAAATAAGTCAGATTTGTTGAGATATCCACACTTAGCAGGGAGCTTGGCTTTCGAGAAAAGATCTATATATACATATATGAGAAAATGCAGCCGGATTCTGCCTTTCAATTTGTGATTCTCAGCTGGGAACTGAGAAGCACACCCTCTTTAGGAATTTCTTATCTTGCCCGTATACAGAATGTCATACACATGTAAAGATCAGCGTTTCCCAACACTCAAGACTGTTTAACTTGGTTTTTCTTCTTTTGATTATTTCACTGGCAATACAACAAATTCCAGTGTGAGTCAGATGTTTGCGTCGCTCTGTTTTTTTTAAGGAGTAAATTGAGCCGGGCCTTGCATAAGACATAGTCGACACCATACGACACTATATTTGACCGTTAAGCCTCAGAGCTCTTCAGCTATGCAATAATGTCTCTTATCCAAAGTTACAGCCTGTCCTATGGCATTGTATACCATAGTATGTGGTAGTGTATGGTAGGTACTTGAGAGTAACCTCAGCACTCATTCTTTTAATCCCCAATGTAAAAAAATAAATAAAAAAATAATAAAGCAAACAACTTACCCCTTATGTGTGTATGTGTGTGAATGAAACACATTGGTAACCACTTTGACTGCCACTGAAGTAGAAAATTGCTATTTTTACAATTTAGAGTCAATTAATATAGCATAAGGAAAAGCAACGTTGGCCTGACAATAATTTCAGTGTAAAAGGGCAGCATTTGGGAGGTCACTGCAGTTTGATTTCTGAAGCATAATCTTATGTATGCCACTTGGATTCATAATCTGTTTTGGTGTGTTTGTTTTTTCCAGGAGCACTTCGGTCTCCTATGCCAAGCTCCACTATAATCAATCAAGCAGGCAGCGAAGGGAGTCTGACGTCAGCAGCACGGCCACTTGCGTAACTTTGTTCCACTGTCCCATAGATTTGTCATCTGCAGCTATCCGGAAAAGTAAACCTAGCCCTTATCAGACATTCTCACTATCGCAGGTATAGCCCTCGCTGTCCAGGCCGACTGGTCAACTTAACCTGGCTGCACCAGAGTCAGACAACACCCAGATTATGTCCTGCCATGGCACACTGAACCTCCTGCAGTGTAATAGCAGCAGCTGCATCACTATTTTGGCTATAGCAACACTGTCCAAAGTTACACATGATGCACACTCTAATTATAGCAAACACTTGGTCATCTAGTCATCTAGTGTAACATGTCTGAATGTGCTCACTGGCGAATGAAGGAAGTCTTTTGAAGGAAATGATTCTCTTAAATGGTCTAAGCAGTGACAGACAAATAAAAAATTAGCTTTTGATCTCAAGCTGCTTGACAGACAGAGTGTTATCTGTCTTTGCACAATTGATCATCTTGACACTTCACTGCTTGTTGTTTCGCAACACTGATTTCAGCCATCTTTTTACAGCTCAGTGTGACATCTAATAATGTCCCCGCACTTGAGAAAAGCTCATTCAGTGCATTGTTCCTCTTCCTTCTGCTGCCGATGAGGCGAAGAGAGATAAGATGTTAGACAGCAAGAGGAAAATTATGCTTTTTATTGGGCTTTGAGCACAATTAAATGAGGGACAACAGAAGATATCTGCAACAGGCTTCCATTTTGGTTTAATCCATAAAGACCCAAGCATCCACCATCGACAAAAATCATCTACTAATCTGTAATGTTTAATACTTGTTGGTCCACTAATCCTATCAACATATTGAAATAATTCAGGTAAAATACAGTTTAAGTTTTCATGGTCATCAGATATGACCCATTAGGACGTTCAGAGGCTCCATAGTGAACATGGAAACACCGTCATCTTCTACAACATTGATTCACCAGTAAAACCCATGGAGTTTAATCAATGAAAGTGGTTGGGGATGCATATTTTTATATTCAGTTTGTCATATTTTTTGCAGAAAAAGTCACTTTTCTTAATTTTTCTCAGTTTTTGATATAATAACCCTCAATTTTAATCCGATCTCTTATGAACATCAACATGATCAGCAAATTGAATACAGGAAAATATCTGATTCTCACTGAAAAATGCAAAATACAGAGGATAATATTAAAATGACCAGTGATAAATCACTTAAGATCGGTTAAATATAAAGAAAAATGCAAAATGGGAAGTTAATATCTTCTACCATTGACTTATAATCTGTGATCATGGAACATTCTTCAGTATAACCTTCTGTGATACATCATTTGTTTAAGGTGTGTTTAAATATTCCTTATCCCACCGCACCTACTAGACTCACAGTCTAAGCTGTCAAGGCCCTAGCAGAATGTCAACACAGGGATGAACAAACGATACAGTACTAATGACTGAAATTTTCAAGAAATGGACAGGGGAATTCCACACCACCCTATGCTTAGGTATTAATAACAAAATACATCAAGAATAAACACTGTGTTTATTGATGTGATGTATCCATTTCATTGTGACTTTCAGCCTGAATTGTGTTAATAGCTGTTGTTAGATTTAATGTTTCGGAGTAACATCCTACACACTCAATCTCACATTGTGCTGTGAGGAAACCTGAGAATGTCAAGTGGCCTGACATTTATCTGCCCTCACTGTCCTCTCATCTCTAAGTGTTTCACATTCAGGTAAATGCTGGCTTTGCTCTCAGGATACACAGCAGCCACATGGTGGGTTATTTATAGTCAGATGACGCAGATGTCTCACATCGGCACCTGGCAGGACCCTCAGCTGAGGAAGCCTCTGTCCAGCTGCCCGACAACCAGGGATGTTGTTACCATGGTAACAGGACTATGTTGACATCACTGCACTTGATGTGATCTTCCATAAAGGCAAAATTCACGCTCCGTTCACGACCCGAGTGACACCTGAGATGCTTTTGAGACTCTGTCATCCGTGGAGACCGTGTTGTAAACAACAGTTAAGAAATGTGTAAACCAAAGGCACATACACACTTGTTATGGGAAGATCTTACAATGTGTGTGTGTTTTATTACCGCATCACTAAAACCCCACACAGGTCAATCATGAAATGAACTTTACTCTCTTGTAAACATTTTACAAGTGCACTAAAATACTGTGTTGAAGGTATAATTGGTGAGGGATTTTGTAAATCATGACATGTTTGGGTCATTTTAAAAGCACTATGTTGAGGAAAAGAGGAAATCACGGGAGCTTTAGCCTGTATTGTGCAAAAGCAAATAACACACTGTCAGGATCTTAGAGGCCTCTCAGCACTGAAACAGTCATGTCTGCTATTGTGCGTAATGTCTACCATTGTTCAAGGTCCTTCATTAAAGGATATTTAATGCATTTAAACACATAATAGACTCTGTGCAGGACAGGATGAGGTATAAAGACAGTGACCATGTGACCACAGGCCACACTGATGCAGATATACAAGTCAAAGTTTGGAAATTCACCAGAGTTAAATGATCTGGGGGTCATCAACTAGATGTAACAGAAGCTACAAGAACTCTGATATACAACACAGACTGTGTTTATCAGATGTAATGTCTCAGATACATCAGTCCATAAAGCTTGTACATAAAAACCATGTTCAATCCTAGCAGAGGAATGCCCTCATTTCTATACCAAAACAAATACAAAAACACTTAGCACCACAGATAAGGAGTGGAAAGAAGTGGCACAGAGGTATTTGAAAACCTAAATGGAAAGCTGAGAGGGTATCACAGGTTATCAAAGCCTTTTCATAAACGCCTTCACAATCATGAACAAATTAAATGAATGATTGTACGTGTGGTTGACGGCTTCAATTTTCCATGAGTTTAATACATAAACAAGTAAGGGGTAAGAATTGCACTTTAAACAAAGCCATCTATTAAAAATGATAAGGACTTATAAAAAAGTATGATTAGCAAGCAACATTTTGCAGTTTTAATAGCCTGCTATCATAGTTTAAATAGTCAATGCTGACAAGCAGCTTCTGTATTTTTTGTGTGGTTTATCTGACTTATCAACCTCTATATGTACCACAAGGAAACTCTTCTAAATCATAAAGATAAAATGATGTGCAGCTGTAGCACCCACATTGCACATGTGTTTTGCGTCATAACTGGATTTAACACCTAGACATATTTCTGTGGTGTCTGAAATTAATTTCTCTCTACATTTAACCTTTGCTAAGTGGTTTACCATTCACCATTCTAATAGTATTCTCCTCTGCATTTTTCGGTGAAAATTAGAAATTTTCCAATATTTAGTTTATATATCATTTATATGTTCATAAATGGTCAAAACAAAATCAAAGGTTATTTTATATATATATGTATGTATATAAAAAAGAAGACTGAAGCAGAAGACAGTTTTTCAGCAAAATATATCATTAACTGAACACAAATTCAAGTGTCAACAACCACTGCTATTGGTCAGACTCCATGTATTTTATTGGTGAGTCATTGTTGCACAAGATGACGGTGTTTCCCTGTTCACTACAGAGCATCTGAACATCTAAATAGGCCATCAGTGCTACCAGTGAAAAGCTGAGAAACTGCATTTTACCTGAATTATTTATATATACTGTTATAGGAAAGGATATTAAACATTTCAGATTGGTAGATTTTGGTTATCAATGACAGTTTAGGTATTAAGATTAAATTAACCAAGCTTCAAATGGAAAATTGATTTATTTAGACAGTCATGATTGGACACTTTACTATGGAGCAGCTGTTGAACTTTACTCTTCCAAAACCCTTTCTTCTGCTGTTGGGAAGAACAGAAGGTCATGGTAAAGTACAGCAGACACAGTTCATCTGTGTGAGCATGAAACAGGGCGTGGCTGAAGAAACATCCTGCATGTTCTGCAAACAGTCCCTGGGCAAATAAAGAGAAATACATCACAGGTGATATGAAGAAGTTGTGTTTGCACAGTTGCAACTGATCAACGAGATATTTTTTTTCTTTCTTTTTTGATTCAGATACTTGACATCAGTTTGACGCAGATTATTAGGTGCATATTTCCTGTAACTGTGCAGGTGAGACAAGATCATGAGATGTTTAGCTCATAGGGCTGGTTGGAGGAAAACCCTGTCAGGGTGCAGGGTGCTCAGTGAGTGGAGCTGGAGGAGGAGGCTGTCAAGTACGTCACATGAAGGGTGTTTCCTGAAGACAGGGCGTCCATAATCAATGACCAAACTGAGCAGCCAATCACAGAGCTCATACTAGGAGCCTTTAAACCCTCTGGACCTTATGAATCAGTTCTTTGCAGAGTGACCGAAGTGACCGGCTGATCCCGCTCTCATCTCCACACTTGTGACTGCTCTAACTTTTTATTTTTAAAGTTATTATTATATACTCGCGTCACCTCGAGATTTCTAAGCGGAGATTTCAGAGGAGGATCGCACTGAAAGCAGAAGACAAACGGGCTGATCTGGGAGTTAGTTGGAGGACGCGCTCTTTCACATTCTGCTGTTTTTTTTTGGGTTTTTTTATTTGTTTTTCTTTGGGGGGGTTGAAAGTTACCATCGCCATGTCTTGCGGTGATGCGTCGGATCAGAGCCGGCGGTTCTGTGTGTTGTCTTGGGATCAGGTGCAGAGACTGGACTCGATCCTAGGGGAGGCGATCCCCATCCACGGACGAGGAAACTTCCCCACTCTGTCCGTGCAGCCCCGTCAGATCGTTCAGGTACAGTCACACACCGTTTTTGTTTTGTTTTGTTTTATTTATTTATTTATTTTGTTTATTTGTTTGTTTGTTTTTTTTGTTTTTTACAACACACATGTATAGAAAATGCGTTTCCACATATATAGGTTTCATTCATTATTATATGTTTGTTAAGTTATTTATGTGCATTATAATGATATTATATACCAAGTTTAACGGCCACAGCTGAGTGGGTTTAATGTGACACCTGTGAATAAAATGATCACCCCCTAAAGCCCCTAAGGACCCCTTTGAGAACTACCAGACCACCCAGAAATAAAAGATATGTACCTTCTTTAGTCTTTATTTACATTTCTATGATCAGATTACATTTTTTAAAAATCCTTTTTCCAATTCTTATTAATTCATACTCATCCTCTTAGATATTTTCAGCTATAGTCCATATGACATACATTATTTAGATTTATTCAATAAATGTAGACAGGGGTGGATAAACCTTTCCCTTTGGTGCCTCTATACTTTTTCCTGTGAATTGAAATGCCATGAGGGAACTATAAAATAGTCAGACAAACTGTTTCCACTGTCAACTTCGTGTCAGGTAATCCATTTAGATTCCCTTTTCCATTTCATTTACACTTTGACATATTCAAGATGAGCTCAACAAACACGTGAAGCCCAGAGCTCATGCTTGTGGTTGTGGAAAGATGAATGCTCCATTGAGTGTGCAGGAGACTTAAATGCAGGTTTGAGCCCCAAATGTGGGGACTCTGTGTTTTCCTGGATTTCTGGAAACCCCATATAATTTTATTGTGCTAAAATCTGCCATCTGCCTCTCTGATGCATTTGCTGAGCACCGATCAAGAGTAGATCTCCAGTCCTGACATGCAGAACGAGGCCGTACGCAGTGACTTTGATGTATATGCAGAAGGTTTTGATGATGAAAAATGTGCCTCTAGCATCTCCTTCAGCATCGTGAAGATCGACGGTTCAAGAAGTTTCAGAGCTGTAAATGTACATCTAAGATAACAACAACCTCTGGCCTTAATTGTCCTTTTGACTTAAGGATCCAGTTCTTACACTTTTATAATTGTTTAAATACAGGTTTGGTTTTAATATTTAATTTGGAGCGGAGCTGTGTTTTTGGCAGGATTTGATGTTAAGCCAGCTGAGCATATTTGTGGTATCGGAGGTGAGGAGCGCTTATCTACTCATCTGTATCTGAGCATGTATGACTGTGAGCACAGGGCAAAGGGAGGAATGGTGTTAAGTGACATCCTAAGTCTGCAGACTGGATGGACGACAGAGAATTTTTATTATTGACCTACTATTTTATCATTGTTTATTATTGGACACTGAACATAGTCATCTCATCTTTATGGACTTCGTCACCACAGAGTTGTTACCAACAATTACTATTAGATTTGAGCTCATTTGCATCTCTTGTGTCAAAAACACTTGACTACATGTTTGTTTGTCTGTCTCCTGACCCAGTATGTATAAATAGAGCCGGCTTGTTATCTGATCACCATGGGAGAGAGAGTTAACAGGCACTAATCTGACAGGTCAGTGCCAGCAGGGATTTAGGATGTGAGTGCATCAACTACTTTGTCCTCCTGTTTAGATCGTCTGCAGTTATTATTCAGTTGAATGATTTGGGAAATAAAAGTGAGGGTGACATGCGTAAAGTGTTTGTAAGGCATGCATTTCTTTTTGTGACAGTCATGCTACATGCTTTACTTTCGACTCCGCCTGCTGCCAGTACACTGAGTTAATATGACAAAAGGCTCACCAGATAAAACAAGGAAATTCATTGTTGATGTGTCATAACATCTAGATCTGATTTCCAACGTGCTCTGATTGCCTCCAAATGTTTTCAAGAAAAAATATGTTTTTAATGGCAGAAACAACCAAGTGGATGTCCATTTTCCCTAGAGCGAGTGAGCTGAATGTATCATTGATGTTTCAGTTGAGGACATGGACATGTTTCCTCTTTGCTCTTGGCAGCAGTGGTGTTTGCATGCCCTGTCCAGCTGTAGATCATCTCCTTCAAATGTGGCTGCACTGAGGCGAGACACCTAGGTTTAAACATCTTTCAGGTCACTGGGACAGAGGAAGGCCAATGCTGTTGACCCTTAATGACCCTAGGTTGTGACTTTTAGCCTAAAGCAACAGGCAGACAGACATTGCTGGTTAAGCATACCACTGTCTGCAGACTCCTGTTGGCAGAGTAGAAATATCAGTCCAATTACTCTTTCAGTGACAAGACATGGCAACCTAGTGGGAGATGGAGCTGGAGCACAGCAGACACTGCTCTTTGTTGTGGCTCTTTAAGTTTCATTCAGACTGAGGCTGATGGAGATGAATTGGACTTTTGCAAGCAGCGGTATTGATCTGGCCCTCACAAACTATTGATTTCCGCTACAATCATGATGAGCTTTTCTGGACATATTTCTGTTTGTATGTTTTCTGTCATTTGAGAAAAGACAGTTGATGTGGAATTTTTAGATTTTTGCACTTTGTACTATTGAAACAAATGTGTATTTATTGATTTATTTGATTAATGACATGCTTTATCTGTGTCTTATCTGTGTTCAGGTGGTGCGGGCCCGACTGGAAGAGAGGGGTGTGTGTGTTAAGGATGTGAGGTTGAACGGATCAGCTGCTAGCCACGTTCTCCACCAGGACACCGGACTGGGCTACAAGGACCTCGACCTGATCTTTGGCGTGTCGCTGAGAGACGACCAAGCCTTTCGTCTAGTGAAGGACGTCGTGCTGGACTGTCTGTTAGACTTCCTGCCAGCAGGGGTCTCTAAGGAGCGCATAACGGCGCTGACTCTCAAGGAGGCCTATGTACAGAAACTGGTGAAAGTCTGTAATGACACAGACCGCTGGAGCCTCATCTCGCTGTCCAACAACACAGGCAAGAATGTGGAACTAAAATTTGTGGACTCCTTACGCCGACAGTTTGAATTTAGTGTGGACTCGTTCCAGATTTGCCTTGATTCTCTGCTCTTATTCGACCGCTGCTCGGAGACGCCCATGTCTGAGAGCTTTCACCCCACTGTGATTGGGGAGAGTGTTTACGGGGATTTCAAGGAGGCTATGGACCACCTGTGTCAGAGGACCATAGCTACACGTAGCCCGGAAGAAATCAGAGGGGGTGGCTTACTGAAGTATTGCCACCTGCTGGTGCGGGGGTTCAGGCCCTCTTCAGAGGCGGACATGAAGCAGATGCAGCGCTACATGTGCTCTCGCTTCTTCATTGACTTCCCTGATATTGGTGAGCAGCAGAGGAAACTGGAGGCTTATCTCCAAAACCACTTTGCCGGAATGGAGCACAAACGGTACGAGTGCCTGATGACTCTGCATCAGGTGGTAAACGAAAGCACCGTGTGTCTGATGGGCCACGAACGGCGCCAGACACTCAGCCTCATCTCTATGCTGGCGCTGAAGGTGCTGGCTGAACAAAACGCCATCCCAACTGTCACAAACGTCACATGTTACTACCAGCCAGCTCCATACGTACAGGACATCAACTTCAGTAATTATTATATAGCACATGTGCAGCCGCCACCGGTGTCACCGTGCAGTAATACATATCAGACATGGCTGCCCTGCAGCTGAACTGGCTTTGCAAAAGGGCAAAGATGGATGTGTCTCCATTGCCCTTTATTGTTTAAAGGAAGTGGACTGAAAACACACAAAAAAAGAAACCTGTTTGCCAAATGTGACTTGAGGAAAACAATCCTGTACTGCTGTACATCTGATTGAGCCGACACATTAATTTTACTCACTTAATTTTCTCTTGCATCTGTAAGATTGCTGGTCATTTCTGAGATGTAGCAATGATATGTTATTTAAGTATTAAAAAAAAAAGTCTTTATGAAGCTTTATATATATGACAGAAGTACATTTTTGAGGAAACAAACTTTGAAGCTGGTGTTATTTTCACACGCTGGCTTTATTTTTTTAAATTACATACTGGACCAAAGATGTATTTGTTGTTCAAAAAAGGGAATGTTGTCAAGATTCCAAGTGCCTAAAATGAACCATGAAATGTTCCAAAAACATCTGTAAAGTGAGAACTGTTCATTCAGGGTTTTCTAGATTACTCTGTCTCGCTTTTCAGGAACAGAAGCATTCATTTTTGTGAGATTAAAAAAACAAAAATCACAGTTTTTGTATTGTGGTTATTTTATTTCTAAGCTTGGCCTGTAATGACTGGTGATATTTAAATCTTCATTTCTGATGGATCTGTGCCTGCAGTGAGTTTAAACTGGTCATTATCTAAAATGTTCCCACACAGTCAAGTTCTGCCCTATACGCTGTATTTTCATTGAACTTGGGATAAAAGCTGATTAAATGACTACAGGCTTTTTAGTGATGGGCAGAAGGGTGGATGGGAGTTTGTTTGGTTTATTCTATATACAGTGACTACATAAACTGATGACAACAAGGGGGCTCATTTCCAGGACCCAGGCCCATTGAAATGCATATACTGTCGACTGGAGTGAGTTGCATTTGTTAAACCGGTGCTGAGGATCCATTACAATCTGAGGACATGAACCATAAGGAGGCTTTTCTAAGGCACAATGGCTTCTCTCTCCTCTGTGATACTAAAGCTTTTAACAAAGGCTGGCCTGTTCTTCCACCCATGTTACCACTGGAAACCCAGTGCTGTTTGCTTGACTGATAGCCCACTATATCAATGTCATTTTATCTGAGGCAGAATCAAAAATCTTCACAGGCATTTGTAGCATGATAAACTCGATTAAATACAAAGACGGTGGGTTTATATTAGATTATTACCAGAGCTTTAAATTTTCACACACCCCGTTCATCTCATTTGGCAGAACATCCACATGAAAACATGAACCAACATATGATTTTTATAGACACACCCACACATTGTCTGATGGTTTAAAACACTTTAAAGTTGTTAAACAAGAATAAATACATAGACTTTATCTTAGCAGAAATGGCATATAACCAGAAAAGACCAGTTACTCTGTAAGCAGAGTAACTAGTCTTGGTCACAAAATAACTTGATTATTGGAGGAAAAACACACTATCAATTACTTTTACCTTTCTTGCTCTTCCTTTCAAAATACGTACAAGGGGTGGGGTTTGCTGTGGCCTGCACCACTTTTTATTTTATATATATTATATCATATATATTTAATCCATTATAAGTAAATAGGAAGATTTTTTTTATTATTATTTAAAAAATTTGAACTTTTCCCAAACTTTAATCACATCTATTCTGGGTCACTTTCAATCTATAAACCCAATTTGGTCGAAATTCAACCAGTAGTTTTGCTGCTAAAGTGTTAACAATAAAAGAAACAAACAAACCGAACCAAAAGCAATATCCTTTATGCACAGCTCCACTACTTCCTGAACTTCAGGCAGCTCCTTTATTTCCTGTCTTTCATTATTGGACACATTGATTAATCCAGGTCTGCCTGACCACAGTAGTAACAACAAGAAGTAGCAGGCACATCTGGATTAATCAGTGTGTCCATTAATGAAAAACAGGAAATAAAGGAGCTGCTTTAAGTTCAGGAAGTAGTGGCGCTGTGCATAAAGCCCTAACATCTGCAGACGTTTGGTGACCCATTCACATCCATGTAAAATGCAACTAGCACTTCTAAACTGTTCTACTTACAGTACACAAGAAATGCTGTAATTTATAGACTAAAATATACTTAATAAATAAAATAAATAAATAAAGCCGTCTTCTTCAAGAATATTACTTGACATGGGAGTATCAGTCAGTCTGGCTATACTAAACTAAAAACTGTATGGATTAGTTGAGCACAGTTGCAGCTCGCTGGAGGCTCATGCACAGGTATCAGTTCGCTTCATTTTCTTGGCATCATTTTAGTTCTTAGAGTGGAGAAGCAGCCATTATTAAAGGTGTTTTTACATATGATGAGATTTTCCAAAGTACTTAAAAGCCATGCTCATACTCACTAATATGTTGTTTGAATTTACTCGTCTTCACTGTGACACGTTATTTTTAGCAGAGAGCATAGTTGTAGTGATATCTCTTATTTATTGACCTGTTAGATGGTTATCCATACATTGCAATAGCTATTTTCACCTGCTATATAAAATCTATAAAGTCCTTTGCTCACATAAAAACAATGAACGGCAGGAGAAAATGCAAATTATTTTAGTTGAAGGGTTATTTTAGGTACGGTTCAGCAGTAAACATAATGTAAACAATTTTTAGCTGGTTTGAGGCCTGTTCTGACTTTTAATCTATGATCCCAGGATCTATCATGAGTGCTGGCTCTGCTTGCTTTGGCACAATGTCCATAAGTTTTGTGTGCTGCCACTAAGCTGTTCCTTTTATGCTGGGTGTGTTTTTCTATGACTGTTTACCGCAAGGTACAAAGAAACCAACCCAGGGTGTGTTTTCATAACCCCACCTGGTGTTTACAGATATTGTCAATTGAAACAAAATCTCTTCATGGTAATTTCATTTATATTAATCTTTAGAATTAGTGCAAAAGTAATGTAGGATGGTTTTACTTTGACTGGTTTTAGGCTGCAGGATTGGTGTATGTGAACTCTCCTCTAAGACTCAACATACTAAATAAAGAGAGTATGATAGATTTAACAAGTAGCTGATTTGGCACAAGTGATTTAAATGCTGTTTTATCTACTGCCTTTGCTATAGGACAAACATAGGTGCTTTATTCCAGTGGTAGAACATCTGAAGCATTCAGGCTTTAGTGTGAAGAGTATGTGTGTGGGCTGAGGTTCTTGTGTGAACGTCTGAATGCAGGGTGATGACAGGACAGAAATGCTTTAATGACAGAGATTTCACAAATTCTTGCCACAACACAAATCAAACTCACCCTGGTGTGGTATCTGTGCTATTACCTCTCCTGAAGAAGGGTTTATTCACCCAAGGGAGACATTATAATGTCCCACTTACCCATTATCCATTGGGAGTTTCTCACTTGGTGCCTTTGTTTATTGCAGTTTTTCCTCTTTCTGTGTTGAATCCTCTGAAGCAAGACTGTCTCTTTTAAGGCTCAATCGAGAACATGCTGACCTGGTCAGGATATGAAGATGTTTTAAATTAAGAAGTTCTTTGGGAGCACATGACTCTGTGGATGTGACTTCATCCTTGGGTGCAAAGGGGAAACACATGTCTTTGTTGAACTGCATGATTGGACCAAGCTGACAACGCAGCTTCAGCTGCAGGAGATGTGTGGGTCGCTGTCTGTGTGTTGCTCTGTTGCCGAGGTACAGCAGTGAGATATGTCCACAAGTTCATCACAAAAACCTCATGGGGGGATAATCTGCTTTGATCCATTATTTTGCATCTATTATCACTTATGAGTACTGAAAAACGGGATCATTTTCACAGCTCATGGATAATGCATAGCATACAGTCTTCACTTTATGGAGAGCATAGAATTAAACGATACTTGGAGCATATTTACAATGGATACCAGTAAAGCATTGAAATTTGGACAAAAACAAAGCAATAAATGCCTTTGGCCTCGATGATATACAGATATTTCCATTGGTTAAACCAGTCATACAGTCTATTCAAGGACTGTTTCCTAATTACTGTTTAAAAAAAGACGACATATAAACTCAGTGCATTAATGTTTTCCTTAAAGTAGTCAGATAATTTAGTAAATACAGTTTCCTGAGATAAGGAGAGAAATAACAAAGCCTATACATTAAAAGAGCTAAATAAGCTATTGTGTTAACTTGGTGAGCTAAGAAATGCAGAGCTAACTCACTGACACACTCTGCCTTTAATCTTTATGCTTAACTAAACTAATCCCTGCTGCTTTAGTTTTATATTTAGCAAATCAGCAATGATATCAGCATTAATGCACAGCAGAAAACAAACACTACTTAAACTAACCATATGATTTTTTTTTTGCCTTGAAAACACACATTAGCTCTTATTTGCTTTCATATTCCCAATATTTTAATAGAAGATAAGGTATCTAATAAGATTAAGCTACATTTCCACTGACAGCAGCTTGAGTCTTAGTACCGGCACACTGCATTTTCACTGCAGATAAAGTAGGAAACATACTTTGTCATCTACAGTGTCTCTTTGGCTTCTGTCATTACAATCAGGAACATGTACACCTCTGCATTGGACCACAGTTGATTTTCATGACGTCATTTTTGTGCAGGTGAAACACAAATATAGGGTATCTATAGTGTATTTGCTATTTAAAAATGCGCAATGTCGTGACATACTGACAAATTCTTCATCATCCTACATATTAACCTGCTTTTAAGTATCTCATCAGCTCACGTGGAACTTAATAGTATCTAATAGAACTTGCTAGTACATAAAGAATACAAAAAAAGTGATGAATACAGAGACTTTAGGTGATGCAGTGGAAATGCAGCTTAAACTCAATCCCTAACTTTCTCTGTTGCCCGTACATTCATTTCTGTGCATAGAGTTTGTACTGAATTTTTCTGCAAAAATTCAAACAGGGACATTTATGCTCAACTTTGAGTGTTTCAGTCCTTATTTTCCTGCTCTAGAGAAGCGACAGAGTGCAACACTGGCAACCTTTAATACAGAAATTGAGTTAGCTCACGCCAACGAAAGCACAAGACTCCAACACAAACTTTACTTTAGCACACATAAATGTTACGAGTGGTACCTTTAAAACAGTTTGTATTTGTAGCTAACATTTTACTATATCGTAATGTGACCGTTAATAAACCCATCATGTGAGTGAATTAAAAAGAAGGGCCTCTTCTTGTCCGTTTTTGGATGAAGACCATCTGTTCCCAAACAGCTGGACACTGGTTAGACTTAAAGTGTGAATCATCAGACCACTGTGTGTGTGTGTGTGTGTGTGTGTGTGTGTGTGCGTGTGCGTGTGTGTGTGTGTGTGTGTGTGTGTGTATTCATGCTAATGTGTGAGTCTGCTCATCTAGAAACTGATGTCATGATGGCCGGATGGAACATGCTAGAAAATGCCAGTGCAGCTTAGACAGTATGGTCTGTGCAGCGGGTGGGGTGTTTCAGGTGGGGGGAAGTGTATATGTGTATGCATCTGTGTATGTGTGTGTGTCAGCGTACCGAAATAGCTTGCAGCAGAGAAATAGAATCTGTTATTTAACTTCAGGTTTCAGGGAGTGTGGGGGTGTCACCGCAGATCCAAACTGCTGCTGGAGAGGCAAAATAAAGTGTGAGAGACAGTCACACAAACAGGGGGAGCCAGCACTGAGCATTCCTGGCATTACAGCCCGCTGACAAACAATCCTAACTTTATCCAGAGTGCTGGGCCAACTGAATGGCTGCAGTGTGTAGAGTTTACCCACTGACGGGGGCAGCGCCTCATCCTCCACTCTGTCCCCATCCAAAAACTATAATGTGTGAGGTTGAACTATCAACTCAGTCTATCATCAATAAGCTACTGTGTGTTATTTGTTACGTTTACAAACCCTTATCTGAAGGCTTTGATCGTATAATTAGTCTTATGATGCAGTCATTTTGCATTTTTTTGTTTGATGAATATTCCGTGGCAGCACCACATGACCTCTGATTTATCCATTAAAACATAAACACATGTATCTGCTTCTATTAAAACAATTCCGACAGCTTGGATTAGTGATTCAAAAGAACAGAATAGCAACTTCATCTGACCATAAAACTTATTTTATGAGAGCGCTACAGTTCAACACCCACGGCTCTGTAGCAAAGATCAAACTATTGCCTGTTGTTTTACCATCATGTATCCACACAGACACACATGTATAAACATAATACTGCAGCCATACCACAACGTACACAATGTTATCTTATGTAAAGCCAAAAATGATCCATGTGGCTTAAAAACTTAAATCACCACTTTAATGTTGAACCGTCTCATTAAAGTTGTTAGTGGAGATCTCATGTGGCCTTTTTCTTGGTTGCTCTATATTTCAAGACACACAGTATCTATGCTAATGTTTTACATAAAAAACTGGCTTAACTTCAGTTTTATGTAACAAAACCCTCTCATATTGTCAATAAATAAGTGGTTTGGCTCCTTTAAAATGTTTGTTATCGCTAACACAGCCCTATTTTATGCTGTTTATTTTACCCATATAAATTTATTTTATGGTTTATTGCTCTGTTTTTAAACAAAAAATAGTAAGTGCTGCTTTTGTTAGATATGTTAAAATGAAAATCTGAGCTTTTCACTCTCCTTTTTTTTTGTTTGCAGCTTACAGTTAAACCCACTGAAACAAGTTAGTGGCAAAAGGTCAATAATAAACTTTCTACTGTCTTTTTTCATTATGTTTCAGTCTTTCAGATATTTAAACACAACAATATTGAAAAGTGCTGTGAAAAATGGAAAATCGAGCGTCTTCAATTTCATGACAGCTGGAAAAACTCCATCCAAGAGCTACATGGAATATCATGTGTAATACAGTCTAAAGCTGCAGATTATCTACTGGAACTTGTGGTCAGATTGTTTTTGTCAAAATGATACATCCTGAAAACAGATTTGAAGGATTTCTCAGAAGATGAATGAGCTCTCTGATGGTTTCCATGTGAAAACCCTCATTAATTTCTCAACAGTTAGACATCATGTGGAGCCCATTCACTGATGTCCCTCCTTCTGCATTCCTGAACAGGACAGGAAGTGAAATGTTGAGAGAAGGGCCTGGTTGTGCTCTTCAACACTTGTGGAGGGGGGATAGCTGAAGATCTCCATGTGTTTTTTTTTTTTTTTTTTAGGCGAGGGGTGATGGGGGTGAGTCATGCACGAGGACCTGGGTTCAATCTGATGTGGGTTTGTTTACTCAGAGCCCAGTAAAACTCATTGTTCCACATTTCCAGTTTTCCACATGGCTCAGAGCTGCTCTTCGCTCCTGCCACCACCGTCTGGCTGCTCAACCCCACAATCTGCCTCCCGCTGCGTATATGACTAGGGTTATTGGCTACCAGTTCACTGAGCACATCAGCCTGATCTGGTAATAATAATTCCATGGCTTTGTGTTGATATTAATCTGAGTGAAATCATTAAACGCTCCATGTCTTGATGTTGATCCAGGGTCATTGGAGAATGTTTGAAGATGGCAATTTCCCACTGAAAACCAACATTTCTGTCAAACTGCACTTCTCTGTCTGAGACTGAGATCAGATGGAAAATGAAGCCTCATCAAAACATATAAATCAGTGATTTGTTTTGCCAGTATACATTTCACTTCTGAAAGTTAAGCTTCTCTCTCCAAACCATGTCCCTCTGCAGTGTGTAATAACATTAACTAAGGGAACTGTCAAAAACACTGTGGCAGCCTCAGCAAAACATTTTTTTTTTTTTTTTTTACTTCTAATTTGAACCTGAATTGTAAACCACATGTCATACAAATTTAAAGTTACATGACTTTCAGCAGCGACAGAGCTTAAACCTTACTGTTCCTGGCTGTGACGCCCAAGAACAGCCTGGGTGACCACCACTGAAAATAGATCTGTGACAGTAGGAGAGACAGTCGACAGCTATGGGAGATGGTAACCAGGGCAGAAAGGGGCAGCAGCCCAACCTGCATCTTCCACTTACATTGACCCCCTCAGGGCAGAAAATTGACCTTCCTAGAACAAGTTGTCACTCAGCTTGGCAAGTTGTTTTCAAAGTACAACTGGGCTGGTTTTTTGTTCTTGTACAAAACAAATAAGGATGAATGATGACCTGGACAAATGAGAAGCAGACATTTTGGAAAGTGAATGGAAGTGAGACCTAGTTGTGCTTTGACTTGACACTGTAAGGAGTCTGAGTCGCTACAGGGACTCAGCCAGAATAAAGGGGAATATTCCAGTCACACAATGGCTGAATTGTTCTCCTTCCTTACACTATTTATGTGTTATCACTTAGAAAATCCTCCTCACTATGTAAAAGAACAACCTCTGAGCTGCAACTAAACCCTAAAAATGACAAGTTTTGACAAAGACACATCTTTTAAGTGCTATTTTCTTTCGTGGGGATTTATTCATTTTAATAACACGCTGTGCATCCACATTTGCATATTTTCCACTAACCCTACTTATATCCAGGCTATTTTACAAATAACTGTTGCAGCATCCTGTGCTGAATGCCAAATAAGAACTGGACAAACAACTCAGATAATGCTATTCCAGAATGATAGTGGAAGGTGCCAGGCCGATCTACAACACTGTCACTGTGCTGACACAGTGTAAAGATAGGTCTGGCTATGTCAGGCTAATGCGACATTGTCAGTGCATGTGGCTCAATGACCCACACGGTGGTCGAGACAACCCTGGGCCGTGCACTCTACAAGATCAAATTTATCATTGCATTGTGGTGAATATTGTCACCTACATTATATATAGTTTTTATTATTTACTGTTGTTAATTTTAGTCAGTGGTTCTCAGTCTTTTTCTGTCGGGTCCCCCTTCGGAGGATGAAAAATCTCCAAGCTCCCCTCAACCCCAACAACATTGTAACAGTGGTGCAATTCTAACTTTTACTGAAAGAAACTTCAATATCGTAACAATACTTTTTGCTTTTCTTTGACTAAGTTGTTGTGCAAATTAAAAATAACTTAGGTTTTTGCTTGAATAATACAAATAAACTCAACAAGACTGCTCCCTGAGACAATATTTTTCCAAATATAAATAGGAAATGTGCAATTATCTTACAACTATGACGATAAAGTTACTTTTTTAAGAACAACAAACAAATTTTGGTAACAAAGATGAACATTTTAATAATGTCAGTGGCTGCAATGAGCCTGTTTACATTGCACGTCTCAGAATATTAAAGTGCAAACTGTACAAACTGTGCAAAAGCAGAAACATTGCACTTTTTCTTTTCCAGTCCAATCCTTGTCCATTCTCCAAACCTAAACTCTTTGTCTAATCTAGTGACAAATCACCATGGCAGTAGATTTATTTGTTGTACCTCCCCAAAATGAGTCCAGGGTGCTCCAACACTAAAACATTAGTTCCACCTGCTACATGTTCTAACCTGAAGAAAAAAAAAAACACCTAGGAGAGATCCCACGCCCCCCCAGCAAGCCCTCGAGCCCCCTTGAAGGGGCCTGCCCCACGGTTTGAGAAACACTGGTTTAAGCAATTTTGAAGTATCAGAAGTGTTGCTGAGGAACATAAAACATATATATCATATCATGAATATATTAGTTTTTTTCCATTAACTCAGTGTGAAATATCACTGGTTATGACAACAGCATAAATAATAAATATGTGAACTTCATTACACACTTCAGTTCACGTATTTTACATTTTTTTAAACATCCACCTCACCAACCTCCAGCACAGTAAGAAAAGGAATTTGTGGATACAATAGTGAAAAACCGATTCTTTACAAGAAAATCAGATTATGTTTGTTGTAAAATATAATACAGACACATTAGTTTTATTAAATATTTAAACACCAGGTTGTTGAAGGCTTCAGGAACATCACCGACAATGTGTCATCACATCCTAGGATGCAGCGCTGAATCAATTGTCCACAGGTGGTCGACTGTCTTGTCATCACTTCTTAGTGTGGGAAATTATACACATGTTTAAAGATAAATTACAATAAAGACAATACCAGTGGAGGATAACAAACTGTCCTGCCTTTTTCCCCACAGACTGAAACATTTCATTTGTATTTATTGGTGTTGAAAGTGAAGAGAAGAGCTTAAATCCAATGGATCTCAATAAAAAGCAAATTTAGAAAGAAATAATAACATAATGGAACCAAATCTAATGTTAAGCCTCAGGGAAACATTTTTCTGGTGGGATACAATAATTTTTGCAAAGGAAAGTTTTCTGGTCTCTTGCATGTACACAATGGATTTTCCTATTAATTACTTGAATACATTTCCAAGTAATAAAGCATGCTTAGCAGCTGTTTTTTTAATTTCAATTCTTCTACTGTCAGTCAGTTTTTATGACAGATATAAAACTGAGCAGTTCCGTTTTTCCTGAAGTAATCTTGTCTGTCTACCAAAAGGTTTATTGTTAAAAGACGTGGCACATGCTGACCGTAGGAAAAATAATTAAAAAAAGACTATTTTCCTTCATGTGATAGCTAAAGTAACTTATCATTAAATGTTATTTCAGATACCCAGCAGAGGCAGTATTTTGTATTAATAAAACAATTATATATTACAGTTCTTCAGGGTGTGTTGGCTTTGGTCAGTCTGTTGTATACTTTGGCTGGTGTGTTTTCCAGTCCCTGGTTTTATCCTGAACTACTGGCAGTTTAGGACCTCCTTGGTCCACTTGTGTCAACCTACATTGGATACAAGCCTCTACTTTTCTGGGGGATACAATTATCAGATTTGGACATCTTACAGTCAGGATCACAGGAGCCTTGAGTTTTGTAGTAGTCAGCCTGTTTGACCTTTCTAGCCTGTCTGAAATGTCTTGATCCAATGACTCATGGCCAATTTTTTGAACATGAATTATTCTAATAAACGTCCAAAAGGCTATGAATAATTTTGCTCTCTGAGGAAATTATACTGTCCTAACTGTATCTGATAGCACCCCGCACAGAGACAGTGTGGACAATGTAGATAAGGTTGCAGACCATGAACTACTATGTTCATTGTTCAGCTCCTATTCTGAATGACTTTTACTGGAATTCCCCTTCTCCTGTTCTAGGTAAAGGCTAGAAATGCCTTAAAACACAACCAGTCTTGATCTTTGTTGGGTAGTTTATTTAAAAAATGTAGGAAGAAGGAGAACTCAAGAATTCAACTCATCAGTCAATCAATACATAAAAATATAACACACACAGAAAACAACAAATACAATCTCACTATACATTTTAACATAAGAGTAGGAAGACGTTAACACTTATTTGGTCCCATCCCTTCCTTATAAATGATCAATAATTCAAAATTATATAAAGATAAATGCATACATTTACACACAGATCTACGCATACATATATACATATACACAAACATATACATATATATGCATACATAGACATATACATGTACAGAAACATATACACCACATATACATACACATGTAAACACATACATACATACATACATTCATACATACATACATACATACATACAGACATACATACATACATACATACATACATACATACACATACACACATTCATACATACTAAGGTAGACCTGCTAACCTGAGCTTCATGTCTACTGAAGTTTACCATAGAGCTAACAAACTAACTCTGCCCTCTGGCATCAGCCCAAGCGATGCGACACAATAACCTGATTTCCACAGCTTTGTGGGTACACAAACATTAATTGTTTGATTGGATAACACTGATTTCCCTCATCTTAATACTCTTGTTTTTCTCCATGGTGTTTTTCTCACCCTGAGACTAAATATCCTGGATGCCAGTTTGTTGTTGATTTCTGTTCAGCTCAGTTTAGTTTGTATTGCATTATCATGAAGTAGGAATGTTTTAAACATGTTGTAATTTGGCTGTAGTATGCCAAGGAAATAATACAGGATTACTTTAAATAACAAATGTACAAAGGTAAAAAAAAAAAAAGTAGAATGAAGAAATTAGTGTAATCAAATAAAATTTACATCATTAAATGTTTATGTCATTAAATGGCCAATATAGTGGAAAGATATTTATGTACACAAATTTATGTACATAATCATGACAAAATAAAAATTAAGCTGATTTTACCAGCAGCTGTATTTTGTTTTGACATATATTATAGTGTTTATTGTAGTTTGACTTAGATTTCATGTTTTCCATTTGTTCATTTCACTTGTTTCACTAATCTTACACTATAAAATAAAATAAAGAAAATGTTTAAAAAGTATGATCAAAAATATTATATCAAAAATAGCCTTTTCTCAGCTCTCATATTCTTTTTTAATAGGATGATTATATGATGATACCAACAGTCCAAGTCCAGTCATGTTCATCTTATGACTGAGGACCTTTCTGACTCAGTTTTTGTGGCTTAGTGCTATGATATCAACTTATGAGGACATTCTATCTCTTTTTTACATCCACGATTTGAGTCAACAATTAACCTATTGACCTGCATGTCTTCAGAGGATCCTGCATGTGGGAGGACACCAGAGAAAACCCACAAAGACGTGACAAGAGCATGCGAACTCCACACACGGCCACAGCTGCTAACCACTGCACTGCCATGAGAGTCTAATACATGATTAAATATGTACATTGAAACGTAATGTTATCTCAAGGCAGGAAGTATTAGCAGATGAATTTAGACATCTTGTTCTCAGTGGAGACCCCTCCCCTGCTCCGGGACTTCTTTACTTCCTGGACCCCACATAGACAGAGAAAGTCTGTATGTGGTCACTGACCCGAAAACAGAAACAAACACACATTGCTTCTTCGCCTCCTCAAAAGACACAGAAACCCACCACAGCTATGCATTTCTTCCTCTGTACACATATGCACAGACGTCCTCATAAAGCCTGACATCATCACCAAGACCTCCTGCTCATGACATCACCCACACATTAACAAGTCTGTTCAGGGGAACCTAAGGGTGACCTCCAAGGCCAGTGGGACTGCTGTTTTTTTTTTTTTTTATTGGACTCTTGGACAGGCTTCCCCATTTCCTTTGGGCTGTTTCAGTCCCATGCTGTGGTAATAAATCCACCACAACTTGAACACAGCTGAAAGATGTTTGGATATCGCTCATGTTTTTTTTTTTTTTTTTCTTTCACATAAGCTGATTTTCTTTCCTTTGGATCTTTATTTTTGTTTTGTTCCTGATTTCACTGCTTTTAGTTCCTCCCACATGGTTCCACTTGATATAAATGGCCAAGTTGGAGACAACATACTATGATAGCTCATTTTTTGGCTGAAAACTATTCAAGGCACAATTAGTCTCATCTTTTGCACATTACATGACTCAACCAAAGTTCAAAGCAAAACTGAGTGAAGATCCACCAAGACTGATGCATCTGACTGATGAGCTCCACAGACACTAAATTACTGAGGCCAAATACTGACACTGGGGTAAAAAACTGTCCATTTAAATAAAATGTCTGATTTTATGTCTTCAGTGAATATTTAGGTCAGAGGTGCCCAAATCATTTCCTATGAGGGCTCAAACATTTATTTGGCTACAACTCAGATTGCATCCTCATGTTGTCATGATGTTATATTAAAATATAAATATAATACCATTTTCCTGACTCAGTACCAATAAGGTAACATGAATACCCAGCATGTGAACATTTCTTTAAACCAAATCAAAGCCAATACAAAAGCATCTGAAAGTGTAGCGCATCCAATATTTCCAAAAAGCCCAAGAGTCCCATAGACTTACACTGAACTTCTTTATAAAAATAGTAAGTTGATATATTTTTTTTCCAGGGCTCATTCCAGTCTCATCTGTTGGATTTGGAATCCCTAATAGGTGATCTGGTAGCCCCAGTCAATCTTTAATTTTCTTCAATAAATAAGGAAAAAATTCCCCTTCTTATGAAATTCTGAAATAAAATTTGATTTGATTCTTTTTTTTTTTTTTTTTTTTACTCCTCGGGCTTCCATAGTAACTTTTGTCCAAATAAGGTCACGACCTGCTCCAAATATCCAACATGACGGCAAGTAAACTCCACACTACTGGCTGCAAAATGGGAGCTCAGAAACCAAAGGGTGATATCAAAGTTCTTCTGTCCATTAATAACAT
>JAPQRP010000010.1:14541632-14565728 GCA_037367295.1 Apogon hyalosoma | reverse complement strand
CTAACACACACACACACACACACACACACACACACACACACACAGACACACACACACACACACACACACACACATACACGTACACAAAAACACACGAGCAGCGGAGAGAAAGCGACGCGGCCCGTGGGAAGGTCGTGTCTGTGTTGTGGCTGAAAGTGCAAACAGGACGTTTTTTATGCCGCTGAAAACATAAGCTACAGGAAATTCTAGGAAGTGCTTTCTGTCATATCATATTATGTTTGAGTCTAAAATGACAATAGAAATGCAAAAGTGAAACTAAACTCGTCACAGAACGCCTTTTCTCTGAATGTCTCTGCTTTACTGTTATGTTACACAAACATTGTTACCGCCGTGGATTGAATGTGTTCTGGCTGTGACTGCAGGAAGGCGCCATGGACCTGCTGAAGGAACTGAAAGGTTTCAATATGACTCTCAAACTCCTCCAGGTAAACCATGGTTTGAATGCTGAATGCACCCCCCCCTCCCCCCCCCACACAGAACTGCACTTCAGGGTGATCAGAAACAGTGTTAGTACACAGACATAGAGATCCTTCCATATGTCACCTATAAGATGATCTTTTTCACATGCATACACTAGTGTCCAAAAGTCATTGGCAAACAGGTTTGGTGGTTTAGGAAAGTTACTGTATAATGACCACATATATGCATTTCTTTATCTCTGTATTAACCCTTTATAGGGCACTCATTGAAATATTCTGAAATTCAAAATTTCAACCTTAGTGTGTTATTGGATGTCATCATCTACCGCCTCTTGCCATAAAACGTCTGAGCAGCACTTGCTAAAAAGTAAACAGATGCAATAAAACAATTGTTATAAGGTTATAAACTGACAAAATCACTCATTCACTATTTACAGCTTCAAAATGTCAATAAAATCTCTGAATCACTGTATAGTGTTTCTAAAACCAACATGCTTCTGGACTTCACTGAGGCACACGATTGGCCCCATATTTAATGTTTGAGGAAATGACCAAAAATGGTCACTTGCCTGATAAAGGGTTAAGATACAATCTGGATATATGGGAAGTAGCCTATGTACAACAGAAAAAAACAAAAGTTTAATGGAACAAACAGCTTGCGTAAACCAAAGTAGTAGTATTTAGTGTGATCTCCCTTTGTACTTAACATGTCTTTAACCCTTTTGTTCAGACAGAATGAGATTTATGTCACTCATTTTCTGTTTTATACCAGGTTTCATTCATCACGTCAGATATTTCCAACTGTTAGTGCTGCTTCTTCTCAGGGGATTAGGGGTCACACTAAATAGTGACGTTAACCTTTAGAACACATTTAGTTCCATTTTTTTTTTTTGTGTGCCTTTTAAGGCTGTGCACATATTTCCTGTATTTTCTTGTTGTATCGTAAGAAAAGAGAATGGAGAAATAAATATGTGTGCTCTTTTCAACCATGTCAATATAACAAAGCTAAATGTGACCCAGACATTTGCACAGTACAGTACATCTGCAGAACATATAAATATATATTTATAACATGTATCGAATTAGCATAGTATGAGTTGTATATACACATATTAAAACAGACACCTTCAGGTCATAATATTTCATAATACATATTGTTTTATGTTGTAAAAGTGCATTTATATATGTGTGAGTTGTACATGAAAGTCAAGATTTGTACCCTAATGTAATAAAGAAAAAAAAAAAACTAACAACAAGAACACATATGGAAGCTGAAAGTATTGGTACTGTTATGCAGGTCTTATTTTCACAAAACTACATATGGAAATGTAATGTATGTACATATTTTCATATGGATCAGTCCATAGCTGCATTAACAGATAATTACATACACAAACTTTATATTGTCAATTTATGTGTGTATTTCTTTCAGGAAACAAGAATTGGCATGTCTGTGAACGGTATCAGGAAGCATTGCACAGATGAGGAAGTCATTGCACTGGCAAAAGTCCTCATTAAAGACTGGAAAAGACTTCTCGGTACCCGACTTGACTTTGTAACACATAATTTACAGAGCAGTGCAAATTGTTGTTTGTGCAGTAAATACATCCGTGAACTGAAAGATTTGCTGAAATTATTCCCCCATACATGCCATCAACAGATTCAGAGAAATCCTCTGAAATGAAGAATGGTTTGGACCCCAACAAGCCCGCATCATCTCCAAACAGCTCTCCCTCTGAGATGCAAAGCAGGTCAGTACTTTCCCAGCTGCTTCACGGATAAGTGCCATTAAGGAGAGTCATAACACATGTTTTGTATTTGCAGTAACATAGATTACCAGGATACCTGCCCATCATACTTATCGTACCCACAGGGACATTTGTAAAGAGTTTATGAAAGTGTTGAAAAGTGGTCTGCTGAAGCGATGGCAGTTTCTTTTCATTTTTTGGCATTTGAATGGAAGTATGAATAATACTTCCCTTGTTTTTTGTTAGTCACAGGAGACTGGATGTAAAATCAAAACACAACTCAGATGCTGACAAAAAACACTCAGATAAAGACAGAAAAGAAAAACAAGATGATGAGCACAAAAACAGAAAGAGACACACGGATGACCTCGGGGATGAAAAGCATCTAGAACAGCCCCAAAATGAGAAACATCCTCATGAAATCAAAAGAGAAAAGCACGTAGAAGAGCCGAAAAAACAAAGACCTGTGGAGGAGCCTCAGCTGGAAACAGACGCCAGAAAACAGAAGCATTTAGATCTGCAGAGTGAAAAACACAAGCCAGAGCAAAAGAAAGAAAGGCCATTAGAAGAAGATAAAAAGATGAAAAACGATGACGAACCCAAAAAGGAGAAACACCATGAAGAGCCCAGAAAACATATGTTTACTGATGACATGAGACGGGACAGAAACAGAGAAGAAAGTCGACACGAGAGGCCGACGAACACACTGCCGAGAGAGAGACCGCTGTTTGAGCCTCAGAGAGCGAAACCTGACGTTCACAAACCACTATTTGAAAGGTTAGAAGGTGGTGGCCCAGAATGCATTTCTACTCCTGAGGCAGGCCAAACAGGACTTAAAATTGACCTGATTATTCATTTCAGGAGGGGAGTCTTGGACAGCAGTATTCTGTATCCGTCCCGTTACCCATCTCCTCCTCGTCCTCCTCGACCTACTCTTCCAATCAAACGTCCTTCTCTGGACAAGAAACAGGACAGGTCAGGATGCTGCGTTGCCTGAGCTACAGAGCATGAGACTTAAATGTTGTTCCTCAAAGTGCATGGGATAACAGACAGTTGTTTCCACAGTTTTCTAACTGGACACACTGCCTAACTGGATATCACTGTGCATGGTGCATGCTGTGCTGGCTCAGTCAGGTGTGTCTTTAATAAAAGAGTTTTCATAAAAGCATTATTTTGGATTATTTAGGGCTGTATGAGACACTTATGCATAGTCACTCTTATTAGATTATAGTAGGTGCTGTTCCATTTTTGAGAAGCAAACAGGAGGGCTATAGTGGACCAGAACAGCAAAATGGTATTTTAGCTACATACTGTAAACAAAAAAAATCTATATCAGTATGTAACTGTATCCTGTATTTAGAATATTTTCACCATTTTATTTTCCAATGACAGCCCTTTCTGGTGACGAACTTAAGGCTCTATATCACTCTTTTAAACCCTTAAAGACCTAGAAGTATTTTTGTGATGACTTCTAAATAAGTCATTTGATCATCTCCACATTTAATCTTTCCTAAGTGAGTTATCAGAATCAGCTTTATGGGCCAAGTTTGTGCACACAAACAAGGAATTTGACTCCGGCTTTACCTTTGCTCACATAGTGTAGAATCAATGTATGTCTAAAAATATCGAATAAAGAATATGAATTGTGTGAGACCAAACAGAAGACAGAAAAGTGAAGTACTGAGGTGACCATCAGCAGCAAACCATATATTCTCATGATGTATATTATTTTCTGCACTTATCAGTGAAAACCAAATACTTTCTTATATATATTGTGTAGATGTTCATGAAAGCTCAGAGTAAATTGAAATGTTGTTATATCAGAAAGCTGAATAAAAAGGGACTTTTCTAACAAAATATTTCATTACTTGAATATACTGTGAATCAGTATTGTAGAACATGACTGTGTTTCCACATTCACTATAGAGACTCTGAATATCCAAACGGCTCTTATCTGATCCAAACAAAAAGCTGAGAAATGGTCTTTTACCACCATTATTTAAGTGTATTGACAGAGTTAGTGGTTCAAAAGTTCTTAATCCTTTTAGATCAGTAGATGCCTCTGGTCACTGTCAGCTGTTTAGGTCTTTGCAGGTTAAAGACACCAAACTGCAATTTTTGCTTCATGGGACACTGAAGAACTGGTTAGTTTGTTAAATTACATATGAATTAAGGTGTTGAACTGAAGCTGCACAAATTAAAAAAAAACCAAAAAACTCCACAACTGAAGCAACAGCAGACCAGCAGTGCCTGTGAGCTAAAATTGCAGTTTTTGTAAAGGCATCCGGTTGGTTTGAGTGATAAAACAGCATGTGATACAACAAAGTGGGCTAATATTTTTATTGCTGGCCCTCATTTTTTAGCGTCTGTGACCTGTGTTTATGTCTACTTTTCCAGACTGGGGCTGTGCCGACCACAGCTACTGTAGTTAAAATAAACTGACTATATGTGCCTCATACAGCCCTACTTCACAAAATCCAAATTTAACCTTTAACTTGAACGGCATGCTCCATCATCTGACGACAAAGACTCTGGATGTGCACCACTTTATTCTGTAATGTTGTGACATTTGTGTAGGAAGGACAGTAAGGACTCTACACCGCGACATCCTCGTCCACATGCCCCTAAACCCTCGTCTCCTCTGGCTAAACGTCCGCCATTTGATGTGAAGAAGGAAAGGTCAGCCATGCTTTAGCCATATGCATGGGCATTTGAGTGAGTTAAGACTGTGTGCGATTTTAGAGGAAACTCATAGATGTGAATTGCCTTAATAGGAAAGTTCCACCAGACCCAAATGCTCCAATTGCTCCTCTTCCTCTCCACCTTCATCCTCCACCAGCAAGGTCAGGGTCTGCATGAGTTACATCATATGTCATAGTCACTGTCAGTATGAAGTCATACAGCTCAGCTCAAAGGCGTCTTTTCATTCAGAAAAGAACCTCCGGACCCAAATGCTCCTCTTCCTCCACTTCCCCTTCACCTTCACCCTCCGCCTGCTCCAAAACGTCCGTCCCTGGATGGGAAAAAGGAGAGGTCTGGATCAGATAAGTTTTTTTTTTTTTTTTTTTTTTTTGCGGAGTGCATGTGGTCACTGGAAGTGTCTTGGAGAAATATTTTGGAAAAATAGGCCGTAATTTCATTTGGAAACTTGAGTCAGTGTGTTGTTTTCCACAACAGAAAGGAGCTGTCGGACCGTAAAAGTCCCTCACAGAAGAAGACGTCAGACGATGTGAAAAAAGAGACAAAAGACAGGTCTGGGATCTGGGACTTATTCTGTCTCATTTATCCTTGAAACAGAACTTGCTGTCGTCTCTAGAGGATCGGTGACCTTAGCTCAGGCAATGCATGTCACTCTGACTGTAATTTCTGGTTTTCATTTGTGTCATACGAAACTCAAAACAAGTTCATCAGTTCTCAAAGCTGGTGCAGCAGTTATCTCTAAAAAGAAGAACTCTGCCAGTTTTTCTGTTGGTAAAGACTTGTTTTCTTTTTGCAGGAAAGACTCTTCAGATAGCAAAGTGTCTAAAAAGCACTCAGGGGAAGCTAAGAAAGAAAGGTTAGCAAATAATGAGTATCTTTAATAGTTGTAGACGTGATGCATGGTGCTTGTGTGGTTCATCTGGAGCATAATAGATTTAGTAGTTTTAGTTCTTAGCACACGAGGAACTTGGTTTGGATTTATTATTTTTCACAACAAACAAACTGTTTCATTTTGTCAGGAAAGATTCATCTGACTCTAAACCACCTCCTCCCAAAAAGCCCAGTTTGGATGTCAAAAAAGAAATACACAGGTGTGCAGCATCACAAAAGCGAGTCTAACCAATGCATTTTAACGGTGTTGCATCACAGAGACTGTTTTTGTGAGAACATGCGTGATGCTGGTGCACAAAATATTTTTCTCTTTTGTCGTAGGAAAGACTCCTGTGACTCAAAGTCTGGTCAACCTGTGAAACGCCATTCGACTGATTCTAAACCTGACAGGTAGGTCTACGATGGACTACCTTGAATCTCATGAATGCTTCAATCTTGAAAAAACTGACTCCAAGTGTCTTTTGTCAGACGAGAGTCAACTGACTCGAAGACGTGCAGCTCACCACCAGCAAAGAAGCTAACCACTGATAGGTGAGTCAGACCAGTATATATGTACTTGTTATGTAATTACTAAATAAACGTGAAAATGATGATTTTATTTACTGTGTTTCATAGGAGAGAGTCTCACGGTTCCAAAACCCCGGTTCAGTCTGGACCTCCTCAGAGGAAGCCCTCAACTGACAGCATCGAAAGGTAATCAGTAATAAAATCTACAAATGACAATAATACTGACTTGTTTGACTGAAAATAAGAAGTCCGTTTATTTTCATTGCTTCACAATTGGATTTACTTTTTACTTTAGTTTTGTATTACATTTTAATTCATGTATGTGTATCACATGTAATTTGTTCTTAAATAAATGTTACTTTACTAGTAAATTAATTATTTGCCTTAATCATTTTATTCTTGCCTTACGTTTTCATATAATGTATGGGTTTGTGTATGTTTGGTTGCTAATCTGTCTATTATATTGGCCAGGACACTCTCGTAAAATTAAGATTTTTAAATTCAGTGAGTCTTTATTGGGTAAGTACTGGTTAAATAAATGAAAAAGGAATGATATTGCGAACAAACAGAAGACAGAAGAACACAGTGAAGCTGAATTTACAACAGGCTGACATCAGATACACTGCCATATGTAATACAATGAATGTCAAGCATGGGGAGACGCAGACATAAAAAATTGTACAGTCCTCTTCTATAGTTGCAGAGTGAAGATGAAACTAAAATAAACAAATGTCTACAATGGTTCAGACCTTGGTTCGTACTTCCTATTTGGTCTGACCCTGAACAAGGCACAGGCCCAATCCCAATTCACCCCTTACCCCTATCCCTCCATTTTGTGTGTTCACGTGAAGGGGTAGAGGTGTCCTGATTCTCGATGAGTCAGAGAGGAAGGGCAAAGGGGGAGGGCTGTTTGGCCCTCGAAACAGATTTTCCAGGACCACACATGAGAACTCTCCCATAATTTTGTTCAAATCATCGGCAAGGTGGAGGTAAACACAGCAAAAAGTGCAGCAGTGATGAAAGAAACACACAAATGTACGTATTTTCTTCATAAACAACTTACTCATTTAATCGACTGTTTAATGCCGTTTCATTGTGTTATACATTGCATTTCTGCAGTTTGTGGTTGATAGGCACAAAAAGATGCCCAAAGCCCATGGAACAGAGGCGGTTACAGCTGCTGACAGTATGGGGAATTATTTTGGAAACAAAGTTGTCGCATCTGTTTATAGCCGCATCGATGACTGCTGATGACATAACAGGTCTTGAAGGGTTGTCCCATTTCATAGGGGAATGTTTCAACCCTGACCACTTCCAAATCCATTTCAAGGGGTAGTGCCAAGTGCAAGGGCCAAGGGGTGAATTGGGATTGGGCCTTGGGTTGGAAAAAACTGACATGACATTAATCCCTGTTCTTTGTTTTGTTTTGTTTAATTTGCTCAGCAGAAAAAGCAAAACCGATGCCCCTAAAACCCCCACCACCCCAACCAGCCCCATGTCTCCTGGCTTCAGTTCTGCTGGTGGTCCGCTGTCTCCTCACTTGGCAACAGGCGACTCTGTCAGAGACAAGTGCGTCGAGATGATCGCCGCTGCCCTGCGCACAGACAGTGAGACTTTAACTGCACTTACTATAGTTGAGCTGTAAACATCACTGAATCAATGCACACAAATGTCAGTGCAATGTCTGGTAAACATTTTTTTCCTGATTTGACAGATGACTATAAAGAATTCGGGGTCAACTGCGACAGCATGGCGGCAGAGATGGAAGATCATATCCTTCATTTTATTTAACGGAGTTCATTCATATTTATCAGGTTTATTAAAAAACACATATAAATCATATGTGAATTAATTGAGCCTTGACTTTTAATTGCACATATCTATCAGGAGATAAAGGCCACTGATATGAAATATAAGAACAGGGTGCGGAGTCGCATCAGTAACTTGAAGGACCCAAAGAATCCCGGGCTTCGCAAGAATGTACTCGCAGGAAACATTGAGCTAAGTCGCATGGCCTCCATGACTGCTGAGGTAAAGTACGCTCTGTGCACGGTAATGCTTTTCATACATTTGTTTTCATTTGGCCTTTCTCACATACCTCCATTTCCCTCTTCTTACCACTTAGCTCACATAGTCCCTTTAACATTTCTGTCTTTACGAAGGAAATGGCCAGTGACGAGCTGAAACAGCTGAGGAACGTTCTTACCCAGGAGGCAATCAGGGAGCACCAGATGGCCAAAACTGGTGGAACCACCACCGACCTGCTGCAGTGCGGCAAGTGCAAGAAGAAGAACTGCACCTACAACCAGGTACATGGACGGGAACATATGATACAAGACATAAGCTTCAAGAATCCACTCAGAAACATAAATGGCATCATTCCACATGCAGAGTTCCACTTTGTCTGACAGAACATCTAGTTCTAGTGGAATCAAACAGGTGATTAAAGTATGGCTGCCAATACACATTTTCTAATAAACTGTTTATTATTAGATGGGATGGGTCTAATATGTTTTTTAGTCATGTTCAGGGTTGGACATTACCAAAGAATGAATATTAAACAGTGATTTTGCCTGAAATCCCTAAATGTAAGATGCATAAGATCAAATACAGCTACATTTACATAAGCCCTGAATATTACAAAAGTGGGAAGTTTTCTTTTTTTCCCACTTTTCACAGGTATATCTATATCAAGTTTGGTCATAAAATACCTTAAAGCTGCATATGATGTTCATCACCAATTTTTCATCAAATCTGTAAAACCCATATGCATCACGAATCTGTTAGTCTTTTCATGATTACGCACCTGAATGTTCCCTCACAGTGAACAAGTTCAAAGCTCGGGTTTTTTCAGAATTCCACACAGCCGCAGTAGTAAGAAACAATGAAGCCGTTTCCATATTTGTTGCCGCCACGGCCATACCGCAGCTGCGTGGAATTCCGAAAAAAATGAGCGACGGTTTTGTTTAGGTCTCGGTTTGTTATGTAAACAAATGGAGTGTTTGTGGTGGAGTACACTTCAGAGTTGTTCACGGTGATGGAAGTGACTCAGGTGCGTAATCACGAAAAGACTAACGGATTCGTGATACTCAGGCTATCACTCAGGTTTTACAGATTTGATGAAAAATTGGTGATGGACATTGTACGCAGCTTTAAATGTAACTTGTTTGTACAGAAACATGTTATAGAGTTTTGCAGGAGAATCCAGTCTAATCCAAATGTCCCAAACAACAGATGATTCAACTGCTGTATAATCAAAAATAGTAAGAAAAAAAAAAAACAGTAAATATACAAGAAGTCAGAAGACTTGTATGTTCATCTGTTAGTTGCTTTGCAGTACAAAAGGAAAACAGTAACAGATGTATTTTTTTTACTTATGTTCTACCAATAATGTCATTCCAGTAACATTTACCAGAAGAGTAAAATGCTGGCTCTTGTTTTCAGGTTTATTTGATTCATTTCACATCTTATGCTGTAATGTTCTGCTCATTTGTGTGTGTTTTAGGTGCAGACACGCAGTGCTGATGAGCCAATGACCACATTTGTGCTGTGTAATGAGTGTGGTAACCGCTGGAAGGTAAGTTCACTGCCTGGCCTTCGTCTCATTATTGTGTCTTAATATAGTTCAAGCCAGGACATTTACATCAGGTTTAAACCTTATTATTGGATGAAATGCATTTGTATTCGCTGGTGTCTCTAGCTCTGAGAGGGGCTCTGATTCAGACAGCCCCCCCCCCCATCGTCCCTAAAAACCCTTAGATTCACAGGTTTGAATACATAATCAAAGTGTGAAGTATATGAATAGATACTTATATGCATTTGCTTAACCCTTACATACTGAAATGACACATGACAGAAGATAAAACACTGTAAATGACGTTCTTAGAGATTTAACGTCATGGAAAGATGCAAAAAGAAAAATACTTGTTTTTATGCAGGTTCTACACAGTTGTGCCCATAAAAACTGCTCTTGGTCATATACACTTTAGGATTAATTTTTCAGTTAAATATGTTTGGCTGTTATGTTTTTACAGCATCAGTAAAAAAGGAGATTATTTATTGGGATAGAAACTGAACTATTTCAGCGGTTAAACACCGTGTGGCTGAAATAGCTCATAAGGCTGAGTGTTGGACTGAAAATCTAAAGGTTCCTGGTTCAAGCCTGAGTTTCGGCAGGTGACTACCAACTGTCATCATATCCTATTTACGGCCTAGAAGGTGGGAGAAGTGGTTTGGGTCACCAGTTCAGTTCCCCAGACTGGCAAAAGAGCTGATGATGATCACTTGAGCAAGGCATTAAACTACCTAAGTAACACAGCAGCCCAGCCAGTGTATGGTGTTTTCAGCTACTGATGGAGGTTCAGTTGCAGTTTTTTTTGCACGTAAAATATACAGACAAATCAACATTCTTCCTCTTCAGTAAGTTGTATAAAAGCAACTTTCTGAAACATTATTCGAGGATTAATTGCCCCATAGATCTGCCACTCAAAGTTTTAGGTATAGATTCTGGTTTTGAAGGGCTTCTTGAGCTGGATTAGGTTGAATTGGCTCATACAACGAAGGCGTAAGCGGTATGTTAAGGCATAATTCATGCAGAATCTGGGGAGGTGGAGGAGATGATTTTATTACAGATGGTCGAGTGGTGTGTGCAGTGCAGATAAGGACGGATACATGACACAGCCTCGAAGCTCATTGTGACAGATTGAAGTCGTGAACAAGTACCCCGTGTCCAGCTTTGACTTCCATGTTTCCCTGAAATGCAACGAAGCTTAAAGGCCAGATCAAGCAGTGACACAGGGACGCATTTCATGTTCAGTAAACTCTGTGTTGAAAACTAAATAACTTACCTCTATGTTTAATGCATGTATGAATGGGTCTCAGTAAGTGCTTTCACATGACACATTTACAATTTACAGAAATAAAGTTTTGGGGTAAAAAGTACTTAAATTACTGCTGCGTGACGCGGGGAGTCAAATTGAACATATGTATTTTTTTTCGCTTTATGCAAATGTACAAAAAAAAGAAACATAGGGCTTTAGCTATGATGTTAAAGTACAGTTGTGATCATAATTGGATAAAAATGTTTTAATGAGTTTTTATGAGCACAAATATGTTGTGATTGTTCAGTAGTCATAATAAAAGACTTTGCTGGAATTAAAACACTACAGATATACTAATAAACTTGTATTTAACATACATATTACAACTGAAGTGATATATACAGCTAATAGCAGAGCATATTTTACAAATAATTGGATTGTACATAACCTTTCTATTTTCTTGTACTGTTGAATAATTTGTTCCAGCAGATTCACAGACTTAAAATATCACTTACACAAGCAAGAAAAAAAATATTATTATTAAAGTTAATAGTGCATTTACATATTTTAGTCCTTTTTAGGTTTAACTTCATGTTAATTATATCTTCATATCTTTTTTTTCCACAAGTGAAACTGAAAATTTGTAAACAGTTTCATAAAATAAAATTCTTAAGATAAAAGAAAAAAATGAGCCTTTTTGAGAAATGATAGGTGAAACTTAAATTTGTGACACTGATGTTCACTTTTGCTTAATCTGGCCCCCAAGTGTCATCCTTTGACATACTAATAAATATTGTAAAACAAATGAGATTAGATAGGTTTTATTCATTACATGCACTTATTCATTATACAATTCACAGTGAAACATATGTTTGTACCTGCAGCCGATTATAATATAAAATGATAATAATTACATCTAAGGAAATGTAAATAATACATACATACTAATAAATCCTGTTTCTCTTTCTCCATTTCAGTTCTGCTGATACTGTCCGTGTGATGCCAGGTGTTTTCAGAGCATACGGATCTGCTTATTTTCTATCATGGGATAAAAAAAGGAGTTCATAAATTATTGCAGGTGGTGATTTAAAAAAAAATGATAGTGTTCTTACAGTTTTTACTTGAAATGTTGAGATTTTTAAGCATGTGCTTTTAATCTGGGTTTGCTTTGTATGAAACTGAATACTGCATGAATTTTAGTTTGATGACTGAGTCATTAAATCATTGGATCACATAATGAATAATCATGGTGCTGTCACAATGGGAAGACCTACAATCCAGTTAATATGCAATGTGATTTTACAGTTGTGCATTTTGTATATATTTACTACTAATAAAAGTGCATACATTATCAATGCACTGGCTTCTTTCATCACATTTAATAAAAGGTTTTATAGTAGCTTTTATATTTCTGTTCTATTCTTAACATGTCAAAAATATTACTTCAATACCAAAAAAAAAAAAAAACACAAAAAATGTAAATTTCTTTAAAGAGGAGTTCAGTACTAACACGGTAAATAAACTTACAATTCGCACGTACTCTGTTCATGAAAGTCGACTTTAGACTGGATTAGGGTGTAGTTGCATTGCTGAAAATTGACAGTAGGTGGCAGCAACGCATCAGTCACTTTCAAGTACTGGCAGCATTCTTTCCCACATTTTATTATATTATTGTGAGGTTTTAGACCACAAATTAGAGGCTTGCTTGTTAATGCCACTAATAGTCAGTTAAAGACTGCTGTGAGAGTGTCATTTTAAAGTTCAACACAAACCCTTTTCCTGCACATTACTGGTTCACATTGATCTGAGTGATTATGATGGGATTAGGAATCATACTAACAGGAATATGTAATGGCCTCGAGCATTGTAGGCTTACAATACTAAGTCCAAGAAATATTAACTATCAGTCACAAAAAAGGGCGAAAAAAGAAATACAGAAAGAAAAAAGCAAGGAAAGAGAAAAAAGGAACGAGCCTCCCTCTGGCTACATATCCACCATCTGGCTTCTTGCGAGTTCCAACCACATGCATTTAGTTCTTCTGCATCATTTCCACCATTAAAAGTCCTCTGTTAATATGTGGCAAGAGCTTAGGAAGCATCACGCAGGTTCTCATCATTCCCTTTTCTTTACTGAAATCTTAACATACATGCAAAATATATGAGCAAAAACAAAATTGAAAATTCAGCTGAAAATTGTCATTACATGAATAAATTTGAGTAAATCCCACAGTCTGCACAATTTGTTAATGATGCTGCAGTACATTTCACCACATTCCACCATTCAGAAGCAGATGCTCTGCTCTGTGACCTTTGAGCCACTGACAGTTGGTGTGAGAAAATAAAAGCTGTTCATCACCCTCTATTTTCTCACATATTCCACACGAATAATGCTCTACGGTTCTGCAAAATGGTGTCATTCAGAATTTTAATTTATATTTGAAATTTCTTTCATGAAAATACATGTAGATTTTTCTTGTTGGACTGGATAGCCTTGAATATTTTCTAGTTACAGCATACTGCATTATTGTCATTTTTAAAAGCCTTACTGGGAACAGTGTATTATACAGACTGCATGTCTGCCTGTGCAGACTGTCCTTGTCACTTCAGGCAATCAATGGAGTCACTCCAAATGAAGATGACATTTACATGACCACAAGTCTCGTAAACGTCAACCTTTACACAGAGTTATAGCAGAATACCGAAGTAACACACATCTGCATTTCTGAAATATGCTCCAAGCAGTGACTCAAGATTAAAACATGTGTCTTTGAATTCTAGGTCCTTGAGGACAAAAAAAAAACCTCACTTCACCATGTTCACATAGCTATCTGGATACCCAACCTTGTACATTGCAGATGGAAAATGCTTTATAACACTGTAGGAAAAAGGAAGGTTCATAGCCATGACTGTGCCTCTGTGAGACTGTAATTGTTACTGTGTACTAAGGCAGGAGTTCAGCTGGTAAACACAATAACCTCACACAATACTTTGTGAAGCTAAGAATGGCGGGTTTGGATCCAACTATGTCAGAGAAGTAATATCTTCACTCTCTTGAGGCTGTAGATTGTAAGGATGTTCTCCTTTTATTATTTCGTACACCAAGGAGGTTATGTGACCACTCCTGTCTGCTCATCCGTCTGTCTGTCTGTCTGTCTGCCTGCAGGATTACACATCAAATATTTATAGCCTTAGATTTTGATCCATAAAAATGCAGATTTTCATTTTATTCTTTGACACTTTTTTCAGAAACCAGGAAAACGTTATGTGAGGGAAATCTGAATTAAGGAGTTCAATTTTATTGTTTCATTAAATCTTTTGCAAAAGTGCCAGTTACAATACAGACAGACAAACAGACAGATGTACTGGTGAATCAGTGTTGTAGGAGATGAGGCCATTTCCACTTCTGAACATCCAAATGGGTCATATCTGATGCTACTGAAAAGCTGAGAAACTGCATTTCACCTGAATTATCTATATGTGTTGATAGAACTAGTGGTGCTGAAGTTATTAAACATTAAAGATCAGTAGATGCTTTTGGTTGCCAGCAGCTGTTTAGGTCTTTGGCGGTTAAACCAAAGATGATAAAAACAAAGAGGGGAAACTTACAACTGAGTAGCATTCGGTCCAACAGTGGAGGTGTCACTTTCTAAATAGTTTGAAACAAAAGAATCACTGTTCCTGCACAAAATTACTACAGTGGAATGATACTGTAGATTAGCTTTCAGGGCTTGTCTCTATAAGTTCTTTCAGTGCCAAAAAAAAAAACATATGAAAACATAATATAAGTTGTGATTCGCTACTTTAATAATATTGTAAAGTAAGAGGGGAGGTCTCTGATCTCTGATGATGAATGAATGATGAATGATGAGTGCTTTGGCTGTGATTCTTTCTGACACAACCTTTAATATTTATCTACTTGTACACTTCATGTATATGTGACATGCCACATCACGTAAATCACAATCCTACACTGAGATGCACAACTCAGAATAGATGCTATTTTCGTTCACCGTCAGCCATGTGTCAGCATCGTCCAATCACATACGTCTGTTTGCGTCGACACACAGCCTGACCCCCAGGACTTGAACAAACTGAGGAAGGCTCTGAACAGAATACTGCTCCTCAGGGCCCTGAACCTGAGCTACAACAGGTCAGCAACCTCCCACGGCCTAAAGCAGGAAAAAACACAGGTGACAGGATAAACAAGAATATAGAAAAATAAATAATATGATGCTCTGATCCAGCTGCCCAGACCTCACCTGTCCTGCATCCCCCTATTGGCTCCTTCAACCATTAATACGGTTACACATGCAATATTCATCGGCCAACCCACGCAAATGCATATGCATGTATTATTATTTGTGCATCTATTTAGCACTGTGCTAAATGAGTTTTCATGTTAATCTTGTGCACTATAAATAAATAAAAGCTGACCGTGGCACATTCATTATAACTGAGTCAAGTAATACTATTCTTAGAAATCTTTTATTATGTCTAAAATTACTGATACATGCATACAAATTCTGTATATTGTGTAAGTCCCCTACACATTCTCATGCAAATCATAGTTGTCGGTTTCTTTACGCATTTAAATTAAATCAAACCAAGCCAAAGATATAATAAATGTATTTTACTGCTCCGTTCTGATGTCAGCAGACGTTGGAAACATTCAGAATAAACACTGTGTTATTGGTGATTTAAAGACTTCATAAGGTAGTTTCCTGAAAGTAACATCTCATACATAGAAATGACAAAATGACAGAGTGAATATATTCACAGTCATAAACAGGTGTCTTATACTGTTTGTTGTTTGTTAAAAAGTGATTGCTTTGTCGCCTTGTGGGCTTATATTTCTGAAATGTTTCCACCTCTTAAAAACAAACATGTTTCTCTGCAGTGTTGTGAGGAGTCTGTAATCTCTCAGCCTTGTGTTGTCAGTGCATGGAGGCTTTCTATAAATGGAAATAAATGAGACTCGGCATGCAATGTCCCCTCCATAACGCAATCACTTAGGCAACCAAATGTTGCCAACACTTTCTTTTCTGCTTATCATGAATGGACAGTCATGAATGATGGACATTGTATGCGCAGTTGGACATATTTTATGATGTTTACACATTTTCTAAGAACTTAATTTGAGTAAGTTGTCTATTACAGATAACCACGATCTCATTTATGAAGATTTAGTGAAATTGTTATCTCCAGTTGTCAGGATTTCTTGACTTGTAACACCCTGGATTGTCACAGCATGTGTTAAAATGAGCATTGTACAGTTACAATGCGATTTGTGTGTGTGTGTGTGTGTATGACCTTACACATATGGAATACCGACCAATTATAGGACACAAAGGTTAAAGGTGTCTTAGTAAGGTGTTGGGACATCATGTGCTGCCGGAACTGCATATGATTAACCACCATCGAGCTATTCAGTGAGCTCTTACATCCTATCTTACATCCTGGAAGCGACCACCACCATTAAATTTTCCTTTAATTTGTCACCATAGTACTGAGGCACCCAGCAAAAGCAGCATATTTCTAAGATTACTGTAACTCTTCAGCTTTCTAGTTCTATGGCAAAGGGCCAGAGTTGTAGCTCTGTTATTCTGTGATTTTTCTGCCTCGTAATGCGTCTTAAAAGCGGTCATGACATGGAGTCTCGTGTCAACCTGCTGTGAAGAAACATTTCACCCTTTGAAAGTTTTCAGTTTAGAGCATCTGCAGCCTCTAAAGCCTCCAAACTGCCCTTTGAAATCGTGCCATCTCTTCACTCTGGCAACCTGCTGGTGTCTTTGAACCTGCGTGGTTGCATCCACAGAAAACCCCTGATGTATTCACAATATAGTCACATTTTCCTATTAAATATGACTGTAGGATCTAAGCTCAGAATCTAAACCTCAAACAAACTTCAGGCTAGAGCATTTAAAAGTGTTTCAAAATGTGAAAATTCAACTCAGTATTCTCTGCTGAAAGAGAATTAATTAGTGCTTTGAATAAATATTTTACTTCAGCAAAATGAACTTGAAATGATGTTAAAGCTTGATTTTTCTGTGTGTGCGGTAAATGTTAAATGTTCACCTCTACCTCTGCTGTGGCTGATGAAAGCATCAGGGTTGAGACTTCTTAAACTGCTTGAAAAATTCACAGAGGAAGTCAAGGAATAGATGATCTGACCCCCCACCTCCCCCACCCCAGTAGCGCCAGTCTCATTTCCAGTTTCAGAAAAACAAATGCTGTTTCTCACTCAAAGGTGCAGGAATGAAATGCATTTGATGTGAAGCTGTTAGGCTGTAACTAAATAGTGCGACGCTTGATGAACACCTGACTCTTTGCTTTAGGGTTTATTTATTTATGTAGGAAAGGCAAAGTCCTCACTAGGGCAGTACTTCTATCACTCAGATTGGCTGGTTTGTGAGGCGTTTTCTTTTTCCCGCTTGATGTCTTGACCTGATATTTGTAGACAGAAGACGTTTGTTCAGCTGATAGAAAAATTCAGTATGAACAGCAACACATAGCAATTTGGAAAAAGAACTATTTATCAGCATGAGGCACAAGGGGAGTTCAGTACCTGATCAAATAAGCACGGTTGCATAATCCTGGGTGAAATGACCTGCACCAAATGAGGCCACAGAGGCCTATGAGGGAGCATTTAAGGACACGCTGCAGGTTTCCACTTCTGCGTAGTTGTTTTCCACATTTCCCCTTGCCTGAGGACAGTATCCTAAGACCTGACTTCTGAGCTCTGCAAAATAATTGCTTTTTCCTTCACACATAAGCTAAGATTCTGCTAAATTAACTTTATATTGGCTGTTTTAACCACAGCATTCACAGAGACACACAAGGCATGAGGTACCTTTGTAGCTATGAAAACACATTTGTTTTCTGTCTGCTTTGAGTGCAGGTGAGGTATGGGAAAGCTCATTTCCACCTGATCAAACAAATCCAAACCTTCAGGCAAGCTGTCTGCATTTGCACAGAATGGATACGCACCCATCGCAGAGCATACAGATGTTAATAACTGATTTAAGACAGAAGCGAACCTTAGATCTTATCACTTTGAGCCCTAAAACAAGAAGAAAATGAGATGTAATCATAAAAAAGAAAAAAGGAAAAAAAAAATGCTTCCATGTGTTTTTTAAAGTAATATAAAAGTAAAAGAAAGAGCAATTTCAGAATAAGAAACACAAAAACTGCAACTGCTTGCAATTTCTTCAATATAAAAATGCAAATGATCCTGAATGACGGCCAAAATGTCATGTCCGTTTTGGGCAGCCATTATCAACGCCATTATCATGAGTAATGAGGCTGAGGCTATTCTCATGGAAATGTTGCACGCCTCATACTGGAAATTATTCAATGAGGGGCTCAGTGAGCTTGGAGAGCCACGAGAGAGTAGAAAACTGAAACATCAGCATTGAAACCTCCTGTTGCACCTGGAGTAGGAGGAAGGATGCAATTAGAAGGCGATTCATTAATTATTTATAAATTTGTAGCAGATTAGTGATGTCCTGGAGCAAAAATCCAATGACATATGGGTCAACAGTGTAGTCATGTCTTCAACAAAGCAACAGAATTATAACCATAGCGGTCTGTTTCTTTGCATTTATTGTCTTTTATGTTACTTTTGGAAAAATTGTTAATCCGTTTTTAGATGTTCAATGTCGCCGCTGTGGATTTAGAGGCATGAGAAATGCTGTTAGGAGTACAAATAAGATGTGCACAATTACGTCAATGAAAGGCGCCTGTGGGAAGATGTGACTGGCATAATAAAAATATCAGGTTTGCTCAGAAGCTAAAAACCTAAAGCAGCGATACATCTTTAATACTTAGTAGAATGCATTCTATCCCCATGGACTCACTTGTCAAAGTTTCTTATTATTTTACAATATTGAGTCATTATTATTAGACACCAACTCATTAACTGGATTTACATCGGCTGCTTTTTTTTTTTTTATTTTTTTTTATCACAGCAGCAGAAATAGTGTATGTATGTGAGGAAAAACATGAAGAATGCTCGAGTATTCTGAGTGAGGCTGCAGAGTTTTAATGTGTCACAAGTGATCAATATTCATTTATGTCCTTGATTTTTTATGGCTACAGAACCACATGAATCTGAACTTATCAATAATTCACAGGGTGTGAAGTAGCAATAATGTTCACTGAAGAAAACTCAATCTCTAGAGGATTTTTACCACTGTCCCACAATATTGATTAGAACAGCCGAGGAGAACGAGTTCATGATGGATAAGCTCACTTCTCTGGTGGAGAAATACAACTGTACTTTCACTTGTAGCAAAAATTTGTTGTACATGTACTTTACTGAAGTATTTACCTTTTGTGCAATTTTATACCTCTACTCCATCAACTATTATACTTTTCACTACATTTGTCTGAAAGCTTTAATTATTGTCAGTTTACAGTTTTTATCTCCTTCCTGTCCAGTGAAAACTCAAATGTCTAAATGAGTTTATTAAAGTGATAAATGTTCTTTTATGGGTCAAGAACATTCTCGTCCTTATTAACCCTATAACGCAAAATGTATCAAATTTGATACATGAGTTTTTAAGCCCTCTATATGATCAGTATGATTTTTTTTCTTGAAAAACCTGATGTATACAATTAGATACATGCAAAAAAAAAAAAAAAAAAAAAAAAAAGAATATAATTATATACATGCAAAACACAGATAAACCACCAGGGAGGAGGAATTCATTGACCAGAGGCCTTTCCAGTGACACTGCAAGACTGTCATTAATGAGGAAAGAGGCAGAACTTTGCCAGTTTTGAAAAGGAATTACCAATTTTTTTAGACATGTCTGTGTTTTATGTTTTGTTTGTTCAAAATAATAATATCTGAGCATTGAGACCCAAAGTATCAAATATGATACAATATTGAAAGGCATACATGGAAATTGATATTTGAAAAAAAACAAAAAAAACAAAACAGTTTTTGTTGTTCAAAAGGACTAATAAAGGCTCCAGTTTCAAAGAACTGGAATTTTCTGTCAATGATTTAATGGTTCAGGCTTTACAGGGTTAAAGGGACCATGTGTGTATTTCTACCTTCAAATGTTAAAAAATTACCTAAAAATTATCATTAGACTATTGAGAATAAAGAGTTCTGAAGTTACACCTGCAACACCAGTGTATTAAAGTGTAGAGATATGAACCAAATATATTCTTTCAGATTTATGTGACCACTAGAGGGAGTAGCGAGTCACTGCCGGTATCCCATGATGAGAAAAACTAATGCCACTGGACCTTTGACCAAAGCATCAGAAAGTGACAAGACGGGATGAGAACCACTAAAAAACAACTTTTAGAGTCAACCCCTTTTACACAGCACTTCTGTTATGGGAATATTTTGCCTTTATTCTGGAATGATGTCTGTGTAAACAAAATGGTGGGATCATTTAGCCTCACCTTTATCGTGGCTTTGTAACACCTCTAGAGGTAGTAACAGAGCTGGGATAAAGGTGGAATCATGATTCAGGAACACCTCTTGTTCCGCAACCAAATATAATAATAATTCTCAAAAAAATTATCAAAAATATTGAAGTAATCTCTTTTGTATTTGGGCCATATTATGGGTAAGACATTTGTGCCTTTATTATTCAAGCCCAAAAATTATCACTTCAATAATAATAATAAAAAAAAACCTTTTCAGTAAAAGAAAAAAACTGTTCAAATGCAGTTTTTTTGGGCTCGAATATATATTTTTGCATTCAAACCCTTTTTTCTTTGAAAAGATTTTTTTGTGATTGAAGTGAAGGTTTTTGGTTTTTTTTTTTTTACTGAAAATATACATTTTTTGGGTTAATACAACTCTTTTTGATTGAATGATAAAGAAACAAATCTTCCTTCATAGTTTTGACATCATTTTTGTCTCGTGTCTTTTACATCTCTTTCATTTTCTTTCAACTCTGTCATTTTACATAAACATAATGAACTTCACCCTGGTTAATAAGTAAAGCTTATCTATTTCTGTATTTGTATCTGTGTGTTTTTACTTTGTTACATCTTCCACACATCATAGTTAAAAACACTTCCAGAGCACACTCTGTTTTAATTTAGAAACTGAATTTACATTTCATATTACTGTGCCTGGTTTTGGCCTGAAAATTGCCAACCCAATAAACCCAGCTCCAAGTCCAATTTAAGTTTGGTAAAAACAGATTAAATAGATTAAAGTCACAATATTACATGAGGTAGTTCACAGATTAGGAGCTCAACCTTCAGCCAAGATATATAAACACTGATGCAGCAGAAATCTGTAATAAAACATTGATTTTACTGTGACTTTTATAGGGACTCTTTCTACTTTTGATTGCTGATCACAATTCCATACTTTCTCTTTAAATAACATCGTGAATGCAGACCTTTTACTCATAGTGGGACATTTTCAGTGTCTGATTTAACATTCACATTCATCATGTATTGAACATATTCTTCTTATTTTCTCTAGTTTTCAGAACTTACAGAGCGCAAGATGAAAAACACCTCAGTGCCACGAGATCTCTAATGATATAAACACTGAAGTTGTATTGATGTTACCACAATTTCAAGAGAATTCCTCTTGGCAAAACAGCGGCGATACAATGTTGTTTACAGCTACATCCCCACGATCGATGACGAGTCCTGTTTGTACTGAGCCGACAAAGCTGCAATGCATTCGGAGGTCGATTAACACTTCGTACCACCTTAAAAAAACACCCTTCCGTGAATCCCTGCTGTTCTGACTCAGCCACTGTCCATTCTCACTTTTGTTTTCTAGGATGACTAATCTTGCTGCATTGTGATTTCTGTCAAACACCAGTCCATAAACAAGAATCTAATGAGGGCTTTAGTTTGCAGTCGGCCCTCTCTCATTCATCACATGGCCTACAGCATTAGTGTTTGAAGGAAAACAGGAAGCTTGTACTGCAATTACTCGCTCAATTGCCCACTTTTAAGTCTCGGCTTGGAGTCCTTTATTTAGCCCCCTCCCCCTCCTTTTTTTTTTTATTTATCACAATAATTGTGACTTTCTGCTGGACTTCAAAAAAACATCATACAGGTTTTCCCTTATTTGATAACCTCTTCTTTCATACTTCATACAGCTTGTCCAATTTTTTGGACAAAAAAATAATAATCAAAAATTCAAAAATAATAATCCACTACAATCCAAGCTACTTTTACGTATTCAGTAACTACAAAAAAACCAAACACCTTTATAGGGTTCTTCCATTTTAAAACAGCTGCTCTCCTCTTTGTGAGATTAAGCACAGAAATAATTAATTTCATGTTGCTGCTTAAAAGAGAGATAGCTTTCACATCGCTGTCACAGTAACAACCCAGTCTTGCAGCGCTAATCATCATCTTCATCTTATCATCTTCTGTTATCCTTCTTATTGGTTCTGTCAATCCTACATTTGCAGAAGCTGGATCGTAGAATGCAATCTTCTCTCCAGAGTGTGACACATCTATTTGTCACTGCAATTGGGGAATTGCCTCCTGTATTTCAGATCTAATTCCCTTACCCCTCCACCATAATTCTAATACTCTAACTGATACAGATAGCTGTTGAGCTGTTCTTTACAAGCCATAGTGATGTTACAAAATGTTTGGTACTAGTTTGGATTGAATTGAATTAAAATGCTGCCAAACCCGTGCAACCGTATCAGTCCACTATTTGTCAGAGGACTGGCTTTGTGCCCGGTGATAGATTTTCGAGTCATTGCCTAGTGAGTCTTCATAGGGAGACATTGTTAAGTCTAAATGGCGCCACAGCCTTTAGAGGGCCTCAAATGTCAATGGCTTTCATAAGCAACTAACCCAAATGTTATCATCCAGCGACAGCCTGAATGGTGCCTGGCTGAGTGCCATTTACTTTCAATGAGAAAACAGTAAACACATTTTATTTGTAGTACATGGACTTAAAAGTGTCCCCCTCAGGACATTCTCCTTGTCATTATCGTCTCCTTATCATCGGCTTTATTGACTCCCTGCTCTCCAGAAATTTTCCCGGTTAAGGTCACTGTCTCGCTGCAGCTTATTAGCTAGATTTCAGTCGATCATTGTGAAGAGCATGGACTCTGTTTCAACTCTGTTCTGTTTTTTCTTACTCTTTTTAAACACCTGGGGATATAAACTGTATGTGGAGCATCTACTATAACACACTGCACTTTTTGTATGTTCTTGTTTTCTGAGACTGGCAATGAATCATCCTAAATTCTTTAAAGGGCAAATAATCATTATAATAACTTCCGAAAAGGTCAACCTTTTTCCAAATGACAAACATGGTTTTAATGTAGTGCTTTTGTTTAAGGTTCCAATTCAGACTGTTAAAAGATATTTGTAACTGTAAAATTATGGCTATTTAATAATTAGCCACTGATTTTTATGTATAATGAGCTATTAATTAGAAGTGTACGTAGGTGTGTCATATCTTATTTTTGCAATCTGCCACTTCAGTGTTGCAGGGAGACTGATAATGATGTATTGAGCATCACTCGCCATTAGTGTTTCAAAGCCTTTGTCAACTTGAGTCACCAGGAACTCTTTGTGAATTATTTTATACTGATGTATAAACCATTAATAAATAATGTTTTACCCTTCATAGTCTATGAGATGCAATATTCAAACCCTTTCTAAATGCTTTTGCAAATTTATAAAATACTCATCATAATGACTTAAGCCAGTTTATGGTACAGGACTAATTGTATATCTGCAAATTCATGCATGTGTGACATAAACACAAATGATCTGCTCCTTTTTTTTTTTAATTTTTTTTTTTTAATGTGAATCCAATTACAAATGTGCATCTGCTTTTCTTACTTGTAAAGAAATGGTACATTTTTTTAACCTATAAAGACCCAAACAGCCACTGGTGACCAAAACCATCTACTGATGTAAACTGATAAATAACTGTCGATCTACTAATCCTATCAATACATGTAAATAATTGGTGTAAAATGCAGTTTGTCATCTTTTCACGGTCATCAGATATGACCC
>JAPQRP010000010.1:14515800-14526595 GCA_037367295.1 Apogon hyalosoma | reverse complement strand
GCCTCTGAACGTCCAAATGGGTCATATCTGACGACCATGAAAAGATGACAAACTGTATTTTACACCAATTATTTACACGTATTGATAGAATTAATGGATCAACAGGTTTTAAACAGTTTAGATAAGCAGATGATTTTGGTCAGTGGTGGATGTTTGGATCTTTATGGGTTCAGCTCAAAATATACGTTAGACTTCATTTTAAAGTTTCTCTTTACCATGTACCACACATTTTTTCCCTACTCGTTACTCTTATTTTAAGACTTAAATTCTTATAACCAGCTCAGCCAGCTTATATTTAGTATATTTCATTTATTTTGAGGCTGTAAAAAGTAAAATTTTAATTAATCTCATCTTAAAACCGGCAATTTCTGCTTATTTTAAGCCTCCTAAATACATCTGCAGACAAGCTTATTTCTAGATTTAACAATCTTAATTCAAGAAATCTTGTCGAGTGAAATTATCTTGCTGCATGGACAAATAATCTCACTTGTTCCGAGTACCTTTTTCCTCAGATTTTGTGTTTTTAGACACCCTTTGTTTGCAGTGCTCTCAAACAGTCCACTCGTAACCAGTTGGATTTTGAGAGTCTCAGGTATTGTATGAGTCAATATTTTACAAATCATCCAGTCATTTCACTCTGTCTGGCAGTGCCCCAGGAGATCATCAATGCAGAAAGTGTTCCTCTGTCCTGGTTCTTGGGCAGCTGGAACATGTCTAGTGCACTTTGCTGACTTTAGAGTCATTTAGGGGCATTAGCTGGGGGGGGTTAAAGCATTGGTACTAAAGAAGGCTGCAGGCAAACTCTGGCCTTCTATTGTGCCCGTACTAATATGATAAAAGCCTTGTCAGATGAAAAAGGCCTCTACTGGCATCTCGGAGATTTCTCAGTAGTAACTTTAACCTCAGCATTAGCCAGTTACCCTTTCATGTCTCTCTTTTTTCCATCTTTCTCATGTCTGGTACAGAATCTTTTAGGCTAACCTGCAGACGCAACATTTTTCCATGTCATGTTTGTGAATGTAATGATACATGTGGCAAGATTTTAGCACCAGCCGAGGCTGTATGTGAGGTAGTTTTCACATTAAATGAAAGGAGGGGTGTGTTGAATGCAGTGACATTTAGCACTGCTGTCAGAATTCAGGGACAAAGACTTCTGGCTGAAATATTTAACAGTATACAGGTATTCTGTATTAAGTGACAAAAGTCCTTAACCCATAAAGACCCCCACTGGAAAAAATCCAAATCTTACCAAGTGTATTTTTCTCATTTCTAGTCCAAATATCTTATTATGCTTAAAATAAGACATAATCACCTAAAGAGTAACTTATCAGTGAGATGTAAGAACAAATTTTTAGACAATAGATCTGGAAAATCATATTTCAAGAAATCTTACCAAGATAATGTTCACTCGTTCCATTGGCAAATTTTTTTGCTTAATTCAAGATTTTTTTTTGTGTAATTCAAACAAAAAATCTGCCAATGAAGCAAGTGAAAATGATCTTGGTAAGATTTCTTGAAATAAGATTTTCCAGATCTGTTGTCTAAAAATAAGTTCTTATATCTCACTGAAAAGTTACTCTTTAGGTGATTATGTCTTATTTTAAATGTGATGAGATATTTGGACTAGAAATGAGAAAAATACACTTGGTAAGATTTGGATTTTTGCAGCATAGTGCTACTTTTGTGTCAGATCCAAATGATTTTTTTCCTCTTTATTTAACCTTTCCCAGGTGATTTTTAAAAAATTCTTTATTATAATATTATCCTCTGAATTTTGCAATTTTTCCAGAGAAAATCAGGTATTATCCTAAAGTTGAGGGTTATTATATCAAAAACAGAGAAAACTGAAGAAAAAGCCTTTTTCAGTAAAATCTATCATTAACTGAACATAAACCCAATGTCTTCATCCACTGTCATTGATTCAACTTCATGGGTTTTACTGGGGAATCAATGTTGTAGAAGATGACGGTGTTTCCACGGTAACTACGGAGCCTCTGAACGTCCAAATGGGTCATATCTGATGACCATGAAAAGATGACAAACTGCATTTCACACCAATTATTTACATGTATTGATTGGATTAGTGGATCAACAGGTATTAAACAGTTTGGATCAGCAGATGCTGTTGGTCGCTGGTGGATGTTTGGGTCTTTATGGGTTAATCATGTTTGTAGTTTGTATGGATGCTATGTTCATAATGTATGAGAAACAACCATGGTATGTGCACATTTCAGGCTGTTTTCTTAGTGGAATGTGGTTTTACCAAAGAACAGAAATAAAGCTTTAGAAATTAGACTTTTTTTCTACCTTGGATTTTTCTGTGTATATTAACCATTTACGCCAGTCTTTACTGTTGAAAACACTGGCAAAGGTCACCATACAAAATATTAAAGCATTTAATGTTTCTGTGGCATACTGTTATGTTCCAAGGTTAGGTTTTAGGATTACACAGTTCATTTCCATCTTGAATTAAGTTTTTATAAGTTGTCTAATCCAGAAATTCCTATCTCTTAAAGAAAAGAATGTGCAAGATAAATGGAAAATACTTTTTTTTTTTTTTTACTGCAAATGCTGAAATGTAAAGGGAAAGTTGCATTCACTGTACACACTGAACAAAAATAATGAGCTACTTAAACAGCCACATTGATAAGAACTGTCTGTTTTCATTAAAAGAAAGTATTTTTTATCCCTAGTTGTTTTTTTTTTTGGTTTTTTTTTCGATTGGCATTTGATACATTTATTTTCTTCACCCTTGTGAGTCATGTTTAGTGTTTTGTGGAATTGATTCTATACTAAAGCCACCACGGTTCGTCATTAAGTGATTTAATACCTTGAAAGTAGAAAAGACTAATGAGCTCTAATTAAACACTGAATGAGCATTAATCAAGAAAACGTTCATTTAAAAACAACAACACAAATGCAAAGTGCTCTGGTTTTAGGGTTTTAACATGTACAGACAAAAAAAAACAAAACAAAAAAAAAACAATAAAAACTAAACTCTGTGGTTTGTTTGTTTGAGACTTTAACTTAAGTGTATTTTGTAGACATTTATAAAAGAATGAAAAAAATAAACAAACCCACAGCATGTTACACTGTTTTGCCTGTGTATTAGTCTTTGTAATTGTTTTAAAATGAGGTCACATTTTGTTCATTCTTCCTGTTCACATGACTTGAACTGCTCATCAGTTTGTAGCGGCTGTTGTCTGAGTCTCCTCTTCATGATGACTGTACGTTTTCAGTAGGACACAGATGTGAACTGTAAACAGGACAGTACTGCACCTGTGCTTTATGGGCCGGATCTACTAGAGGTTTGTGCGTATAAAAATGTGTGCAATGAGTTTGCACATGCAAAAAGAAGTACAAATGGATTTACTAACAGTGCGCACTAAGGGTTGCATTTTTCAAAGGTGCAAAATAGAAAACTTTCTTCAATCAAAAATGCTGAGGTGGGAATTGGGGGTACTTGGCTGAGAAAGTATATTTCGGGGGTACTCCACTGTAAAAGGTTTGAGAACCACTGGCCTAAGTCATATGTTTTTCCAGAAGCAGCAGTGTTAGGGAGGTAAAGTTACGCAGATATCACAATTTGGCCAAAAAATATGACTTAGGCAATTATGCTATGAGGCTAACAATATGTAGGTTTGTCAAATAGGCACTGATGCAGCCCCAGACCATCACAGATGCTGCTGTTGCCTTCAGTCTCGGTGGTTCTTGAAAACTGGCTTAAACATGGACTCCTCTGACTGCATCACGTTTGTACTGGCTTAAAGTCCACCCGAAATGAACCTCAACAGGGTTTCTGCGCAGACCTGATTCTGGACTTCCTCTTTGTGTAATACATTTCCAGGTTGTGCTCATGCAGTAGTGGACTGTGTTAAGTGACAGCAGTTTTCCAAAGTCCTCTTGACCCCATGTGTCTACATTTATCATGGTAACATGACAGTTTCTCATGCAACATTGCCTGTGGGCTTGAAGGTCACATTCACCAGTGGTTTCCGTCCTTGGTGTTTCTGCTCTGAGATCCCCCCTCCCTGACTGTTTACACAATACAGTAGAATGATAGATGGTGAATGACGTAAATACTTTAGAGTTTGTATGAAAGTGCTGAGCTACAACCCATCCTTACTGAGACTGAACCTTTTTTAAGTCTACTACTTATGGAATCTCAGCAGTGTAGCTTTTATATTCTGTAATACTCCATGATTTCATTGTGTTGCAATTGTCCAACTTAAATTTGTTCAAAATACAATCTTGCTCATGAGCTGGAATAATGTTGTTTTCAGTCACATTCCTATTTATACTCCTATTCCTATTTATACACATCAGTAATCACCTTTGACCTTTATAATGATTACATACAGACTCCATTTACACTTTATCTATTAACAGTAAATCACACTGTCTCAGTCTCAAATATTTAATTTCAACTTTATGGGCAACAGTGTACAATTAACTTGGACTGTGACAACACAAAACAAATCTTTTTTTTTTTTTTTCAGGTTACAGATCACATATTTTGCTATTTTAAGGCACTGCAGATAAATGATAAATACTCCAACTTTTTTGGAAGTGGGATTTGAATGTAAAGCCTGAACCATTAAATCACTGACAGAAAAGTCCAGTTCTTTGAAACTGGAGCCTTTATTGGTCCTTCTGAACAACCCCAAAAATGTTTTTCAAATATCATGTACATGTATGAGTTTCAATTTTATATCATATTTAATGCAGTGGGTCTCAATGCTCAAATATAATTATTTTTGAACAAACAAAAATATAATATAACACAAACATGCCTCCCTCATTAAAGTAATCTTCTAGTGTCACTGGAAAGGCCTCTGGTGAATGAATTCCTTCCCCCTGGTGGATTATCCATGTATTGTATGTATCTAATTGTATACATCAGGTTTTTCAAGAAAAAAAAAACAAAAAAACACACTGATCATGTAGAGGGCTTCAAAACTCATGTATCAAATATGATACATTTGGTGTTATAGGATTAACATTGAGCCTGGTTACATGTACACTAATACTCCGATCATTATCCGATTTCTGGAATTATCATATTATTCAAGAGATCATATAAACAGCATAATCTGATTATGAGAAATATGGATTTCTCCTCAATACTCCAACATCTACCTGCATCATTTATTTTATTCTTTTACATCTGTTCATGTGTAAACGCAATTCAAATAAAAATAAAATAGTAGAAAACAGAAGTTACATAGCCAAACGTGAGCGGAAGACAATGAGCCTGTTCACATGACTGTAAAAGTGTGATAACTGGGAGTAATCAGAAAATTGTAAAAAGCAGATCTAATGCATTTACATGTGCTTAAGACATGCAATAATCAAAAAACCCTGGTTTAGGCCATGTCATAACATGGAGTAATTTCAGGAAATAGCTGCATTCACACGAAACCATTGAAAATGATAATGTCAGGCCTGCATGTGGCGTTTTGTGGCTCTCACAAAAAAACAGAGAATAGGACGTGGAGCATGCGCATTAAGCTTGCTTGGTTCTACCGGATCTGATCCAATATTTCCTCCTGGTTGCCCCTCTCCGCGGCAGATCCAAGAGCATGTGGTGAATATTGTTAGCTATGGTTGTTTGTTGCTCATTGTAATGAAAGAGTAGCCGAACATTTTGATTCAGTATTTCCAATAAACTCAGTAGCTGTTGTTGTGAAACAGCATCTTGCTTCCGGGGTTAAAGGTTTTGGAGAGGTGGGGCTATGACATCACTGTTTTAGAAAAGTTGCAGTTTGGTTGTACAGACAAAGACACGAAATAGGGGTTTTCAAATGTAACCACTCTAGAACCAGTGACTGAAAATGTCGGTTTTGTGTGGACAAAAGGCATATCCAATACAAAACTTTTGCAGATACGACCAAAACCATCTTCATATGGACTGGGCCTTTGACGCTCCAGTCCATTATTGAATTTCTTTCCGAGTACGTAGTGATAGTGATGGTACACTTCCTGTTATTGTCTTCTGCTCATGTTTGACAGCGTAACTTCCATTCTCTATGATTTTAATTGTGTTAACACATGCACAGACGTAAAAGAATGAAATCAGATTAACCTGTACACATGCAGGAAGACGTCAGAGTATTGGGGAGAAATCCAGATTTCTCATAATCAGATTACTGCTGTTATCTGATAAAGCATATCAGATTATCCTGTTTACATGGTCACTTAAATAATCTGACAATTCCAGATATGATTATCGAAGTATTGGTGTGCATGTAAAGAGGCTGAATAACCGGAAGTTTAAGTCTACCATCACTACAAAAGAAATCCATTAATGGACTGGAGCGTCTAAACCGGGGTTTTCGATTATTGCATTTCTTAAGTGCATGCGAATGCGTTAGTTCTGATTTTTACAATAATCTGATTACTCCCAGTTAATGGATTTTTAGGGTCATGTAAACAGGCTCAATGTCATATGAAGTTGTGGTCATGAAATATGTTATTCACAACCACAGGCTGGTTAACGCTTAGTCTCAGTGGGTCATATTTGACAACTGTCCCATTGTCTGAGAACAGAAACACAAAACTATTTAAATGACATAACTATTGGCTGTATTAGGGGAGTAAATGTATGTAATGAGCTTCTGTGGCAATGAAGAACACAAAACTTTACTTTGCTTTGAGCATATTTCTGCTGTATATTTAATTACAGTCTGTGAATTAGAGTAATATGTGGTACAGTTTATTAATTTTAAGACATAGTGAGAACACGAGGCAGACGTTCCTGACACAACAGCTGAATTTGAATTAAACGATAGAAACAGAGGCCGATATCAGGCTGCGATTGAGAAAAATGAGAGAAACATGAGCGAGTGTCTGTAGTTTCTCTGTGTCCTTCTCTTTGCCAGCCGTCGTCTCTCCCCTCTGTTGTGTTCTGGATGACTTTGACCTATATTGTCCATGTGTCACCATGTATCACAAATGCTGATGTTCAAATGCACTTTCAGATGTGTCACTTCTTTCTCCAGCAGCATCTGACCATTTTTAAATGTCAAAGTGTTCGCTGGTACACAGGGACAGATAGATCTAACACTCAGCATACATACATAAATACAGCTGGAAAAACAGTCTTAGTCTTTAATAAGACCTTTCACTGTTTAATCTTTTTTGTGCTGTGCTTATTTGTTACTAGAGACAATTCTGATGAATCTAATGAATCTTGATGAATGTTGTGTGTGTGTTTCTTCTTTGACACTGATCCAGTAACACATTAGTATGAGTTTATAAACTGTTTATGCCCTTAAGCCATTAACCCATAAAGACCCAGTGCTACTATTGTGGCAGTTCCCACATTAATTTTTCTATATATTTAACATTTCCTATTTGATTTAACAACATTTATTATAAAATAAATCTCTGTATTTTGAATTTTTCCAGTGTAAATCAGGTGTTTTCTAATATTAATGTACTGATCATATAGATGTTCATAAAAGCTCAGATTAAAGTTGAGGGTTATTGTATCAAAAACAAAGAAAACTGAAGAAAAAGTGACTTTTTCAGTAAAATACATCAATAACTGAACATAAACCCAGTGTGTTCATCCACTGTCACTGATCAAACTCCGTGGGTTTTACTAGTGAATCAATGTTGTAATGAAAACATGACAAGCTGTATTTTACCCTAATTTTCTTAAACATGTATTGATAGGATTAGTGGATCAACAGGTATTAAACATTTTAAATCAGTAGATGATTTTGGTTGGGGGGGGTCTTCATGGGTTAAAATCACATTTTGACTTTAGCCCCTTTTATGCAGCACTTCTGTTACGGGAATATTTCACCTTTATTCTGGAACATCTGTGTAAATGAAATGGTGGATCATTTGGTTCCACCTTTATCGCAGCTCTGTAACACCTCTGGCAGCAGTAACAGAGCTGTGATTAAGGTGGAATCCTGATTCCAGAACGCTGTGTAAAAGGAACACCTCTCGTTCCGCATTCCTGCGCTGGGGGATTTAAAAATGAGTGCTGGCCGTGTACAGTAAACAAACATATCAGTGTAACCAGAAAGATGTCGAGCGAGCTGTTGTTACTTCGGGCTGAGGACTCTATCCATGTTAAGATTTGTGGAACGGTGAAAGATGGGCCGACTCTGGAGAGGTTAGCAACACACTATGCTCGTGGTATTTCCGATGCGGACATGATACGTCACACTATACGCCACACTGTGTCACTGCTTGTTTGATTCCAGAACACAGGTCCGCTGTGTAAAAGTCCAGCCTGTCTCACCTCTGTTACTCCTTTGGCTTGACGGTGGAATGATGGAAATAAGGTGGGATCACCATCTCACCTTTTTTCCAGGATCTCTGTGTAAAAGTGGCTTTTGACTTCATCGCTGAAAAAAAAAAAGAAATAAAACCTTGTCAGAAATTGAACACTTGGACTAGTTTCATCTGAGGGCATTGCTCAACCTGAAGAACATCTTAAAAGTGTATTATTTTTGTGCCAGTAATGGATTTTCCAGATTAGTGGGTGAGCAGTCAGCTCTTTGCTCTCTGCTCTCCTTCCTGCTTGACCAACCTGCAGAGTAATGCTGCTGCTGAGCCTTTTTAGATGCTGATTTGATTTATTACTTGTTTATAAATGACTGGCTCAGTGCTTATACCGTCCCCTGACAGCACGAAGGTCCAGTGTTTGAACCCTGCTTGATCTGCAGAGGCCAGTTACAGCATGTTTTACTCTCACAGGGGACTCCAAATTGCCTTAGGTATGAATGCAACTGTGTTTATTTAGTTAGTTTTTCTTTCTGCATTGTGACACATTTGTCCATATGGCCATGGCCTCCTGGATTACAAGACAATGCTGTTTTACAAGATATATATATTCAGGTATTCTGTTCCTTTTATTTGTGTAAAGCACATTGAATTGGCTTTGTGTATGAAATGTCTTCTAGAAATAAACCTGCCTAGTTCAAATAGGACTGGTTTTGTATACAATAAGGCCATGTATATATGTAGGTATCTAGAAAAAGTTATATTTTCTCATGCATTTTTGCCTTTCATCCACAAACATCAACTAAAGTAGAGATTTTGAAAAACTGTATTTCTGTTCTTGCATGTGTGTGAGGGGTAAACAGAATTTTAGGCTCCTGAACCTCACCGTATGACACAGAAAATGCATCAACGTCATGTGTGTGACCTTTGTTTAATCTAATCCCATTACAGAGCTCTACAGTGTATTTATGTGGGTTAGTGTAGATGAAACTTTTCTGAAACGATCTGGTGTGTATGACGTTACTGAAAACAGAAGTCGGAAAATATCGGCTTCTATAAATATTCAGCTATGTGTATATGGCCTGCTAGAAGAGGATCCATTACAGCATCAAATTACTGTATTAATTATTAGTATCATATTGTGTATTCCTATGACTGATCTTTATCAATCCCAGTTTCTCCAAACACTACAATTATATCCTATATCTACAGGGTGGGTGAAAAGTAACTAGGCATTAAAAATTGGTAATAAAATCCATAATCCTATTACAAATTTATTGAAACAAATGATACATATTCTTTATTGCATGGGAAAATGAAAGTAAATCTTCATATTTCAACGTAAGCATCTTTGGCGTCAACCCGTTTCCTTAAACCGCCAGGGATGGAATGAACACTCTTCTGAAGGACGTCATTTGGGATATCAATGACAACCTCCTGAATCTGTGTCTCCAAGTCCTCCAGAATAAGAGCATAAGAAAATCCCCATTAGTGTTACCATACCATACCATCTTTATTTATAAAGCACTTCAAAAACTTTACAGCTGGCCAAAGTGCTGTACAAGAATCATAAAACAAGGGGAAAAAAATAAGTAAAAAGTATGTCTGTAGTGTTTTCTGTTTAAAAAATGTTTTCGTAATGACTTCAGTGTTACTAAAAATTCTATAAGCAATTTCTAACGCCTACTTACTTTTCACCCACCCTGTACTTTATGCCTCTGACAAATATCCACGTCTGTCTCAGTCAGCTATTGTATTAGACCCAGAGTCTTCGACATATATCAGAGTCTCGACACTTCCATAGACTCCTGCTGTAAAAAATGGCGGAAGAAACATGGACCTACTTCCGGGTTATGGAGGGGCCGATAGTTCCTACATTGAGTGTAACGGGTCGGAACACATTCATGTCTATTGCAGCTGATCTAGTAACTCCAGTGCTAAGTTAATAAGATATTGTCATCTTTCAAATTATTGAGTGTATTTCCTTTATTAACAGATATTTATGTAGTCAATTCTGTTTGGTTTGTGTTAGTGTTTGTATAAATTTCTATCTTAAACAACTGTTCTGTTGGATTTTCAGCTATAGCCCTATAGTTACCTAGCTTGACTTGGCCAGCTGTTGAGATTTAACCACTATAACTACAAATTACAGAGTGTTCAAGATAAGGTAACGTTAGTACAAATTTGGTTATCAGTGGGTTTTATTTTAGTTGTTTTGCTCAACCGGGGGGGTGTTTGGTTAAGTTTGTCAGCTGAGGTCATGTGATCATTAGGAGGGGAGTTGCTGTAGAGCTGAGCTCTGATAAATAAACGTTCATTAAAGTTATTATTCATGAGTCAAAGGAGGCAAAACTTCTTTAACTTGGTGTTTGTAAGATTCAACTAATCCTATAAGAATTCTGTTGAGTTTTGAGTTTGCTGCTGTTGGATTTTAATGAGTTTAGCGTCCGTGCTAACGCTAACATGCTAAGTTAGCTGCTATGCTATCCGCTGGTTAATGCCTTATTGTGTGTGTTATCAGTAGAGCAGAGCTTGGCAGGTGCCCAGTGTT
>JAPQRP010000010.1:14493637-14509115 GCA_037367295.1 Apogon hyalosoma | reverse complement strand
AAAGGTCCCACCGACTGGTGTTGGAATCGAACCCAGGACTTTCTTGCTGTGAGGCACGAGTGCTATCCACTGCACCACCGTGTCGGCCTGTTTTTTACATTTGGGAAAAAAAATCAAATAAAACACATCATATTTTTACAAAATTTTTCCAGCTGAGAGACAAAAAAAAAAAATGTAATGCAACAATTCTCAAATATATATGTGTTTATAGATTAAACCTGAAAAGCGTTTGCTTGTCTTATGTAATGATTTACAAACTAAAAAAGCAGCATCATCACTCTGTACTTATATAAACATGAAACCCACTGTAAGATCCCTGCACTCTGCACTCCCTGCTATGAATGTGATGGGTTCAGGGAGGCAGCGTAATGCTTCCCTTGGTTTCCATTGGGCTGATGAGTGATGCAAGTAATCATACTGCCTGTACAGTCTAATCATGAGTGATTCTCCCCATGGGGAGAAGACAAAACATAAACACAACAGCACTAACAGTAATATTTTGTCCATGTCAGATACTGGATGTTCAGACCCATTTCTGTCTTTGTTGCAACACATTTCATGAAAATTCTCCAGATTTGAAACAGGGATAAATGGGTTATTATATATATTTTCAAGCTTTTAAAGCATATTACCTGCATATAATGTACAACATTTTAGTGCATTACTGAGATGGAAAGCCCTCTAGATTTGGCAGCACAAGGAGGTTCCAGATTTATCAATGACATATGATTTGGTTCCAGTATGGGAGTCTTGTTTTTGTTTTCATCACATATTTGTGGAGTTCTTCTGTATAAAACATGTCCTTTTATCTTTCCCTGAACCTAACCAACCTTCTGCCAGTAGCTGAACATAGTAAAATCCATTAAATATACATTGAAACATAATTTGTCTTATAGACGGTTGAAAAGTTCATTTGAATTGTGTTCCCAAACATTGATATTATTTGTATCTGTGTTGCATGAGTCAGTTGCTACTTGTTCTTACTCCATTCAGCTGCTGTAACTGAAATTAAACTTTATGAATTTACTTTGGCAACTGCTGTGTAAGTCATTTTTCTGCAGGCGGGGTTAGTTGTCCCACTCGGGCTATTGTTGTTAAGATTGAAAGCTGCGATCAGGGCTTCAGTGGCAGACACATACACAGTGTAGATAACCATCCAGACCACAGTTCGCTGCTGAGCCCGCTTTGAGCTGTCGTGGGATGAATTCCATGAGACATATGTGACAGGATGTGACTGTTTGATCACCCCTTTGACCTCTCTGCCCACGCTGCCTCCCTCCCCTCAAATTACACCCACCGAAGGCACTCACCCTTAAATACCACCAGAGACTGTTACATCAGATTATGATTTTCACTCCTCAGACTTTTTGTAGCCATAAGCTTCATGCTTACGGCTCTTTTAGACAAACATTTTCATCACAAACCTTGAAAGTTGAGTCATCCTTTAAGATTTCCGACTTTTTTCATCAGTAAAGGAAGTCAGGCCCGGGTGGAACCCTTGGTATTGTCTTTTTTTTTTTTTTAATTTTACAGGAACTGATTTTTTCCGCACTCCCACATGGTTTAGTGGGATTTCCTAACAAAATCTCCAAATGCAAGGAGAAAAAAATAAATCAATGTTAAATTTTTTTGTGAAATACTGTTACCTGTGGACAAGTAAAAAGCCAAAGAGGTGCTTTAAACCAACAACCCTTGATAAGAAATGAACTCACCGCATTTCTAAAACAAGCCAGATAATTTTAATTACTGCTCCTCATCCTGAGAAGACACGCATGATCTATCTTTAGTCAGTACAGTAAAGAGGGAGGCATTACAGCTTTTGTTGAGCACACTGGCCCATTCTTTTGAGTGTCCCTGCTTTGCACTGTACTGATGGTGGCTGCTTAAAGGCGGATTTTGTAAAGGTCACTTTGCAGAGCGCATGAAGACTGCAGTTCTAAACGTACACGCACAGCCAGGGGAGGATTTTAATCTGTTCAAATAAACTATTACCCCTGAGAGAGGAGCTCAAATAGGCTGCACATTTAGGCGCACGTAGTCAAATTTCAGCCTTTAATAATGTGCAGCTGCATGTATGTTCCTAATGCTGTTCTCTGTAATGGTTTACTAACAAAAGGCAGCTTTCAGATAAATCAGTGCTTTCATGTAAATTATACAACAACAACAACAACAAAAATACACGAAAGCACTCATTTATTGTATGTGTGATGAAATTTAGCCTATGTGTCAATATGGAATCAAAGACTGAATATTGCATTAGATGTAAAGTAACCTTAATTACTCTACTCTTTTATGGATCAATTTGGCAAAAATGTTCCACAAATAATGAGAGAAAAGTAATTTATATTCTGTCTAAACATGAGCAGAACTGATTAAATATTGATCTGCAGCAAATGTAAAGTTCTCAAATGAATGTGCCATTATGTTTGTGCGTCTTTACTGAATGTGAAGGCACATTGACGCACATCAGCATGAGTAAATAGGAAGGCGACTGATTGTACCGGCTCCATTAAAAATCCGCATATATCCGCTGCTTTAGGATGTCAAAACAGCCTTAAATATTTCAGCAGCCTCACTACTGGCAGGTAATTGCAATCGCTTGTGCTTCCATGAGGTAATTTCATGGAGGTGCAAGCCTGGTGAGAAACTACAATTCTCTAATGGAACTCCAATAACACGGGCCACGGGCCACGAAGAGCTGCACAAGAAAATACATCAGGTTCCACGCGAGCAATAAGAGGAATGACTCAATACAGAAATGCCTAATTGGGTTGTAAAGCCACACCAATGACAGATGTTCAGTGTAGGACATTGTTTGAAGAGACGGTGGCAGGTGGAAACAAGCTGGTACTGTACTATGGAGGAGATGATGATGATGATGATGATGATGATGATGAAGAGCAGAAGAGGATATAGGGCGGGGAGGAGGAGGATATGATGAAGTATATCAGCTATACTGTACATGCCAAATCTAATTAAAGCGCTTTGACTGAAGCCTGAAGGCGCAGGGAAAGAAACTGAGCAGGAAATAAGGGTCCGAACATCTTGGTTTTTGCACCAGTGCGTTTTGCCAAAGGGACGCACATATGCACACACAGTAGAGAGAGAGAGAGAGAAAAAGAGAGAGAGAGAGAGAAAGAGAGAAAACAAACCTCCTCTGGGCGTCTCGCTGTCAATTTCCCACTCAGTTTTAGTGCGTTTGCTTTTTGGTTGCACCTGCTGCTTGCTCTGAGTACTCCAAATCTCTCACTTTTACGCACTAAAAAAACAACAAAAAAAAATCTCACTTGCACTTGATTTTTTTTTTTTCTCCTTGGAGATGGAGTTCACCACTCTTCGTCTCGACGCCGTTGGAAATTATAATGAACACTACGCGGTCTCTCTAACTCCTTTCAATGTCACATTCACCGAGGATCCCATGCTTCTGCATTCAAAGAGCAACGGCACCAACAGACCCGCAACTAGGGACACTTCAAGTCTCATCATCGCCGTTTGCATCACGGCTCTTTACTCTCTCATCTGTGTGGTGGGACTGCTGGGAAATGTCCTTGTGATGTACGGGGTGGTCAGGTAAGTAAGAGACAAGTGGATTACAAACATTCCAAAAATGTTTAATAGGTCAAAGAAGGATATTTGTAACTAAGCTCTTTGTTTGAACACATCATGTGCTGCGTAAATGCTGGCAATTGAAAGCCACAGACATTAACTGAAGTGTATTTATATTGTCTTAAGAGATTGAAGACTATTGTTAACATGAGAGGTCATTTTAAACAGCCTTCAAGTAGCTTAAACACTTGGGAACACATTGGGAAGGGTTATGCAGCATACAGTGCCAGATTAATACCAAATTACATTGTCATATACAATAATCCATTGTGACTGCCTGCAGTTACAGTGTGTCTGAGAGCCACTCAATAACACACCCACACAACCAGCCACCCCCAGACACTCACAAATACAGACACAGTTTCCTCATAAAACAAGGGGAGGGGGGGATGTGACCATTTATTCTTGTCAGGAGTGATTTTGTAGACTGACGTTTATTTGATTATCTGTGTGGAAAATAAGATTTGACTGTTGAGCCTCAAATAATAGGGGAATGATTTGGTGTTTGGACTTTCACTCATTTTCTTGGAGCGTTGAAAGATGAAACATGAGTTTATGTGCTTTATTCTTTTCAGAATAATTTAGATTAAGTATAAAAGTGGTTGTTGGCATTGCAAAACAATTACATTTGCATTGCTGTGTACATGCCGTGTGGTGCAATAGATCTCTATGTGGGAGACTTAGATAAAAGACATGGCTTTGTCTTCTCTCATCTGGTCAGAGCACGCTGGTTTGTGAAGTCTGGCAGTGAAAGCCGTCAGAAATACAATTTAATTAACTGTGAACAACTACTGTTATGTTTGTGGAACAATCCATCTTTAAACACCCAGACATCTGTTTGTTTGGACTATCCTGTGAAAACAAATTCAAGGGGGAGTTCTTAAGAATTTTTCAGCTGAAATTGACTCATTACATAGAAGTGCAGTTTAATGGGGGCTCACACTCACTCAGGCACAGCAAAGAAGCTTTCATGCATTTACTGGAGTGCCATAAAAACATTATGCATCTAAAAAGCAATTTTATTAGTTTGAGATTTTTTCTAAAGGAAATTGAAGAACATTGGTTTGAGAGAGGAAACAGAAATTACTTTCTATCCTTGAAATGTGTTCATGAAATTTGTGACCACACACCAAACGAGGCGTCTTTGACATTCAGCGTAGGCAGATCTTGGAAAATGAAGTCTCTTCAATCTAATCACAGTTGCCAGCTATTGTGAGTCAGAAATGCTTTTCTCCAACCAGATACACCAAAATGAAGACCGCCACCAACATCTACATCTTCAATCTGGCTCTGGCTGACGCTCTCGCTACCAGCACCCTCCCCTTCCAGAGCGCCAAGTACCTGATGGGAACATGGCCCTTCGGGGAGCTGTTGTGTAAAGTGGTTATGGCCATTGACTACTATAACATGTTTACCAGCATCTTTACACTAACCATGATGAGTGTGGACCGCTACATCGCTGTTTGTCATCCTGTGAAGGCCCTGGACTTCCGCACACCAGCCAAAGCCAAGCTGATCAATGTCTGCATCTGGATCCTCTCCTCTGCTGTTGGAGTACCTGTGATGGTCATGGCAGTTACCAACATGACAAATGAAGGTGAGAGAAAAAAAAAAGAAAACTCCAAACTGCCATTATTAGGATGAACACTGTTCACACATTCTCAATACTGTTACCAACACTGATGCTTTGGCTTCAGTGCTACTTCCCCTCAGGTAGATTTTTTAGACACAAAATATTTAACAGAGTGTGATTTTGCTTGAATTTATATACTTTTTCATCTTAAATTCAGAGAAATTGATTATTTAGTAGCTGCAAAGATGTTTCTCATTCAGTTGTCTGTTGATGATGTTGTATCCTCTTTAACATTAATGTTTAACATTATTTGTGACTGTTTCACAGGAGTGACATGACATAATATGAATGTGAAAAAAGCTCATCTTAGTGAAATGCTGCGTGACTAAGTTCACATTGAGTATGTTTAGTGTTAATAGGTGCATACAGATTTAGTGGCTCTGCAATGCGCAGCAATTAATGTCATCTGCTATTGTTGTGGATTCACTCTGGGTATTTAAGTTGTCTGTTTCAGAGTTCTGCCATTTGACAAAGCAAAGCTATTTGACAGCATAAAAAGTAAAGCTATTTACTGCAGCTTGGATGCTTTCTGTTAACATGGTAGTATTATTACAAATCTGGACCATCACATTCACTCCTTTGGTACTGAAATTTAGAATGAGCTGACAAGACTTTTTTTGATAGTTTCTACACAGTTCAGTCTGTCTGATCAAAGTATTGAAGTTCAATTTCCATCCCTAGTCAGTACTGTGTAAAAACTTCCTTATCTGCACATGACTTTTTAGTATCTTCAGCAGAAAATGCATTTGCCGATTTCACGCAGTTGTCATGCTGTAAAAGAGAACACATTTGAGCAGGGTTATTAACTTAAATTAGTTTCCCCACGTAGGGTTCTATTAAACCTCTAATTGTTTTAACTCCTCAGGCAAAACTGTCTGCACACTCAGCTTTCCCAAACCCGAGAAGTACTGGGACACAGTGACAAAAATCTTTGTGTTCATCTTTGCCTTCGTGGTTCCTGTCCTGGTCATCACCATCTGCTACGGTCTCATGATCCTGCGGTTAAAGAGCGTTCGTCTGCTTTCTGGCTCCAAGGAGAAGGACAGGAATCTGCGGCGGATCACTCGCATGGTCCTGGTGGTGGTGGCGGCCTTCGTCATCTGCTGGACTCCGATCCACATCTTCATCATTGTCAGAACCATGGTGAATACTGACACAAAGAACCTCGTGGTAGTGGCTAGCTGGCATCTGTGCATTGCTCTGGGCTACACTAACAGCAGCCTGAACCCTGTCCTGTACGCCTTCCTGGATGAAAACTTCAAGAGATGCCTCAGGGATTTCTGTGTGCCGTATCATTCCCGCATGGAGCAAAATAGCTTCTCCAGAGCGCGTAATAGTGCGCGGGAGCCTGCATCGGTTTGCGCTCCAGCAATGAGAGAGACAGCACCAGCCTGACTAGGCATGAATCAGATGGGGGAGGGGACGGTCCAGGATGACCTCCAGACTGAACTTACACAGTTCACCACAGGAGTCTAGGACCACAGACAAAGGCTTCTGACCTGCCGTCTGTGAAATACTTGATTGTGTTGGATTCACGTAACCAAACCTCCATTTCCCAGTACATACATGAGTTAGTTTTTCAAGGATTGTCTTTCAGTAAATGACAAAAATACCTGTGTGTGCCTGTACATAATGGACACAAGTGTACATATGCTATGAGAGTCTGTATATGTGTCGATGCACATACATACTGCAACCATTTAAACAACCTACATAGCCTACTGGACAGTGCACTCAGAAAGAATTAGGATGGTTCCCCATCAGATTGAACATCCCTCCACAGCAAATCTGAATTCACAAACACTTTGGACTCCATACTGACCAAGTTAAAAACTTTTATAAGTGTTATGTGGAAGCCTGAATCCATCAGTGCATAAATATAAAATGAAAGCAGAAGACATCTAGTGTCCAGCAGATGAGATTATTTTACATTTTTCAAAGTCCAGGTTTCCATTTAACATATTTTATTCACATTTTGAAGCATCAGAAAAGAAAACAGACAGAATTTCCTTGAGGCGTTTTAAGGTAATTAAAACAATGGTTTAAAGAGTAAGAAATGTGAATTTCTGACTCACAGCCCAACTTGACTGATCTACACCAAAAAAGCTCCAGGAAATTCATACCCTCCTTCTGCAGCTCTCTCATCTCTGTCCAGCTCAAAAGGCTTAACAGAAACACACATAATTTGGCATCACTGCATGGCATTATGGACGAAGAAAGCTGAAATATCACAGTTATTTCAGTGATAAGCCAATGGAGCAGAGCAGCAGAGTTCTGTCTCCAACCCCTATATGTCTCTGAAAACACATACAGTTGGTCTGAATCTTGCATCATGGGGTAAGTTTTTATAGCTTGTAAATAGTCAGTGAGTGTGCAGAGGTTTTGCTTCCTGTTGACAGGATTTTTGCCCAGTGATGGCAAAAAATATTGTGCACTGAAGCTCTAAAGCGCTAAAATTGTGGTAGGAACAGGTAGGGAGTGTGGGTAGATGAGGAGACTGAATTATTCTTTAGCCTCATGCATGAAAAAAACATCACAGTCATTTTAGATTGAAACAGCATCAGAACACGGTGCTTCGTCTACTCTGTAACATCTGCATAATTACAGTCATGCTTAATGTAAATTACATCACTACAATCTGACATAGAAAGGTACATGATTCTCTGTATTATATCACAGTTTTCTTCAAATTTTATTGACATTTTATGGAAACACTGCCAATGAAGGTTAAAGTGAAGATGTCATCAACATTTATTCAAGAAGATGACTGAAGTTCTTTGTGGAGAAAACCATATTAAAGTATTGTTCAATGAAGAGGATTTTCATTCTGTCTTAGATGATGAGGAGCTTTAAATAAAACTATAGGATGCCAAAGTGCTTACTCTGATCTTTAGGATTTACTTCCATATTAGGAAAATAGAGCAGGACTCATAACTCTTTTTTATAAACAGTTCCATTAATGATCAAGTTGTCAGAACAGAAAATTTATGTTAAACACACTCCAGGCCACCAAGGATTTTTTTTTTTTATTTGCCAAACAGTGGCTATGTATAACTTGCCAAGTTACTCACATGACCTCAGTCTAATAGATCATGACGTTCACTTGATGAAGACCAGACTGACTGCAAAAATCCCCTGGCAGAGCGTCATTGTGGAAGACACTGGTGTCTGCTGATATAATGGGTCACAGATTCAAACCAGGCACCAAACCAAACATTAAACATGATTCTGGTTGATGTTGGATTGTGAAATTACTTTCAGTGTCCTATATTTATGTATAGAAATCAAATAACGGAAACAATTCTTCCTGTTCATTTGCTGAGCATTTCAATACCTGAGGTAGTTTTATGTTGGGGATTAAAACAGTAGTCGTCTCAATTTGTATCCGGTTTGCTGTGGCATGAAAAATGTGTCTCTGCTCGAAAATGTGTCAGAGTGGATATGATGCACTATGTATCTGATAATTGTACTGTGGATCTGATTGGGCAGATAATGAGAATCCGGTAATGTGAATGTTTAGCTAGACTATATTTTATATTGTCTCTGATATTTAAGTTATAACAAACAATTGTAATGTTCATTATGGTGATTTTATGAGAAGATATCATTACAGATGATGGACACATACATATTTAAGAGGAGTTGTAACTATATATGACCAATTCAGTGTCATTTTTGCTTTTTCCACTGTTTGTATCCCAGTGGTCCATCATGACTGACATATTAAAGACATGAGAATGCCCTTCACGATTAAGCAGAGATGACTGAGCGCTTACAGCTCATATGAACATCAGTGTTCAGCTGACTCACTGTTTGCACTCCTCTAGCATCGAGGCTGCTCCGCGTTTTTTCACAACCCCAGCATTCAGCTGATGGTAAACTGAGGAGCTGAAGGGGAAAGTGGCACTGCTGTTTCAGCTCACAGTTGTGACTGAATGCACTCGAAGCGGCACAGATGCACATCTGAATTGGATCACACGCATTAGCAGGCAACGACAGCCTTCCTATACATATTACAGATAATGGACTTTTTCCGCTGATGGAAAATCTCTCGGACGTGGATGGAAAGCAGAAGATTTTTTTTTGCACAAACGTCAAACAGATACCTCTTATACTGAAGTCTTATGTTTAAAAAAAATCCTCTATATATCAAGTGTATGGGACATTTTAGTCTGTAAGAGCATATTAAGTGATAATGTGCTTATTTTGTTGTGCTGTCACACTGTTGTACCATAAAGCTTCACTTGTGACCAGTTAATAGACTCAAATGTTAAATATATTTAGATATATGGTATCTATTTAAACTAAGTGCTGTAAATGTAAGAGGAAGCATTTAAAACCTTCAAAAATGTATCTCCATTTTTTGTATAGCGATTACAGCTTATTTCAACTGCTCTCTGCTATGTGGTCTTCAATCCTGTATATTCAGCTGAATGAAATTATGTACCGTAATGCCTTATTCAGCATTCTGTTTGGTTCTTTTGACAGAAAGTGCAGCATTTTGTAGAAAAAGTGATTCATCTTTTTTCATACTTTGAGTTCCAGCAGATACAAAGAATATAAAATACCTTATTGTACAGATGTAATAACTGCTTTGTCTTTTGAAAATTTTAATGCAACTGAAATATATAAAAATTCAAGATGTAATTTACAGGTGCTTTTAATTTTAAACATTATTGTAGATACCTTTCAGTTACAACCAAATATTTAGTTTCATGTTGTCATTATTGATGTTCTCCTCTTGTAAATGCCAATGCAGTCAGATGAAGTGTGCAATTAACTGAGATGATCATGAAAGATTATAGATTGGATTTATAGATTTATTGATTGACTGGTGATCTTTGCCCTTCTGGATCCCCTAAGGATGAAAAAAATGAAAGCACACTGGAAAAGAAATCAGGGACGGTTTTAGTATGACATCATTTCACAATGTATTAGTTAAATGATTACAATTAAACAGTTTGCAGATGATGTTTTAGTAAAGAAAGGAATAAAATAAATTGTTGTAATTGAGATTCTCATTGGACGTATGAAGAGCAATGATTGTTGGACATATTTCAAATGCACTCGTCAATGTATAAAAAACTGGCGAATGCTATTTTGAGATATTTTTCTTTATGGTTCCTGAATTATATGTTTAAACAGTCATTTGTCAAATTTTTTTTTTTCACATTAAAGGGCTCAAGTCATTTTTCTGCTGAAAGACTGATGATGTCGTAGATCATAGAAATGACTCCAGGGCATCCCTTCTTCTACATCATTCCTTCATGTTTGCATAGATGTTGAAAATGAGATCAGAGGTCTCAGATAAGCTCCTCGATAAGGCAGTAGTACCCATCAGGCCGAGCAGCGGACCAGACAGACAGTGACATTTGTGATGGGGATAAAGTGGGGCTGGGGTGACGCATGAGCTGAAGAATCCACAGAGAGGAGCATACAGTATATCCCCTATGAAATATACATGCCTCTTCCTATATCTTGACAGTGTAAAGATAAATGAGCAAGCAAAGCAACAAAATGAATAATTCACTCCGAGTCCATAAGCTGTGTCTTGCCTTCATTCGACTGTGTGTTGACTTCTAAACTGTGTTTCTCTGAACATTTTATGTCAGAAAACCAGGAGGAGTTGGACATTTTTCTACAGAAACACATTTTTTCAGAGAAGCAACATGCCCCTCCGATTCTTTCTACTGTATATAACCAGCTCCAGAGTCACAGGGGACTGATTGAATGTTTTCATCTTCTGACCAAAACAAATGAAAAATTAAAGCCACACTTGACTGGATGTCTTGATCCTGATATGCATGAAGAAATCACTCAATATAATTTAAAAAAAATGTTAAAAAAAAAAAAAAGATGAAAAACAAATAAGTTGTCTCAATGGCTGCAATGTCCCAGTCAAATCCCTGACAAAAAAAAACCCACAGAAATCCGTCTCTATGAAATATACATGAATGTGTCTATTGACTGTGAACAGACAAATGAATAACACACAGAATGAATAATTCACTCAAAGGTCATGATGTAACTCCTGACGTCTTTTCATCTTCACACCATTGTCAGGAGCTCTCGCAAAAGGGATTTATTTCTTTTTTGTAGCGTTCTAAGGTTCTACTCTAATGTTTACCCTTGAAGCCTAGAAACTATTTTAGTAACTTCCAAATTTATTTTTTTTCTCTATCCAACCATTCGTGAATGATTTTTCACAATTTATTATGTTAACTTTGTTGTGAAAAGTAAATATTTCCCTATTTAAACCATAGAGACCCAAGGCTTCCTTTGTGGCAGTTCCCAAATGAAATGTTCTCTTTATTTAACTGTTTTTAAGTGATTTATCACCATTTATTGTAATATTTTCCTCTATATTTTGCATTTTCACTGTAAATCATGTGTCATCTATGCTGATTTTCCTATATTTCATTTAGATGCTCTTGAAAAGTCAGAGTAAATTCAAAGATTATTATATCAAAACAGAGAAAACTGAAGAAAAAGTGAGTTTTGCAGCAAAGCTCTCAATCACTGTCATTTATCAAACTCCATGGGTTTTACTGGTGAATCGATGCTGTAGAAGATGATGGTGTCTCCACGGCAACTATGGAGCCTCTGAACGTCCAAATGGGTCATATCTGATGACCATGAAAAGATGACAAACAGTATTTTATCCCAATTACTAGCGCGTTGACCCACAGGGATTCATGGGTTCTAGATGTGGTAGTTTTTATGCTGTTGTGTATTTGTGCATGCTGTACTGCATTTGTCCAGCAGTCACTGTCAAAGCATTTTGGGTATAGCGACGTGACTGTAAGGCTATTGTATTCCAAAGTTACAAATATCTCCCAAAATATTGGTCCTATCAACTTGGCGTTTTCACAGATCTGTTCCTTGACCAAAAATACATAAGTATAACAAACTGCAGCAGTCAGCACTTTCCAGATTTTGTGTGAATCCCGAGACACACAAACACACAGAGGCCACTTGGCTTTTATAATATAGATTTACATGTATTGATAGGATTAGTGGATCAGCAGGTATTTAACATTTTAGATCAGAAGATGGTTTTGGTCGACAGCGGATGTTTGGATCTTTGTGGGTTAATTCCTTTTTAAATTACTAAGCATGTAGCTGTAGATGTTCATAAAACATCAGGATAAAGTCAAAAGTGATTATACTGTATCAAAACAAAGAAAACTAAAGATAAGGTAACTTTTCTAACAAAATATATCATCACCTGAACATACTGGTGAATATTGCAGAACATGTTGTGTCTCCATTCACTACAGTTACTCTGAATGTCCAAATGGGTCACATCTGATGCCAGTGAAAAGGTGAGAAACTGCATTTTACTGGAATTATTTCAATGTATTGATAGGATTAGTGGCTGAAAAGTTATTGATCATTTTAGATCAGTAGATGCGCTTGCTCATGGCTATTTAAATCACTGAGGGTTAAATGAGTTGGGATAATCTTTTTGTTGCGATTTGATGCATTATACTGTAAGTGAAACCAAACTAAAATGACTTAAAGTGAAATGGTTTCTTTCAGATGTGCAACAGGAAGCAACTGTCCTTTTATTCTTTACGATCAAACCACACATAACCAGTTCAACATGCAGTTAAATAAATGCCTTCATCTACTCACTATTATTGATGACAGATTACATTCTCACCAGTGTTCAAGACTAAACTAGAGGTCTTGACCGATATATTCACAAGGGAAGACACTTTACAATAAAAGAAGAGCATCAGAGAGACTGAGGAGACTGCCACATCCCAATCAATGCAATGAAATTCTTCATGAAATATACATGAATTTCTCTATATATTCACTGTGTACAGTGAAATGAATGAATAAGACAGAAAATGAATAATTCACTCAAAGACCATGAGCTGACTCTTGACTTTTCTTTCCCACCATTGTCAAGTGCTTCCTCTCTGAGGGTTTGCTGAGATTTTTCTCACATGTTGCAAGGTCTTATTGTGTTAAGTGGTGATAAGATTTTTTGGTTGAGTTTGGCACTATACAAGTAAAACTGAATTGAACTGGCATGAATTGAAAGGAGTAAATTATGAATACAAATGTGCTTCACTGAAAATACAAGACTTTTCCCTCATTTAACTTTTTTTTTTTTTAACCAGCTGGTATTTGTTTTATCCGTTATGATCTCATCAAACTAAAACAGATGGATAATTTAATGTTTTCAAACTCTGACCCACATTAATGGCTGCTAAAGCAAATTAACAGAAAAAAACAACAACAAGGATGACATGTGAGGCATTCATAGCAACTCTCAGTGCTGTAATACTTCTATTTTCACACAGGCTTTAAAAGCTTAAAAACATCCATTTGTACTGAAGCATAATTCCTTTTTTCAGTCTTTTCCATTTTGTGTGGACAGGCTGTATCATGGTACTTCTTCTGCTCAATAATATTCAGCAGGGGTGACTGAAAGAGACCTGAAGCATGAACTAATATATGCCTCTATTCAATGTACAAACGCTGTTGCTTGACCTGATGAAGCACATTCATCTTATTGGGTAGGTGCATGGCTGAGCTCCATTATGTCACAGTACCACAGCCATGTGTGATTCTGTCAATATAACACGTGTTTTGCTGTCTCTACTTAGACACCTACATACAAACCATGACGCCCTACGTACGGCAGCTTAGCCGACAGCCCAGTACCTATCACAACCGCATTAAAGATGGAAAAATTGTATCAATTATTGAGATGATTGTTATGGGACTACTGTGGTAATGAGTTTAGCCTGCTGCTTTGTGATAGACGCCTGCTGAAAGACAGATCATCATAGCTTCTAGTTGCCTTAGGTGTTTACATTCTGCCAGAAGTGCACAGAACTGTGTGACCATTTCACTGGATGTTTCAGACACAAAATATTACGGTCTTCCTTGCTGTGGGGCTAAGACATGGACTCAAACTGGGTTCCATATGTTAGGGTGACCATATTTTGACTTCAGAAAATGAAGACACCCGGCTTCACCTCAAGATACTGACATTATCACACGCTATTTAAGTATTGTTGTATTCTGTGCAAAGCACCTAAAAACCCTAAGAAAATATTTTAGTGAAACAAGCCGCTTAGCATTATTTTGTTATTCTTGCTGTAAAAGTGTTGTAAAAGCTGCTGTGAGTTTGTCTTTGTATCCCTATTTTTCAGGACTACTTCTGCTTTCAAGATGTGGCTGTTGTAGTGCTTTACTGTGTGTTTTAGGTGGCATAACAGGGTGGAATAACAGACAAAAACAAAAAATGGAATTGAATTTTTACAGGTTTTTACTAAATAAGACACTCAGAATGTACATCAATAAAACAACGACAAGTATTTTAGTTTGTTCGAGTATATTTTTATTTTGGGTCTCTTATCTATATCATGCCACCTGTTTTTTGGCACCTGGTTGAACTCCAAATATCAGCTCCTCTCAAGTTGTAAACTAAAGCATCTGTGGCCGGTCCTGTTCCTGTGGTTTCTCTCCACTGGTCTGTTACAAATTATGAACAAAATGAACAAATGACCCAAAAAAATAGAGGCAATCATCAACAAAAATACACAACAATGGGTATGCATTCTTGAGAGTGGTTTACAGTAGCTCTAGATGTAAAGTGTGGTGCAATATAAATAGAATCTGACTGATTACCAGTCTATAAGCTCAATTTATACATTATTATTACTTAGATTTATCGTCAATTATCTAAAACTAAACTACATTAGACACTAATGGCTCCATGATTTATGTGTGTCTATGTGTGTGTGTGTGTGTGTGTGTGTGCGTGTGCGTGTGTGTGTGTGTGTTTATTCTACATTTATTATATTTTGGACCTGATGTTTGCTAAAAAAAAAAAAAGTCTCCATCTGGATTTAAGTAAGTAGGCAAGAGCCTCCCAGATAACTACTGCTGTGATAAATATAAATATAACTGTAGCTAATTCTCATCTCTTAAGCAACCATGAGTTTGTAAAGAGCATAAACATTAGACCATGTTTCAGTGGAAAAAGGTCAAGTGGTCTCACGAGTCCAGACTAACCCTGTTCCAGAGAGATGGACTCATCGGAGTGAGAAGAGATCATCAAGAAAGATATCATTTTCACCTTCATTTTTATTTTGACCTCCATTAAATCGATGCAAAAATGGTAAATAGACTGCATATATATATATATATTTATATATATATATATATGTGTGTGTGTGTGTGTGTGTGTGTGTGTGTGTGGGTGTGTGTGTG
>JAPQRP010000010.1:14454715-14470621 GCA_037367295.1 Apogon hyalosoma | reverse complement strand
GGGGGCTGGGGGTGGGGGGGTGGGTGGAAACACAGGGAGGAAATGGCACTCCACCCTGATTCTGTGACCGAGAACAAAGACAACCTCTTCCCCTCACACTCTGTAACAGTCCACTGTACTGCTCATGGAGACACAGAGCTACAATGTACAAGTCCATGCGCTCAGAGCTACAACATCCAGATTTACTGCACATATAAAACATATCATTCAGAACTAAACCCGATCCACAAGTCTAGTAGTCATGCTCTGTAATCAGGAGCTCTGCCAAGATAACACATACCAGTCAGGAAACGTGGGGGTGTGTGATTGTGAGAGTGTGTGTGATCGTCTGACGTACCCCTGTCCTGAAGCCACGCCCACTACTCTCTCAAACGTCTCCCGGAGAGGCCAGATTTCCCTCCGACCTCATGACTCAATGACTCACGGCAGGCTCGGTCAGGTGAGCAAGCAGTTAGTTATAGGAGATTGTTGTTTTACAAGAGGCCGGTCTTTAGACAATCTGCTTGCCAAGCCGTCCTGATCACTTACATAAGAGCCCCAGGTCCAGCGAGTTCGGAAATACCTCTATCCTCATTATAACCCTAACCATTGCCAGGGCAGATTATGAAATTTAATCTACTTCACTGACAACACAAAGACGTTATGCTCACAGTGACTGCCTCGTGCGGAATCTTTTCTAACATCATCCAAACATAAAACTCATATAGTAGCAGTAAGTCAGCAACCACAACTGAAGCCTGCCACTGAAGGTAATATAAAAATTCATTATAAAGTAATAGTTGATGTTCTAAAAATATTAATTACTTGCTCCTTTTGTTCAAGCTCCCGATCTATAGCAGAAAATTAATTTGGGAGATAGACTCATATTCTGTAATATTAAAAATAAAATAAACAGACAACTATTGGAATGGATGCAAAATTATGTAAAAAATGCTTTAAACCAATTGCTCATAAAATAAAAATGTCCTTTTTTTATTGTTTTGTACTCTTCTAAAATTAAAGTAAGTGTGCAAGAAATGCATGAGTGTGTAAAAACACAGCTGAGATTCTTCCAGATGATCCCAGTGATTTAACATTCCTTGTGGTGAAAGCATGGGGGGGTTAGCGAGAGAGGAGACGGCAAAGTTGATTATACAATCCTCCTCTTATCTGTCTTTTACACTCTCCCTCTGAAAAAATTAAATGTCGTGCAGAGGGTGTTATTGGTGGAGGGCTTTATATCTGCAAATACACAAAAGTCAGTTATTTATGAGTGGGTGCAAAAACTCACCACCGTTGTTGTGCTGTTGTGGGTCCTGAGCTGGGTTCTCCACAGGAAGACTCTGTCCCATGATCCAGCCCCTGAGGGGCCTCTACCTGTCCTGCACCCAGAAACTGCACACTAACCTGGACAGATGAGTCGCTACACCTGCCTTTGTCCTGCTTCAACTCCGTCTACAGTCTCTGTCTCCGTTTCTTCTCCTCCTCTGTTTTCTCTCTTTTACCCTTCCTCAACACCGTTCACTTGAGTCCTTCCCTGATCCCTCCCTCTTGCAATCTCCTTAAGACCTTCCCTCCTCCAGGACTTGGACTCTCTCTCCCCCTCGTTCGCTGACCCTCCCTCCTTGGCTCATAGCACAGGTCAGCACTCACTCAAAGATGCCTACCATTCCTGGGAGAAAGACGAGTTATGCTTTCAACTTGATGTGTGCAGCAGCCAAATGTGTATTCGGCACAGTACATGCATCCCCTAACGCATGTCCAGTGTAATCTGTGTTATGTGGTACAATGTGATTCAACAAACCTAGTGCTTACACACACTTAACAACTCTTTGAGCCAAAATAGAAAAAGGGACTAGACTCAGACCACATTGTAAACAGGCTTTCCACAAAACTATTCAATATGCTATTTTGGCATCAATGTTCAAAGAAAATCACCAAAACGTCAAGTCAGAACTATGTGCCTAACTGACTAATGCCGCATTTACTTACATTCTACATAAAATGACAAGACACTCACTTAAAAATGTCTCCTTTAATTACTTCTTAAAGTTTTAATGCTCCTCTTCTGACAAAAACTCTTAATCAATCAAGTGTGAATGTAAAGCATAGAGCAGAAAGAAACTGGAGCAGATTCAATCAGGGCTCTCAATTAGAGCTGCATAAAGGTCAACAATGTCTGAGAGGCTGCTCCGTGTCAACATGAAAACAATACACCAAAATTACAGCATCTATTCACTGAGCGAACTTATTAAGTGGAAGAAATGAATGATAAACAAGTTCATCTGACATAGGAATATTCATTGATCAGGCGTACAGTATGTATGCTGCCGATGTTTCGCTGCTACTACTATTGTTCAGTAATAGCGGAGGGTGTTTATCATGCTGCTCACCTCTTTTTAAGCCCCCAGACACCATTTTATGCACATCTTCGAGTCTCTTATCACAATTTGAGCAGTCTTGAATGCATTAGCATGACTTTGAAACATGTTTGCCAAGGAGAGCTGCGCTGTTTAGGGTTTGAATGTAGAGAGCCAAGCAAAAAAAAAGGAAGAGAGTGAAGACTTTCTCTGAACTGAAAGAAAGGAAGGGAAGAGTGCCGAATGGACCCCCGAATTAGCGCCTTGATTCCTTTTGAGGTTTGAGTGTCTTCAGAAAACCTTGTCTAACTGTGCCTCGGAGGAATCCAGAGAACTGAGCTGTGTCATTATGCCTGGATAGATCAGAGTTTTCTTAGCGTTTGGCTGCATCTTGGCTGTTTCTAAAGATGGAGAGCTTGTGTGTTTGACAGCGTTCCTTTTCTCTCCCTGTGCCCCACATACAGCCTCCACACCGGGCCGGCTTCCAGAGAGAGCTGAGCCAATCCACATGAGCCTAGAACCTGTTGGCCTGACCTGGATAACAGACTGGGCCGGGCCACTTCATCAGGCAGGCAGACTGAGGTAGGTACATACATACTACTTACACCTAAAGACCATGTCCAGCAACACAAGGGCTGACGCCTGCATCTTCATGGCTCTACAATGAACTTTACCACTGTTGCAAGTCTAGCTTCTTCTGATGCCAGACTTTTAAATGTTCTTCTCTATCAAATTTAATAAAGCTAATCTTGCTACAACATGTATACCAGATGTATGGAGCCAAAACTATGACTTTAATGTTTGATATTGAAAATAAAATTTTGCATTGAAAACACACCCTGAAACTGAAAAGAGAAACATTGGCATTGAAAAAAGTGTACTGTAAAAAATTGTAATGACATCAAAACAGGTATTGACATTGATAACGTTTCGCTGAAGTTTAAAACATGGACATTAAATGTTATATTATGACACTGTTCCTGGAAGGGGAGTCAAGGGGTATTGTTTTTGGTTCGGTTTGTTTGTTCGTTTAACACTCTAGCAGCAAACTATTGGTTGAATTCAAACCAAATTGGGTTTATAGATTGCCAGTGACCCAGAATAGATGTGGTTACATTTTGGGAAAAGTAGATCAAAGGTCACATTTTTAAAGAATTTTTAAAATATTTTTTCTTCTCCCATTTACTTATAATGGGCAAAATTTCAAATGTCTATAAAAACATCCATTTTCTTTCAATTTACTTCAAACTTGGCACATGTATAGAGGCAGTTGATATGCTGACATCACAACACACATAGACATGATGACATCAGCTGGATTGATGCCAAAATAAGCTACAGTACGTGCAAGGGGCGGGGTTTGTTGTGCCTAGCACTACTTATTTCATTTTTATAATTTTTTTTGCATTCTGATGTATTTTTGAATGAAAATCATATTATTTTTATTATGTGATGTCACTGATTTATCAATGACAGTTTATAATTTCGATAACTTTTTTTTTTAATTACAGTTTTTTAAGCTTACTGTGCTTTTTCAGTTTCAACTTTCTGTCACCTTTTGAAGGGGTTTGAAGGGAAGGACTAGGAAGGCGTGATTTGCATATTATTTGCATATTGACAACAGCGACACTCGGCTCAGTCGGCTGGACCCCACCGGACTTACTAGACCCTTGAGTATAAGAGCTACCTCAAAATGTCATCTACAAGTTCACCTGGAGTTCCCAAACCACAAGTAAGTCTATTTCTTTATGCCGTTGTTGATGAAACTGACAAACCACAGTAAAGCGTAAAAAAACTGTGATCAAAAAACGAAAAACGTCATCAAAATTATACACCGTCATTGATAAAACAGTGACATCAAATAAAAATTATAACATTGTCATTCAAAAACACACCAGAAAGCAAAAAACAATAAAAATGCCAATGCTTCTTTTTTCAGTTTCAGGGTACATTTTCAATGTGAAATTTTATTTTCAATATCAAACATTAAAGTCATTGTTTTGGCTCCATACAGATGGAAATGTGATTATTCTGGGGAAAAAACTTAGAAGTCAAATGTGCATAAAATATTCAGGGTCTTGACACTGGCTTCTATCATATTCTATTTTATTTAGTTCTATTTGCACAAACATATACGTATTCTAGTGTTTAGGTATTTGCATTTATGATTTTGTCTTTCCCTGTGCATTTCATTTAGTCTGAGTTTGTCAATTTCGCTGCTTTTGAAATGATCTTCACATCATGATGATGATGATAATGATGGTCCTTTTTTCTGTTTCATCTTCTGTTAAAAAGAGCTGTACTGTTCCATTTTTCATGTGTATACTAAAAATACAGCAGCTTAACTGAACACCTGTGCTGGTGTATAATGAGTTTTAACCAGAAAAATAAACGGCATAAGGAGAATTTTGACTTTTATGATGACTTAGCCACGGGAAATCTTACGTAACAATGACTGGGGTTGGCTTAGCACTGCACATTAGGATGATTTTTAACAACAACATCTTTATCATATTAGTGCACAATGTAAAGGGAACTAGCTAATGTGGAACAACAGGTGAGGCTGAACCAAAAAAAAAAAAAAGTGAACACAGTCAAGGTTAGTCCTTACTTTTCCTGCTCAACGTCAATGCATCTCAACAGAAAAGTGTTAGAAAGTAGTTAACACAGCGAGATAAGCAAAAGCAGACAACACACAATACACACAGGCCTACGCGGATTCATGGAAAACCCTGAAAATCCACTGTTCGGGACTGGAAACTACCCCTCACTCATGCCCTGAGGTTGAGAAGATGTATAGCTGATCTTCCTGAGTGGCTCATAAAATGTGCAGAGGCTAGACAGACCTCATAAACACAGTGGATGTACAGCTAAATGAGTGGATCCACAGCATTAACACTGCACTTAACAAACCACAACGAGCGACTTACTACTCACCACGATTTTCCATTACAGAGTTTGAGGCACACCAATCCACGGTTCCTGAAAAACAACATTTCGAGCGTCAACAGCAGTGAGAGACAAGCGCTTACACACTGTCGGTTAAGACAACAGGGCTGCTTCTTTTTCCTCAAGCTTTGTTGCAAGAGAATCTTGAAAAACAACCAACACCAGGGGCTTTGGATTTATGCAAAATTAAACCTTAAACGTGTTAATTAAAATTCCTCAAAAGCCTTAATTAACCTTTCAAGTGTGAAACTATCTGAAGCATCTTACTCAGATTAAAATGATTCCCAAGTCCAAACACAGCTCACATTTTTAATCACATAAACCAACACCAAAGTAAATATTTCTACCACGCAACAAGGAACCCTGCCTGTAGCAATGTCAGAAAATGCAGAAGGTAAGTGTGGTTTTACCGCGTAGCGGAATAGTGTTACATGGCACCTGAATTGGATGACTTTTGCACACATGTACATTTAAATAGGAGTAAACATACACTGTTGAAAGTCATGGGTGGCGTGGGAGTGGCAGAGGTCCTCGGCAGCAGCACAGCAGGATTTGTTCAGGTTTCCAACATGCTGAAGGTGACAGCTCCTCCCATCTTAACCCCTCTGCTAAAAGAAACACAAAAATCATATAATAATCAGTCATAAATGGACACAGAGCTTAGAAGGAGTGGAGGTAAAAAAAATAAAATAATGAGGATTCATGACGATGAGGAAGAACACAAACATCTAGAGCTAGTGAGGAAAACACCATTTATAGCCGCTATTAAATAAATCTGCACATTGGTACTGCGTCTACATAAAGTCCAATATTGTGTGTAAAAGAGGTCAAAAAGACTGGAACATCTAACTGGTATCACACCACATTTAGCAGCTCTTTATCGTCCTTAAATTCGATTCTGGGTGTAGTTTTAGTCTAAATACACAATACTTAAAGCGTATCAGAGTATGATTGAATTTACATAACATTCTTGCTAGTTTTTTTTGCATGTACTCTGAAAAACAAGCTGTTAACATGACTAAGAAGATGAATATTCCAGTAATATTCATGTTTACATGCAATTGTGCATACCCTGATTAGAAATATGTTTTTCTTCCAAGTTTCCCATTGTTGGCAGATGCTCCACTGTGTTTCATTCCTTAAAACACCTTCCTGCAAAAGGTTAGTTTTTAATGACTGCTCATATCCAAAAACCTCTTTATATCCATGTGAACTTTCTTTGGCATCATCCAAACAGGCACACCGGATTAATTTTCCAAATCCATTTTCTACTTGTCCAAAGAATCCCATAAAACCAGAATAATATCAGCATATCTCTCGTGCTTTACTCAGAAAATGCTCCAATCTGCAAAAGGTCTAATTCAGGGTATCCACACAAAATATGCTGTTTATATGGTCCTTGTCAAATAGTGTGAACATGATCACAACTTATTTTTGAGCCGCAACTATTTTCCACTTCTGAAAAAAGAATAGATAAAAAAATGTATTAAAAATTCCCTTAAGACAGTATAAGAAAAGTATAAGTTAAGGAGTGTAATTTCAGTTACATCATGCTGATGGAAGTGTTATAATCTTAGTGTGAATAGTTTCCTGGCACACACTCAGGCTTCTGCTTCCAAATGGGTATTGTTCAAGCTATTCACATGTCACAAGTCAAAACCCTCTCATCAAAACACTTCAGTAATGTAATTAAACACTTATGCTGGCAAATGCAACAGAGGCACAGAATAACCCTTTTGTGCCCGAAGTGGGTAATACACTATGTAGACAAACACATGATGTTGATAATTATTTTTGTTACTGGCTCTGTAAAAGGGTTTACTTATTTAGGAATATTAACCCTTAAAGACCTAAACAGCCTCCAGCGACCAAACGCATCTACTGATCTAAAATGTTTAATAACTGTTGATCCACTAATCCTATTAATACATGTAAATAATTCAGGTAAAATGTAGTTTCTCAGCTTTTCATGGTCATCAGATATGACCCATTTGGACGTTCAGAGAATGTAGTGAACGTGGAAACAGTAGCTGCTTTTCTATTGACCCTCAAATTGCACAAATATAACTTGCACATAAAAATTTGCATAATGGAAAGATGACAATTTCACCAAACCTCTCGTTTTTCGATGAAATTTTTTTTGCGCTGGCAAGAGGTGGGTTTTTTTGGGCATAGCGAAATTGGTATATCACACAAAACTGCAATTGGAAAGACCATTTCTGCAATTCGAGTCTCATGAATAATAATAATAATAAAAAAAAAAACTATGTTGACAGATGTTACAACAAGCGAACAAGAGTTTTCAGATAAATATGGTGCAATATGTGTGGACACACCAGGAAACCGAATAATTGTTAATTTAGTATGGGATAGAGGGGTCATATATAATAATAATAATGAACACATCTGTAAATCAACATGATATTTGTTTGTTGCCATGTTTATGGAATAACTTCTCGTGTTGTCTTGCGATAATAAATAAACAAATTGCAGCATTTGTGATTTAATGGAAAAACTGACATTACACACTTCTGTTTTTTTGACATTTAGTAAATATCGGTAAAGTTTTGCACAGGTGTCCAATGGACAAGCCACTACTGACAACTTCTGCAACATTGATTCATCAGTAAAATCCATGGAGTTTGACAAATGACAGTGTTTGGAGACGATTGTTTTTATGTTCAGTTAATGATATATTGATGAAAATTTTTTTTTCTTCACTTTTGTCTGTTAAATAAATGGCGATCATTTAGGAATGGTTAGATGTGATGAGAAAAATGCATTTGGAAGTCACCACAAGAATTGTTTTGGGTATTCAAGGGTTAAAGAAATAAGTTGGCAACATACTAACTAGTCTTTTTAGTCTTTACCAAATAATTATCTTCTTTTAAGAGTAATATCAGGTGCGCATATGGGCACTTTTATGTGTAACAGTTTGTGTAAGGAGTCAGTTTGGAGGTTAAAGACGAGGCACATGATCTTCATGTTACTGACCCAGTGTGTGGCGTCAGAAGACAGAGCAGAATGAAGGAGCCCCAGGGCAAAGATCAGCAGAGGAGGAGGAGGAAGGAGGGGTGGGGGGTGACAGCGTTAACTGTGATTTGAGTTCAGAGAGGAGAACAAGCCTGGCATCACCAGACTGAGGCTGTTGTAGGAACATTCAGTACAACAATAAGGTTAATGTGAGGGAAACGGACAAATTGAGGAAGCTTCTCTTTCCTACACCTACCACACCTGTTGCATAGACCTGTTTGTTGAGAATGGAAATGTTAACGTCTGCTTCTGTCAAAATACATAATAATAACAACAATAGATGATCACTTTGCAGAAGCACTGACATCAATAGATCTATAAGATAATGATATGAAAATGCATTGCCTTTCTATTGTTCACATTTTAAAAAAATGTTAGTAGACATAATGTCTGTTTATCGAGTAAATGTGCCACTGTTTTCCTACACATTATTGCTTTGACTAAGTTATTACTCACTTATTGATTATTTGAAGCAATGTTTAGAATGTACTCCTAATTTCTATGCTCAACCCTATTGTTATGTAATGCCCTCCAGGCAATGTGACAGCCATATTATTGCCACATTTAGACAGCTAGAGGAGTCAAAGAAATCTGCTCACTGACAGGGTAAGCACTGTGCAGCTCAGTGACTTACAGCACCGAGTCGATTCCTCTGACAGTTTGCAGTTTTCACATCATCTTTCTGAGCTCATCATCTTTGACAGGTGTATTTTTTTTAGTTGTCTGACAGATTTTCCCTTTGGTTGTGCTGTAAAAATGCCACAAGATGATTTGAGCTTGTTTTCAGTTGTTGTGATTTTACTGCACCAGTGGCAGCAAAACATAAAAAACACAAACTGAGAGGTTTCAAAAGTGAATGAGTTTTCAGTGCAGACAAAATCATCTTTTAATGGTGAGACTGAATGATTGCAATTACAGGTGAGATATCAGCCTGTGGATTTATATAATTACAATAGGCTGCAATTTAAAAGGAGGATTTTAGGTTGACTTTGCTACAGAAATAGCAAAAATAAACCTAAGCTCTGTTCTGTGGTGATATTTTGTACACTGAGCAGAGAGAGCTACTGTGTAAAACATAAAAAAAAATGTTTGCATGTTGTATTTGTTTTTTGCAGTAGTAGTTTTGACTTGACATTTATAAATGCGTAATAAATGTGTTTCTCACGTCAAAATCACACTCACAACATTGCATCTTATAATCACAACATGGCATTTTCACAATATCATAGAAATGGACTTACATACACTCGCAATGTAAATGCTGAAAATGAGTTAGGATTCAGTGTTCTCTATAAAATACCCCAGTTTCACAGCACAATTTCAATTTTGTGATCAAAAGATGACACCAACCTTTAAAGACACTATTTACAGAGAGCGAACACTGTCTATTCTGACTGATAACATCTTTTCCCTCCAGAGCAGAGCATAGTTTTTCTGTTTCTAGAATAGATGCTGCCAGAAACACTTGGGTGCTGCATCGAAGTCTTGTACCAGTAGGAAAACCCTGCTTTGCCTTCATATAGAGCAGTTTTGCAGTAACAGTGCTGCAGTATATGAAAGCCAAGTTTCTGGGGAGGGGGGGGTGAAAAAAATAAAGCAATATAATGTTGCTCCCACATTCTGCTTGTTGTAATTAGCACTTTAAAAAAATGTATATGACCAAACTGTAACTCTAAATAAGACCACAAAATTCCTCCACATTCTCTGCAAAGTAATCTTTCTGGTGGTCTAATGGATCTCCATATCATGTTACATTTCAGTAAATTCCTGGTCTAAACAAATTGCAGCAGCCTTGGGCTGTGGGCTTACATTATGTTCAATAAATGGAGAGACAGGAGGAAAAGTCCCAGGAGACTGATGATGGTATCTGACATGAAGCACAGGCGGCCAGTCTGACATGACTAAATCAATGATAAATTCCTTAAAATGAAGTAAAGCTCTGTTTGTCTGTGACTATGATATAACTATTGTAACTATGTGTGAGACGGTATTATTCTTTGTTCCTCTTGCAGGGTAATTTACTCGCAGGGTCAAAGGTAAAGTTCCCCATCAAAAGAAGAAGCCAGAGTAACGACATTTTACATCAAACAGAAGTCAAAACACTGAGAATGTTGACTACAGTCCACAATCCTGTCTCAAACTACTTAGAAAGGACTTAAAAGTAATCATAGCTTTGGTCGCCCAGCCGCTGAAACAGACTGGAGGAGAACTCTAACACCACTGAGAGCAGGCAGATGTATCCGTGGTTGGAGATGAAATTTTTTACACTCCCGCCCAGTGCCACAGCCTTGGCTGGATGACTCAAAATAATCGAGCAGAGCGTGGAATGTTTCACTCTATCCAGGCAGGAAGAGAGAAAATATCTTTGGTGTCTGAAAGTAAGAGCAGATTTGAGGCAGTGAGGGGGTAGAGATACAAACACTGAGCATTTTCAGCCGTACATGCACAAAAGCACGCATGACTTCATGTTAAATACAACATAGGCCATCCACAAAGCGCTGGCTTGAGCAGACACATTCCATGATCAAATATCGCACTGTTTCACTTGCTGTTTTTTGTAAAAGCTCACAGCCTCAGAACACGCCGGTAAAAAAGGGATGTTGATGGCCTAGTTCCCTTTTTGAGTTGTTAACCCTCTCCCTGCTCCAAGTGACACAGGACGGATCAATATGAAAGTGATGACGCTGTCCAGACCGACTGCAACTTCTGTCACTCCTCGGTGACATGAAAGACCTGTTCTCGGAGACTTCTGGCAGCTGCCACTGCAGAAGCAGACAAGTAATGTCACCTCACAAAAAACAACCAGATCAAAGATGACATGACACAGATGAACAATTAATGACTGGAACGTCTGGTCTACGAAGTTTCACTATTCTGACAGTGAACAAATTACCTCCCAGCCTCATCCATCTCTGCTTATACTATAATCATGTTCAGACTTCCATACAATCAGGATGCTCTATGAACCCACATCCTTTCAAAGATGATAGCTTTACGATGGATGTCACCAGCTGGGATTTTGTCCTCGTCCCAGCTTCTGTCCCACAAATGCACTCACCAGGAATAGGAGCACCAATCAGGTATGTGAAAGTGGCCTGTAAAGACCGCCTAGAAGTCCCGACTGTATAATCTTCTGTGGAGCGCACACACCCTCACTGGCGCACTCTACTAGAGCTGATTCAATTACGATGGGAGCGGAAACAGCAGCAGCTGGCTGAGTTATGCCATCTTTAAATAGCAGTTCACATTTCACTCCTGGGTTCGAGTTTTGGACACAAAAGCCACCAGCGAGGTGGAAGAAAACCATTAGAGCTACCAGTGTCAAAACAGACCTGACAAATGACATTATTACAGCCAAAAGCAGATGTTAAGAAGTACTCACAGGATGGTCCAGGAAGGTATCAGTGACAGATTTGTGGCTCAGAAAATAAGACTGCTGTCTGGACTTGAAGCACACCTGTGCTCTCGGCTTGGCCCTTTGCAGTGCGTATCTGAGCAGTGCAGTTTCCACACCCCTCTCCGAAATGGATGGACGAGGGTGTCTGTTCCCAATCCGGGCCGGGTGAGCGTCATCACCGAGCCTGCCCCAGAAAAGAACCACTCACCGCAGGGACCAGTGGCCCACTTTTACAAGGAGCCCAAACCGCTCCTTGCCTTTGCTAAACTTTTCTCAGTGTCCCTCCACCTGTGTGTACACTGCACTGCAGCGGAATGGAGCTTTACTTTCCACCACATAATGCAATATTCACCACATTAAAAGGGAACTGACTGTGCAGTACCCAGGGGAAAGTGTTGAACGTATGCTCATTTCACATCTCCAGCTTGAGGCCTGAATGTCCATCTCTGCCTCTTGAGTGTGGAGAATGGGGGTGGAGCAGAAACATTTGGCTGAGAGCTATAGAGGAATCTCCAATCAGTCTCATATGAGGTCTAACTGAATCAATCAGGCCCAGCTGACAGCTTAACCATCTTGGTTGCCTCTTAATGGCCCATTAAAGAGGGGGGCTTCCAGTGGGAAGTGGAATGAGCTACCACACAAGACATGAGGCAGCATTTCTCCAAAGAGAAAATTAACTTCAAGAGATATTACGTCATGGGCAAGCACCGATAAAACCAGAGAAGATGGACCGGATAAACACAGAAAGGTAGCCCCTGACCAGAAGATGCAGATCTGACTGCTTCGATTTCAGGACTTACACTTGGAAGAACTGGTACAGAATAAAGAAACGAACAAAAATGGATATTTAGGCAACAGTAGAGCCTTTATGAAAACAGTTATCCTGGTTTATAGATTGGCAGTGTTTCACTTTTGCTTTGAAAAACCCATTTCCATCAAGACTTGTGCAATGTGAAAATACTGTTTCTTTTCCTTATGGCATCCAGTATTTTATAATGTCCTTGAAAAACAAAAACACTCTCCTTGGACAACTGTAGAAAAATGAGAAAAAGCAGAGCTGCGTAGACACAGTACACACTTTAATGTAACAGCCAAGGACCGCAGTCACTGCTGTGAAGATGAAGAGCCAAGTGTATCACGTCTTCCATCTTTGCCCTAACAATCCATGTCCTAATTAGATCTAAATGGAGCGCCGATTTCTAATTGTATCACCGAGATGAGACTATTACTTAACCGCTTGTTTCCCGAGGCAAAATATAAATTACCTGAGCAGTCGAGTCGGTTGTATGGTGTGAAAAGCATCAGATTTGGGCAGCTGGTGGTCCCGGCTGCGGACGGAGCGCAGCGGCGTGTGGAGGCTCCGGCACCGACACCGACCTGCCTCCTGCGCACACAGCGGATCTCGCGCCAGTGGACTCGAGATGCTGATGGGTGAATGGGAACCCACGATCAAGCCTGGCACGGCAAACGCTTCAACATCCGGTCAGACACCGAATGCATTTCAGAATAAGAAACCATAATCGGGAACGCACGCTTGCAACATTATGCAGTTTTAACGACAGCGCATTTTCACGGTTGCAAACGCGCACGTTTTGCAACCATATGGGATTGAGTCAACGCAGATCACACGCATATTGAGGGTTATTTATATGCAAACCCATCTGTAAATGCAAAATGAAGCTTACATCCACAGTGCACTGATTGGAAACTGGTCAGCTCTGGGGAAAACGCGCATCCAGGCCTAAAAAAAAAAAAATGACACAACCGAATCATATAACCCTGCTTGGCCAATGCAAAACAAAACAAAACAAAAAAACAAAAAAAAAAAACATACGGATCTTTTAAACGCATCTCGATTCGACACACACTATCCACATCCTGGAGATCACACACATCCTTTGTTGTGCATGGACTCCTCTGCAGAGCATCAGTGCAAAATGGAGTGAAGGTGGCCAAACAGACGCAAATAAAAGCAGTCATGCGTTCACCGGCTGCTACAGAAACCTCCCCTCTGCCAGACCTCCACATGTGATATTGTTGCTGTACATTTGTTATTTATTCGCAGTATCGGCCCGGTTTGCATCGCCCAACTTGGGAGCGCAACAACCTTATTGTCTGATGAGGAATCCTCCCTCCAAACAGTGGCTTCAGTTTGCTCCTCTGCGCTCATGTTACCTCTTGTCCTGACTCACCCTCTCCTCCTCCTCTGAAATTAGTTACAGCCGATGTAAAAATAGCAGCCTGGTCATTTCCTCACCTTTCCTCACACTTTCCCCCTCTTCCAAAGCCCGGTCCAAACATTTTACGCACTTACCGGAAACCATCCCGGGCTAAGCATCCTGGTCCTGGTAGTTCGCGGTGGAGGCTGCAGCTCCTCTGGGGGCGTTGCAAACACGACTCCCCTTTGTGTTGGGAAGACTTCAGTACCCACCAGGCTTTGCTGATGCATTGATCTGCGGTGGGGAAGAGAGAGAGAGGGGAGGGGGCGCATACCGTTATGTTATCCAGCTTACCACCGTGATACCGAGGCATGGAGAGGAGGTACTTAAACGCATCACTTTAATGAGATCAAAATAACTCAGACTGAAGCCTTGAATAGAGCCTACCTTCAAATTCACCATATTTCACCATATCAACTTAACATAAAAAAATGTTTTATTCTAATTTCTTAAAATTTAGTGTCAGTGGTGATTATGTGTCATTTTACAAAATTGAATTTGCATTTCTCTCCTGTCTCCTTCTTAAAGTTCTGAATAAGTAATACTTTTTGTTTTTAAACTTACAACTGTATATTCCTATTCCTTTATTATTTTGATCTTATGCAAAAATATTATGCTGTTGAATGGCATTTGCATGCAAGTACAGTGAATGACATTAAGGATATCTATCTATCTACACCAGGGGTGGGCAGTTAATTTTCCTATGGGGCCACATGAGAAACTTTGACAGTTATTAAGGACTGGATCAATTCCCCTGCAGCTCTGCTCAATATGTATCTATAAAAACAGAAAATGAAACAATACAATGATACAATGAAAATGTGGAGCACAGAATACAACTATTTAATGGATATTCACAAAAACATTTTTGAAGCTGTGCAAAACCAGCTCCATGTTAACTTTATATGAAAAACCCTAAATACAGCTTTGTTTGTTTGCACATCTCAGTTCATTTTCTGACTTCAGTGAAGAAATACTTAGAAGTCCATGTCTTGTTAAAATCTGCATTCTTAATCAATCCTTCTTTCTTTTTTTGGTGTTAGCTGACATCTTAATGGGCTGAAACTGACTAACAAACCAATCAGTGCATAAGCCTTATGCTGAGTACGGAAAGTATGTGCGAAAAAATGTTAATTTAGCAGATTCTACAAAATAAAAGCTGTATGATATATATTTGCATTGACTTTTAATTTGCCAATGACCTCATGCAGGCCATTCAGGGCCAGCTATCGGGCCGTGTGTGGCCCCCGGGCCTTACTTTGCCCAGGTCTGATCTACACCATATCTACACTGTTGTGATACAGTTTGACAGACTCATCACCCTGTTGCTCATTCCACACAGTCCACACAAAAAGAGCAATTCTGTTTTCTCATCTTGTACATTATGTATTGACACTAATATATCCCTTTGTAAATAATAATATCATGCATTTTTCTCTGAGAATCTGGTAGAAAAAGATATACAAGTCCTTAGTTTTGCTTTTCCTTGGTCCACTTTTTCCACATTTTCATGTTTCTTTTACTTTTACCTGAAGTCCCTTCAAGGACACACTGTCATTTGAGATGTGCATGACAAGACAATTTACATTATATATTTATATTGCACAATTCATACACATGGTAATTCAAAGGGCTTTAAAAAATAAAAGAGAAGTTATAAATACATAGACAATAATGAATAATTAATAACAGTAAATACAATAGTTCAAATAGACTGTTAAAATTCAAAATAGTTAAATAAATAATAAGGAGTGTAGATAAAACCATTTCAGTTGGCATATGCAGAGCTAAATAGAAATGTTTTCAGCTTGGCCTTAAAAATGATTATGGCAAGAAAAAGTATGCAAACCATATGAAATGTCCTGGTTTTCTGCAGGAATTGCAGCACTTACAAGAATCTATCTATCTATCTATCTATCTATCTATCTATCTATCTATCTATCTATCTATCTATCTATCTATCTATCTA
>JAPQRP010000010.1:14434538-14452183 GCA_037367295.1 Apogon hyalosoma | reverse complement strand
GGAGCCTCTGAACGTCCAAATGGGTCATATCTGATGACCATGAAAAGATGACAAACTGTATTTTACATAAATTATTTCAACATATTGATAGGATTAGTGGTGCAGAAATTAGGTCAGTAGATTGTTTTAAATGCTAGTGACTGTATGGATTTTTATGGGTTAAAGAACAACAAGAATATACAAAAAATCAGCCGATGGATATTCATCAGCAGTTTAATGAACTGATCGGACAGAAGAACAACAAAAATACACAAGCCATGAATTTTAACACAGTTCATGCTCATAAAAATGAAAACTAAACAATAACACACACTGAGAATAAACATCAGTAACATGTCCTACTTTGTCCCACACAAACACACGCTTTGTCCCTCATTTGTCTTGTTGGGATCTGGAACAGCAGCACTTTATAGGAGCACAGTGGTTAACAGAGGCCATCTAATGGCCAACTGCACACATCGCATACTAGATGCATTGTGTCTAATCACGCAAACCCACTAAACCTGAAAATTTACTGTTTGTAATCTTTGGGAAACATAAATGTAATGACTTACTGAGGAAGCTGATCATATGTTTTTATTACACAGGAAAGTTCCACAGTCTCAGAGATAACAACACTATCCTATCAGGATAGTGTTATCTCATTTGTTATCTCTTGTCATTGCTTTTTCCTCATTTTATTATTTTTAGAACTATATTTGTGGCTACAAATAACAAATACAAGTTTTAATGTAAATAATCTGCCCATGATTACTGCAGCCCTAACTGTAACACCACTAATCTGAGGTGATAGAACTTGAAGAAATTCAGGTTTTTAAAGTTTTAGATTGTAATCCACAGCGCTGTGTGTAAAATTCAGCTGACATATTCTCCATTGTGTTTTTTCGGTACTTTTGATTCACAGTTATGTAGTCCAATGTATGCAGAAAAGATCTCAAAGGTTTGCTTTTATGTATAGTATATTATATGTGCAAATAATGTTGATTTAAGCATAAAACCAAATGAAGTATGTGGATAAATTTCTGCCCTTTTTTTTTTTTTTTAAACTTTAAAGACCTATTTTTAAGCAATAAACACATGGTTATATAACCCTCACCGAGGAGAGCTTTTGCACTTTGCTCTAACTATGCAAATCATTCCTCTCTGACAAACAGCAAGGTACCACACAGTGTTTCACAGCATGGCTTGTTCTTGCATAGGTTAAACGTGTTAGATGTGGACATAAACAGGACAGGCAGCTGTCTGAGCCCACATGAAGAAACATGATCTTCTGCACTGCTGGTAAAGAATCATTGCAATGCACAGCAGAGGGTAAAACACACACTTCCTCTGCTGTACGCATGAGTTTATGTTATTACTGTAGGATCTGCTTGCTTTGCGTGATACTGAGCAGTCCTTTTTTTTCCCCTTTGGACAAACATCCCTTGTAGTAAATATCCAGCACCAGTTGTATGTGTGAATGGGCATGTGTGGGTGACTGACACAATAGGCTGTTTAACTCAGTTCGTTCCGTTAACAGCTGAATTATGGAGTGGAAACACGTTGTTATCAATCACGATCAATGCCAGTTATGCATGAACCAAACAGCAGCCTTCAATCAGAACACAGCGCCTCAAAGCATCTAAGGAATGCTTTGTGAATGTGTTGAATCAGAGTGGGTTGTATCTAATGTCATGTGAGCACTTGTGTGTAAATGCGGCACGGTGCAAGTTTGATACATGAGTCATTTAGAGGATTCAGTGCTTTTAAACTGTATCACAATACGAATGAAAAAATAACATGCATTCCACAACTTCAGCGCTTTACTTGGCCACTTCTACTTCACTGGGGTTTTGGGAAACAGATGCCAATTAGACCACAGAGACTCCCCTTCAGTGAATAACACAAAGGATGAAAAATATCTGAAAACAGCACCAGATGTTGCTTCTCCTACACCTGCTCCTTCTGACACAATTTCAGGTCGATGTCTGTCTCGTAGGCTCAATAAAAACACGTCTGATGCATAGACTCTAAATCAAAATGCATATAATCTGTCATGTCATTCATACCCACAGCCATGTGTGAACATGTTAGTATTCTGAACCACATGTCTGTTACTGAGAGAATTTATTGTTTCACTTGGTACATACTGTACTGGAAGCCCAACCATAAACGGCAGATAGACTATAGAAGAAACTATTTTAACTTTGTTGGTAGGTTTCAACAAAAACAAAGTGGAGACTGCCCTACCAGCTCCATTTCTCAACATACAGTTCTTCCCAGCACTGCAATACAATCCACTATTTTAAAAAATGACTTAAGTTTACATTTTCTGAGCTACAACAGAAGCATGTCTGTGTGAACTATTTTTCAGTGTTGGGGAAGTTACTTTTAAAAAGTAACTTTTGCTTGTTACTCCTTTAAAAAGGAATCCATTACTTTACTCAGTTAACCTCTATGGAAAGTAACTTTTTACATTACTCGTTACTTTTACATTATTTTTATGTTGCTCGACTTTGGGTAGAACCATATATCTGTTCCTAAATGTGTAGGCCTACATAAAGTTCTAGTATGGAGGCCATAACAGGTATTTATTTTGTGCTCTTTATTATAGAAAATGCCATAAACAGACAAGAAAACATTGGACTAATAGGCTTCAACAGCACCACAAAGCCCTATCAAACAATATAAAATAACATAGCCTCGATGCATCTTATGGGCATATAGGTAAACACAAAATACATGAGGGCTTATAATTTTTTGTCCAATTCTTGTTTAGTTACCTTGTAAAACTGAGGTATAAGCTGCTTATTACCTCCGCGAAGGCGATTATGTTTTCATCGGGGTTTGTCTGTTTGTTTGTTTGTTTGTCTGTTAGCAAAATAACTTAAAAAGTTGTGGAAGGATTTTGATGAAATTCTCAGGAAATGTTGATACTGGCACAAGGAACGGATGATTAAATTTTGGTGGTGATGGGGTGAGGTGGGGGTGGGGGTACACCTTACTCTCGCATTCTTCCCTTCAGTTTCAACATGTTGAAAGTAATGGGAATACCTCCATCCCTTCAAAGTTAAAGTACATGTCCAACAGTTTGAAGCATGTGCATAATTCTTAAGGGGTAAAAAAAATATATATACAGTATGTACACGTATTGTACATGACACTTGTCAAATCAGTTCCTAAAAAAAGTAACGTTGTGCCAAATAGAAAAAAGAACTATGTTTCATTATAAACTTTTCAGTAGTAATGTGTTACACTACTTTTTACCCCCAAAAAATAGTTATGTAACAGTAACGCGTTACACACAAGACTGCTATTTTTATGGCAATTTGCATGGCCATTTATTTTCATTTTTCAGTGAAAACATTGTAATTTTCTAATATTTAACTTACTGGTCATGTAGATATTCTGTAATGCTCAGAGTAAATTTAAAGGTTATTGGACCAGAACAGATGAAAAGAAAAATATTAGCCAAATATATCATTAACTGAGCATAAAAACCAATACCTGTATGCACCGTCATTTGTCAGACTACATGGGTTTTATTGGTGCATTAACATTTCAGAATATTATGGTTTTTCCTGAATGAATGGTTTTTAATAGGGAACATCTGAACATCCAAACGAGACACGTCTAATGCCACTGAAAAGGTGGGAAACTGCATTTTATCTGAAATATTTCAATGAACTGACATGATTTATAGTTCAAAAGTTATTAAACATTTTCTTTCAGTAGATGCTGTTTAGGTCTTTGAGGATTAAATACACATAGCTTTTTTTTTATTTGTACAGGAACAACTTGTTATACTGCAAAATTAGTAAAAAGTTATTACTTATTTTCACAAGCAATTGCATAAAGAGTTAATTCTTAAAAACAAGCCAGTTTTTTCTTAACCTGACAACCTGCTAAACAACACAACACCAGACACAACAACAGCCAGAAGGGAAGCTCCAGTAGACTTACAGGGTGATGGAGTTCATCACACAATAGTGGTGAGAGTTGATTATCTGGGAGGAAAGAGCAGGAGAAAAGCAAGAGTTTGTTTGTGTGTTTTTTAAGGGAAATTAAACTTCCTGTTTTTTAGCTCCTGGTTGCTTTATACAATAGGTTGGTCAGTCAGGTTCGTGTAAAGTGAGCGGTGTATTATGAAGTACCTTTGTCAGCTTGTCATAACACGGTTTAGAATTTAATATGGACATATTAAGTGTAGCCATAAAAGTATTTAAAAGTATCCTCAGCTGTCATAGTCAATATATATTTGATGATATGTGAAGAAGAAATGGAAAGATCAGTTTATACATGTTTAAAATCATGGTCTACAATATAAGATTATGTTTAGAAGATGGATTTCTCAAATCAAGGTTGAACACAAACTTTACATTAAGTCTTGGTTGATGTGATGTTTATGCATCATATGGTTTTAACCCATAAAGATCCAGTGCTACATTTGTGGCAGTTCCAAGAGGATTTTTTTTCTCTCTTTTTAACCTTTCTCAAGTGATTTATCACCATTTATTTATTATAATATTATCCTCTGTATATTGCACTTTTAACTGTAAATAATGTAGCTTCCTACATTTAATGTCCTTTATTTGATTTAGATATTCATGAAAACTCAGAGATAATTTAAAGGTTATTACATCAAAAAAAAAAAAACAAGAAAAAGTGAGTTTTGCAGTAAACATATAACAAACTGAACATAAACCAGGTGTCTCCATCCACTGTCACTGATCCAGCTCCATGGGTTTTACTTGTGAATCAATGGTGTAGAAGATGACGGTGTTTCCACGTTCACTGCGGAGCGTCTGAACGTCCAAATGGGTCATATCTGATGACCATGAAAAGATGAAGAACTGCATTTTACACCAATTATTTACATGGATTGATAGGATTAGTGGATCAACAGGTATTAAACAGTTTAGATCAGTAGATGGTTTTGGTTAACAGTGGAGGTCTGGGTCTTTATGGGTTAATCCTGGAGCGGTTTATCAGCGTCTGATCTGTTCCAGGACCATGGACAGAGTTCTGCTCCAGAGGCTGCCTCAAGTTTCTTAAAGTTAAACTCGTATTTCCTCATTATCTCATAATAGCTAAACATTAACATTAAGTCCTGCATTTTCTGTTATCTTTATCTTGTCAAAGGTTTTAGATGAGTCTGTATGATTTGTTATTGATGCTCTTGGCAACTAGATCACGGAACTGCTTTCATTTAAAATGAATCACCACCATCAAAGAGCAATGACCACATATGATTTCCGGTGATTGACCTGAAACTGGCCGACTGCAGCTTCCTGCCCTTTCTCCTCCCGTCCACACATAAATGTTAAACCTGTATCCTGTTTTGCTGTGCACATATGACCATTAAAACAAAGAGAGTTCAGTATTAACAGTGAGATCTTTTTCATATATGGACAAAAAGGCTTTTAACCCATAAAGACCCAGTCACTGGCAACCAAAATCATCTACTGATCTAAAATGTTCAATAACTTCTGATCTACTAATTCTATCAACACATGTAAATAATTGATGTAAAATGCAGTTCTTCATCTTTTCATGGTCATCAGATTTGACCCATTTGGACGTTCAGAGGCTCTGTAGTGAATGTGGAAACACTGTCGTCTTCTACAACATTGATTCACCTGTAAAACCCATGGAGTTTGATCAATGACAGTGGATGGAGACACCTGGTTTATGTTCAGTTAATGATACATTTTGCTGAAAGAGTCACTTCATCTTCAGTTTTCTCTGTTTTTGATAAATAACCTTTGAATGTACTCTGAAATGTTAAGAACATCTACATGATCAGTGAATTAAATATAGAAAAATACCTGATTTTTACTAAACAGATGCAAAATAAAGAGGATAACATTACAATAAATAGTGATAAATCACTTAAGAAAGGGTAAATATAGAGAAAAATTCATTTGCGAACTGCCACAAAAGTAGTACTGGGTCTTTATGGATTAAGCTCCTCCTGGAAAAAAAAGTAGCAAAAGAATTGAAAAAAAAAGCATTTTCTGACACCTACTGCAAACAAACAAAGAAATCTAGGTGGACTGTTATAATGGTAGTTCATATAGGGTTAAATATTAGACACAGTCTATATTAATGACAATTAATGAACAAAACATTAAGAGACATGGGTTTTTGTTTATTGGTGCATCCATGGATTTATGCCTTTTATTTTAAGTGGAAATGTGTGTAAAGTAGAGGTTTCCACATTTCTGCAGTTCAAGACCTGCAACAAGAAACAAAATGAAAGCAAAGACCTGAAGATTCATGGTAAAAAATATACACATTATAAAAAAGTTGTCCTCCACCACATCACAATTATGCATCCTGTTATGACCGGCTTAGAGCCGCAATGCAATGAGGACCACAACACCAGACTGAATGGAAAAAAAAGGGGTTATTGATTCATGGGAAAAGAAAACAACAAGGGAAAACAAACAGCGACCTGGTGCCAGTAAGCTGAGGAAGAGAGAGAGCAGCAGATAATGGGCCACTTATATGGGCCCAACCCACAACCTCCTGCAGGTGTACACAATCCCTCAGGTAACTGCCCATCAGCACAGAGCTCTGGAAGACAGGACAGGTTAACAAACAGGCAAACAATACAACAGTGACACATAACAATCCCCCTGTAAGAATATTACATTTTTGTTTTTCTGCGCTTTATATTTCAGTCCTCTTAAAATAAATGCATTATCCTCCTTAGTCGACACTTTACTATAACTTCTAGTGGAAACAAAAATACAATTCACTGATCAGAGTAAAAACGAGATCAAAATGAACAAAACCTTCTCAAATCATGAGCAGAAACCACAGTGATGGAATCACTATCACATCTTGGAAAAGCATGATATGTTCAGCCATGAAAGTTTCATAAATTATTCTTAAGTTACATGGTCACATTTCTTTACCGAGGGAATGTATATCAGCAATTGAACAGAACACAATACAAATATAATGTTATTTTACTGGCATTAAATTATGTCTGAAACAGAAACAGTGCTGTTCTGTTATATAATATTTACTCATAGATTGTGATATTTTTATTATCTGCATTATATTTGTATCTGTTTCTTCTTCTTCTCTCTAAATCTAAATCTAAAACTAAATAATAAATCAAAATTTAATCTAAATCTAATTTATTTATGCTTTATAACATTTGTAATTTGAACTGAGGATACATTTGACGAGTATTGTGACAGTTTCCAAAACCTACAACAACACTGCTAATTAGGAAGAACTCAACTGACTTAAGTCATGATGAGGTTTATCAAAACCTTCCTCATATTTACAGACAGAACTTAATTTTCAATATGATGTGGATCGAAGCTATCCGGAGAAATTAAGGATGTATACAAAATAGAGGCTTAGGTCTTAAGGGGTTTTTTGCACTGAAAAATGAGGACATGTAACCAGAATTATTTGTCTGTGGCCAAGTGGACTGATATGACACTACAATGGAATTTATTTATATAAAAGCTGTTTTTGATAAATTTAAAAAAACAAACAAACAAACAAACAAACAAACAAACAAACAAACAAACAAACATTTAATGCTTCACATATTTTCCCTCTAAGATCCATAGCTATATTTATTGTAGAAGCAGGTTATCAATTATCTGCCGGTTATCAGTAAGTTATCATTTGTGCTGACTGTGCAATTTGTTGCAGAAATGACACTGACATCCTGGGTAGACGCTAAACTCTGGCAATATTTCACAGCTGAGATAAGAGTAATAGATCATGCAATTAAAGGAGTAATAATTAGACATTTTCCAAATGAGCAGGTCAGGCAGGTGTGTTTATTCAGTGTGAAGAGTCACAATGGAAGGTGAAACGTGATGCTGTACACTGTGGATGTAGGTTAGTGTTATATTATCCTATGTGACACTGATGAGTGTGTTGTAGCTGTGCTCGGGCCTGTTTGGCTGCAGGGGTAGGGGGAGTGGAGGGGTTCTCTGGATGAAGTTGAAGATTTATGAACAGAAAGAAAAACCTACATCTTAACCCATAAAGACCCAAACATCCACCAGCGTCCAAAATCATCCACTAATTTAAACTGTTTAATACCTGTTGATCCACTAATCCTATCAATCTATGTAAATAACTGGTGCAAAATACAGTTTGTCATCTTTTCACGGTCATCAGATATGACCCATTTGGACGTTCAGAGGCTCCGTAGTGAACGTGGAAACACCGTCATCTTCTACAACATTGATTCACCAGTAAAACCCATGGAGTTGGATCAGTGACAGTGGATGGAGACACCTGGTTTATGTTCAGTTCAGCCTTTATAGGGCAGTCATTGAAATACTCTGAAAGTCAAAATTTCAACCTTAGTGTGTCAGTCTCCTTCCTCTTACCATAAAACACCTGAGCAGCTCTTGCTAAAGAGTAAACACATGCAATAAAACAACTGTTGAAAGGTCATAAACTGACAAAAATCACTAATATTCACTATTTACAGCTTCAAAATGTCTATAAAATCTCTCTGAATCACTGAATAATGTTATAAAACCCAACATGGTTCTTGACCTCACTGGGGTACGGGATTGGCCCCATATTTAACATTTGTGGAAATGACCAAAAATAGTCACTTGACCGATAAAGGGTTAATGATATATTTTTCTGAAAGTCACTTTTTTCTTCTGTTTTCTTTGTTTCTGATAGAATAACATTTGAATTTACTCAGCTTTTATGAACATCTGTATGATCTGTGAATGAAATATAGGAAAATACATTATTTACACTGAAAAAAAACAAAAAAACAAAATACAGTAAAATAAATAAATGGTGATAAATCACTCAAAAAAGTTTAAATAAAGAGTAAAATTAATTTGGGAGCTGCCACAGAAGTATCGTTCATCTGCAAACAAAGGCTAACGCAGGTCAGTTGTGTGCTTTTTATTCATTAGCTGACAAATGAATGACCTCTGGGGATTGTTTCCTTTCCGCTGTAGCATTGACAACCTTTATGTATGTTAACATGTGTGTGTGTGGACAGTATGTTCAGTACAGACAGACAGAAAGGAACATGGGGTGACAAGGCATTTTGTACCTCTCTTTCACCCCCTGGAGCAAAGTTACAAAACACTGCATTCTTTCCAGCGTAGCACAGATCCTTATGATAACACAAGCTGCTCTGCCTTTGAATAGCAGGTGAAGCTATTATTGAATTGAGCCTTGAATTCCACGACCATTCATCCATCTCAGGCCTCCTTTTGAAGTTAGAAATATTTGCTTTAGTCACACAGTCAAATCAAACATGCCGCCCGAGAGCATTTATTTCCACTCACATTATTTTACACAGTTATTCTTTACACTGAATGTTTCATTTGGACAGTATTTTACAAAGCAAACAGAGAAGGCCATAAATTAAAGAAAACGGACAAAAACAGCAATCAGAATCACTTTTTTTTTTAGTTTTACAGAATTATTAAGTAGGAGTCGCAGTTAATCTTTTTGATTAAAAACTCACAGATAGGAACCTAAGAATAAAACCAATTAAAAACTGTAATAATTAAAATGAAATATAGTAATTTTGAAAATGTTGATGAGATGTAACACATTTGTTCTTGTTTCTTTGCAACAGCCATCATACATCACCTCTTGGTCCCAGAGTCTATTTAATAAATTCTGTTGACTAACTAAAACTGTGTACAAACAATTCATTTTACAACATACATTAAAAACTAAGAGCTTATTACAAACCCACACGCTTGAATATAATGAATATAATGGTTGAATGTGTGAATATGTTCTGCTACAGAAAAAAAAACATAATGATAACAAATAAATAGAAAGTGTGTTGTGTCAATATTTACTCTCATTTTTATGCATTGATTAAGTTACTAGTATAGTCTTTACATCATTACATTTTAAAATAAACATTAAATGAATGAATTAATGAATGTGAGATGAGCTTTATAATATTCTAGATGTCATTTTTTGGTCTGTAAAATCCTTTAAACTGTTAATACATAAAACAAAGTCTTAAGTAATAAAACTAAAAGTAACCATAAACAATATAAATAATGAATCTATTGATCCATGAAATGATAAGAATAAGACTGAGTAAACCTATGTTATGTATGTGAGTCCTGCACCTCTATATGCACTATGCATGTATGTATATTCACTCCTTGTGTTGCATTCCTCTGCATCAGCGTTGGCCTGGCCTGTCCATTCACGAACACAAACACAGCTGCTCAGACTCTGCTCAGATTCTGCTCAGATTCTGTTCAGACTCTGCTCAGACTCTTAGACACCAAATATCCAGAGTCACAGTAGCTCCTCTCACTACTGAACTTCCACATCTTTATACCGTGATGTATCTGCGGACCGTCAGATTCTCCACCCACGTATTCCTGGGTACAAACAAACATCTCTGTGGCGCTTCGGCCTTCCTGCATCAGACACATCTCTCTGCAGCCCTTTGATTCCTTCCCATCTGTCAAAGGGGAATCATTTGTTCGAGTGCTCACACTCTCTCCCGCTGTTTAGTGTGCGTTCTTTGCTCCGGCATCTGAGGACTCATCTCTTCCTGAATCGGGTGAATTCTGGGTTCTTTCTGATGATCTAATGGCCACAGCTCTGAGGAACAAAGCCACCACATCATAAGAAACACAACCAAAGATCAGAACTAGCATCTTGTATCAGTATGATACTCACCTTAAGATGCCGAGGACGTTGACATGATGTTTCTTCACAGATCTCTTTGAGGAAGTGACTTCAAAGCTGTGCAAAAGGAAATATATACAATATTTACCAAAAATAATTCATGGTACCTGGCATGGATACCTTTGTCACATTTTCAATACAACATGTTTATTGATATTGCTGTGGTTAAAGATAATTTCACTTGCATTTTTTTTTTTTTTTTTTTTTTACTTGCATAGTCACTTTAAAAAGCTCTTATCTTTACAGGCTCTCTAAATGTTTTATATCATGTCGTTATCACTTCTATAGAAATTTCAGATGTCACTGTTTAGACACACCTTGGCCAGTTCATGTCATGTTTTTAATCGCTCCCTGTTTCCACTTTAGTGGGGTGGTTACGTTATTTGTTTGTCACTTGTAGGAAATGTGAGTTTGCTACTTAGCCTTTCAATGACTCCTACTCGGTTCACTCCTCAACAACTCCTCAAAGCCAATCAGAAACAAGCTGTGTGAACTTTGGGCACCAGCCTGAGATTGTTCTACTCCCTCAAGCTTCAGCTGCATTGTTTTGATAATCGTACCCAGCTGAACATGCAGGACTCTTAGAACATAATAGCAATGCATTAGGCTAATAATAACACTAAAATAAGATGTTCTGCATACAGCTCCTTGTCCCCAATAGAAGGCAGTAATGACTGTCATTATAAACACAACCTAAAGCACTGCACATCTGCAAACACATGTCAAAAGACCTTCAGTTTATTAGATGCCCTTGGTCCAACTCACCTGTTGCTGCAGAAATTAATACAAGTGTGATCATCACTGCTGGCACAAGAGCAACGTCCAGCGGACCTTCTGCGACGAGATAGACCATTTCCGAGACCATAAACTATAGTCTTACTGCAGACAGAAAAAGAGGCTCAAGGTGACACATTGTGCAGACTTTGCTCTTTGCTATGACTCGTGATAAGGACACAGCACATAAAACACTGGACACCCAAGCTGCAAGTCACTGTGTTGTGATTAAATCATTTTTATAACATAACTTGCTATGTTGTTAACCTTTCCTACACAGGTGAATAAGCTGCATGCTTTAAGGGTCAAAATATGCGTCTGGGAAATGGTTTTATGCCTGTACCTGGGTGTGTTGACCCAGATGATATCCAGGTGGCAGAAGTAGTGACACTCAGAGTCCAGCTGGCTGCTGCAAGCACAGCGTTTGGTCCTCACACTGTGTGATGGGACTCGATCACTGTTTTCCGTTTTCAGTTGCTTCATCAAAGGAACACTCAGACCTATAGAAGAAGACAAAAACACACTCAATAATAGAAACACAGCATCAATTCTACCCCTCCAACTGTCAACAGTCCCGCATCTGTGTACACTGAAGTTCCAAACACAGAACAGACAGACAGACATGATAGAATATGCAAGTAAGAACATGAAAAAAGCAAATGTCTTTTTTCAAAGAAATACTGTTGCATGATAGATGTGTATTTATTATGTTTCCTGCACTGTAGAACATGTTAAAGCGTGTACTCACCAACATATAGAGATGACTTTGACCAAGACAGATGTCAGTGTACATATATGTATGAGTCATGAGTCAGTCGACTGTCTAATAATAACAAAAAGTACTGCAATGTGTTTGTGATTTTCATATGCATTATAACTATCTGAGTTGCAGGCTGATGCAAGGATATGAACAAACACCTTGTATATTGTAATAGAACTGTAATAGGATTATAAGAAGTATTTTTGTACTTATATTTTTTCATGGACCGTTGTAAAATCACACTCACCATCCTGCATGGAAGCCCAAAGAGTGATGAGGAGCAGAAAGCCTGTTTGAGAAGACATAGTTGATACCAGTGAGCTCTTCTTAGGACTAGTATCCATCCAGCTACAGCTGTGTTTTAATGAGCTCCTGCTCTGTTTGTCTGCAGGTGTCTGAGCTCTGACCGTCTTATACTGTACCTCCTCTTCCTCCCATGATGTCATGGGTGAAGCTCCACCCACAGTTGCCTCCATGGAGTCACAATTTGCGACCCCCAAGGAGTTCCATCATGAGGCGGATTCCAGGAATATCTGCTCCTTTGTTGCCTCAGTGTTTAACTGTTGTCACCTGGTCAGTATGATTTACAGCATGTCTGTACTTTGCCCCAGAACGATGAGCTGTCTCCTGGATACACATGAGAGTGAGAATTAAGGGGTCGTTGGGGGTTAAGAGAGGTGCTACTCAGCGTGACAGTGCAGAGAAATTCATCCTGGCTGATACTGATGTGAGAATGTGATAAGAAAATGTGGCAGAGGAAGAAAAAAAGGATTCAAGCAAGGATGTGTGGAAATAAAAGAGGTGTGATGCTGATCAAATATGATAGGGTTTTTCAAGATGCTATGACTCATTTACATTGAAAAAGTAACTTAGATAAAGATCATTTGCAATTTATACCTCGAAGACTTTACCAGTTGCTGGTTACAAAAAGCATCTACTGATCTAAAATATTTAATAACTTTTGACCCATCATCATTTGGATAAAATGTAGTTTATCAGCTTTTGAGTGGCTTCAGATGTATCTTATTTGCTTCCATAACGAATATGGCAACACCATCATTTCCTGCAACATTGATTTAAAAGTAAAACTGAAACAAATGCAGTTTTACAATTGCAGACACTTGTTTTTGTCAGTGAATTATGTACTATGCTGAAAAAGTCACTTTTTCTTCAGTTTCTTTCTGTTTTGATACAATACCATTTGAATTTCCCTGAGCTTTTATGAACAACTACAGGCTCAGTAAATTATATACAGGAAAATACCTGATGCCGACAAGTCATTTCAGAAAAGATGATACTGTATGTAGAGAAAAGTTCATTTGTAAATTGCCAAAGAAAAAAATATTCTTGGTCTTTAAGATGTATTATAAAAGGACTGTGAAATTTTCCCTCACTGACATGCGTTATGATTTTATGCTCTGTTTGTGACGTAAATGAACTTAAGAATAATTCAGAAGTTCTCTTCATTCAAATGTAAATCTGTCAGAATTACATTTGAATGAAGAGATGCTTCCATGATGGCTGGAGAATCGCCCACATACAGAAAATAGACTCCTATCCTACTTATAGGGAGTAGTTCTCTGATTCATGCCTCACCCACATGTTTTCCAGTTTGTAGGTCATCCATGTCTGAGCCATGCAGATAGACAAATGGCTGCCCACATTCATGCGCTGCTGTAAAAACACATTCAGATTTGGTTTCAATGTTACTTCTCACAGACAACAACAGACAATTGTCTATCATCTGATGAATAAATGAATTAATGTAATTTCCTGTTTTGCCACTTTGGGCATTCATTTGTACCCAGGAGTGGTACATGACCAAATAAAACAAACAGAGTATTAAAATCAGATTAAGAGGTCAATTTGTTTGGTTAGAAATGACCTACACCAGACATCATGTATTCAAATAAAAAATATGTTGGATTTACTTAAAAATACTGTTTCAAGTGGTTCAGCATAACTTTGTTACGTAGATGTTAATAAACCAGTTTTTATACAATTTACTCAATAGATTGAAGTATAATAAGTATAAGTATTGTAAAACAGTGACTTATGTGACTTACACTTAATTGAGTTACTTTCTTTTTGTGAATGAAGCCAACATTAAACTTATGTGATATGGTTAAGCTCGGCGAGTGAACTGGATACATTAAAGCAATACGGGGTTATTGAGTAAGAGTAACTTGACGTGATTAAGTTAGTCTTAATTGAATTTAGTTTGTCCTATTACATAAGAATACAGCAGAGGTGCAGCAGTTCAGTAAGTATGAATGGTCCAAAATTCCTCCTGAACCAAAGGAGGTTCAACCAGGTATTTCATCCAAAGGTTCTCTTACTTTATTTTAGCAGCAGTATGGATGTTGAACAGCATAGCTGTGTTCAGCAGAGATATTCAGTATTATTTGGTTTGTGTGATATTAGGTTAAGAACATTGTTTTTTTCTTTACTTGTGACTTAGATGGAGATCATGTCACATTTTCTGACCAATTCTTGCAGAAAACCAGGACATTTCAAAGGGTTCGCATACTTTTTCTTATCCCTGCATGTCATTATATTAAGATTTTTTTAAGGCCAACTTGAAAACATTTGTATTTACCTCTGCATATACCAACTGACATTGTTTTATCTGCGCTCCTCTCTTTTTATTAGAAGTATTTAAATTTTTTAACATTCTATTTGAAATTCTATATTTCACAGTTTTTAATCTGTATATGTTATAATTGACATATTTATAACTTGTCTTTTATTTGTGTGAAGTACTTTGAATTAACATGTGTATGAATTGTGCAATACAAATAAATTGTCTTGTCATACATATCTCAAATGACAGTGTGTCATTAAAGGGACTTTAATGACATAAAGAAACATGAAAATGTGGAAAAAGTGGACCAAGGAAAAGCAAAACTGAGGACTTGTATTTCTTTTTCTACCAGATTCTCGGAGGAAAATTTATTATATTATTGTTTACGATGTGATATATTAGTGTCAATACAAACTGTACAAGATGAGAAAACAGAATTGCTCCTTTTGTTTGGACTGTGTGGAATGAGCAACATGTTGATGAGTCTGTCAAACTGTATCACAACAGTGTAGATATTTCAACACATTCCTGCACCAGAGGTTATGAGTCCAGTTCCCTCAGGAGCACAGATGTGCCCCTCTCCACAGGCATCACATCACATTAAGCAGCCCCATCGATAAAAAACGAAGAGCGAGTAACAGTCAGTGATGCAAGTGAGAGGAAAAGCTGGAGAGTCTCCTTTAATTCTGTCACAACCCACTGTTCAGACAACATGTCTGTACAGGCTTCTGTCCTCCAGGAGGTGTTTATTTTTAATTAGCAACATTACCTCCTCGGTTTTCCTCCCTTAAAATAGCCTCGGACTGAACTGTATAATTTGCACAGGCTTTGTAAGAGGAGGATAGCTCATCACTCTAAACTATTTCTGATTATCAGATCCTAAAAATAGACGTACCTCCCTTTTGTCTGTTTTCAAACATTTTTTTTTCTAATGAGAAGTTACGGCGGCAATCATTTCTGGGCTCCTTGTCAACACACTGTGTGCCCAAGCGAGTTTTACGTAATCCACGTCTCGCTGTGCTGTTATGTGTTTGAGCAGAGGACTAGTTGAGTGAACAGAGAGCTCTGCCCGGATACCATGTTTATGTAAATATTGTTTTATACTCTTAGAAACACACCTATATATAACAGGAGTGGTCCAGGTGGGACGGCAGAATCAAAATAAACCAATAAAGGTGATAAATGTTTGTGTCCGTCATAAAAAAAGAGGAATTATAGTTGAAGATGTAACCCACTTTTCATTCATATTGTCAACCATAAAGTTAGAGCCATAGTTCAGATACAGTCAAAAGGGATTTTCAGGGTGTGTGAGGTATTTGAGTAGTGATATAATAGAAAAAAGGAAGGGAAGCCAATCTTTCTAAGACGGTAGACTAAAGAACACAGCCTATTCAAAGCTTATACAACAAAATGCATGGAAAAAGACAAAATAACATTATGGCTGATGCAGGAATCTCATCCAAAAAGGAAAGACACACCAAAACAGTCCTGATATCTAATCTCACTGAAGTACCATAGTGACAAGGAGTTTAGATTTTGCTTTTTGACCCTTTGGCACATGAAAAGTAAACACTGTTGTCTGATCTTAATGACGGGCAATGGCCTTTCTATCCTATGATCCACCCAACTTTTGTAATCTTTCCAAAGAAATAAGGAAATAAGAAACAAATACGAAAACATGTGGTGTTTCAGAACTGTTACACTGTTACCTTCCTGAAATAACTGCTTAAAACATTTATAAGATTTTCCAGAAAACATGAAAAAACTTAAGTAGAAATTGAGTATTCGATGATTTATGCAAAAATTTTTTTTTGTCAAAAAATGGAGGGTGACGACATATCATACTTATTTAATGTCTCAAGTCCATAGTGCTTGCTTACAAGAAAAAAGAAGACAATTTTAAGTTTGTTAATATTAAACCTCATAATATTCACATTGGGGATACAAAGTATGAAAAGACACACCACAAAAGAAAAAAAGTGGTCCATCTCTAATGTGAACTGTTGAGCAGATTTTTATACTTATTTTATACTTATAACTGTTTCTTTTCCATCTGTTGTTTGCAGAAAATCATTAAACATTTACATTTCCCACAATAAAAACAATAATGGCACATACTAGTCACAATACACTATACTGCACTGATGGCAAAATGGAAAAAAGGGACAACCTCAGTGATGTGTAGTGCATTTTTTATTATTTTTTAATGACTAGAAATTCTGCTGTGTGTGAAATCTGCAGGGCACTTGATCCTCCAGTACCAGACAAACTCATCCCTCATCTTTGTAACCAATTCAAGTCACAAGAACATCATGAAAAAGACACACAGATGTAACAAAAAAGTACTTTTTTCCAATAACCAAAAGTAAGAAAAAAAAAACATTTTGAAATAATGCACATTTTCATCAAACAACAATAAATAAGGAGCGTTCTTGCCTGTACAAAGATATATTCTAATCTAAAATCTTTTGTAATAAAAAATAGAACTTCAGTGCATTTCCATTGACATGTTTCTGCTCCTCCTTCAACATCTCTGCAACACTTGGTTACCCTGACATTAAAGCAATGGCCTTTAAAACAGAAACAATCAGAAGACCAAATATTAACCCTCTTAAAAAAAAAAAAAGCGATAAAAAAATTTCACAGCCTCCTCTTTGTCAATCCGAACTGTACATTTCAATACACAAACCTGGACAGAAAAAGGCACAAGAAACTACAATTTGAGTAATACTGGACAGAATTTGGACAAACAAAAATGGAATTATTTTTGATTAAAGATTTTGGTCATTTACAAATTTATTCATATTTCTTTTACATATATTTAAACAGACATTAGGATACCAGTATCAATAGATA
>JAPQRP010000010.1:14392377-14434476 GCA_037367295.1 Apogon hyalosoma | reverse complement strand
AAAAGTGCATTTTTATAACAAACCTGAATATTGCCGAAGAACATTTAAGTTAACAATAGTATTGAAAACTGTATAAAAACAAAGCAATAAAAAACAACACTAGTGTAGCAACCAATAAAGCAAAATGGGATGCATGAAGCATCAAGGTGTCGACACTGTTAAGTGCTCTGGTCTTTTCTGGCTGAGTCTCCTTTAGCTCCTCCCTCCTCCACATCACTACCTGATGGTGGCTCCTCCCCTTCTGGCTGCGGTCCGGTGGCACACGAGGCTACAGAGGCTGCTAGACTGAGGGGTGCCCTTAAACGACTGTCTCTGACGGTGGTCTCAGTAGCAGACCTGTGGGTGTGGGCGGAGCTATGCGAGCTGCTATATTGCTTTGAGTCTGTGGTCTCCAACTCTGTTTTGGAACATTTTAGTGCAGTGCTGAGACTGCACCGCCCTGACTGGCTGGTTCCTGCTGCCTGGTGCTCTGACCAGTGGTCTCGAGGAGTCCTAAGCCCTTGAGTCCTGGGGGTCCCGCCCCAGTAAAATTCAAACCTAGCCAGTGAGGACCCCTCCAATGGGGGAGACGTAGGGGATGAAGGGGTGGTAGGGTGGGACCTTGGTCTGGCTTGTACTATTTGTATCCCCCCGATGGGGATCATCAGATAGGGGACCTTGGCTTGCTGGGAGTGCATGGGAAGGTGGCTGAAGATGTTGTCTGCAGGCTGCTGGCTGGGATAACCCTCACAAGTAGAAAGACGGAAAGCAGGTGGAAACAAGCTGGTTTCTGGCAAAGTGGACCCTTCCCCTGCTGTACCACTTCTGTCCTGTAGAGGGAGCAAAGAGTTCATCATTATGGTTGAATGAGCTCTACTTGTACAGTTTCTATTGTGCTATGAAGGGTATGTAAGTTAGGGCTAAACAACACAACAGTTTCAGTCAATTTATACAATTACTGATCATTTACTGAGCTATTTTTAAATAAATACCATAAAAAAATATTTAATTTAACTACATTACTTAGTAGGACACAAATATAAGAATAACCGTGCATTGATAAATAAAGTTGAACTTATGACCAAATACCAATCAGTGAGGTTTTACTGCACTACTTACAGTCACATTTATCCGATTTACCGTTTTCCACACTCATACAGAAATGTGAATGCAGCACAGCACATAGAGGCATAAGATCAGCAGTGCACACCAACGCTAACCCCAAACTAGTTGCATCGTCTCATCATATGATCAAAACTGTGACAATGAACCTCAGCATACATACAATCCACAAATCACCTCTGCTTAACCATAAAATAAAATAAAAAAAATCAAAGAAAATAGGAAAACATGTATTTGATTAAATAATTTCTTGTCTACTTTTGTTTATTTGCAGTTTTAGAGTTGATGCAGCATAAAAAAAATATTTTATTATAGACTGCAATGACAGCAATGGACACTGGCAAATGGCACCATGTTTAATTTAATATTAGTCTGGTCTTCACTGAACACAATAGGATCTGCTCTAACTCTGACCCCCCTCCATCCTATGGGCCTCAGTGCAACCCGACTGTCTGCACTGTCTATATTTACACCCCTGATGGCATGTGCAGGGTTGTGGTGTGCATTTAAAATCAGTTATAAGGGCATTTGGGCTAGAAAGTCGCTGACACTTTTTGTTTTTTGGGCTGCGTTAAAGTGTTTTTTTTGTTGCAACTGTTGTTTTACTAGTATAAATCATAACTCATCTTGAAGTTCAACCACAACTTACTAAATCTTGGTTAAATTTTGTAAAGATTACTGAGTTCAGTGCATTTAAGTCAAACTATCAAACAGTGTAATGCACAATCTTCTGGTATTTATAAAATGGCGACTACCAGGATGTGGCATCCAGTGCAAATGGTATGTTATGTATGTACTGTTTATAAGGGGGCTTCAAAAGGAACAGTTGGAAAAAATGGTTTAGGTTATATTTATTTTTCAACATATGCTCCATCTAGGGCAATACACCTCTGCAAGCATTGATACCAGCTTTTAAGTCCATCTGTGTAAAACTGAGGACCATGTGATTTAAACCATGTTATACTATATACTTTTTCCACAAACTCTCTGTTTACATTGAATAAGAAATGTACCTGTTTGACATGACTACCCTGTATATTTGGACTCTCCCAGGGCAAAAATCCAGGAGTCCTGCGCTGCACCCCAAGCGGTGAGGGAGGGGCTCGGCCTTGTGATGACCGATAGCAGCTGGGTGAAATGGGACGAAGAGGAGAAAGAGGCCTGATGGGAGACGGTCCTCTCTCAGGGGAGGGTGAGACATGTCGACTGGGTGAGGACAGGTCTGTTCTTGGGGAGAGGCTGAGCTCCAGGCGGGGGGAGAGGCTGCGACTCGGGGAACAGCTCTCACTGCTGGGGGAGAAAGCTCTTGGTGCCTTCCAGCCTCGGCGAGAGAAAAGTGCTCTTCTGCTGCAGGGGGAGGCTGCTCTCCTGCTGGACCAAACCCCCCTGGGCGAAGGCTCCTGACTGGAGCCAGGACTAGGCCCCGCAGGCTCTCGGTCCGGGGTGCCCTGCTGAGAGTGTCTGCTGCTGGTGGAACGCCCCCCCGTGGAAGGATGGGTGTCTGAGGAGCAGGAAGAAGGTGGGTCGTCATGCAACGTGGACTCCTCTTCTTCATCTTCACCATCATCATCGTTGTCATCATCATCTTCAGACTCTTCCACGTCAGAAAACTGATGCTCCTCCTGTTCCTCTGAGCCGGGCACTCGATCATCACTTCCAGCTGTTTGTAAAAAAAAAACAAAAAAAAAACAATCACATCTTTTAAATGATATTGCTGATATACAGTGCATTTTAACACTATGTACATGTACAGAATATATGTACATAGAAAGACAAGACAAGACTAGACTAGATGAGACGAGACTAGACTAGACTAGACTACACTAGAATAGAATAGAATAGAATAGAATAGAATAATCTCTAAAATGCCCGAAGGGCAATTTGATTTGCAACAAAAGTGTACATCTCACATATCACCAGTCAATCTCATATAATACAATAAATCAATAAATACAATAATACCACAGAATATAATATAATATAATATAATATAATAGAATAGAATAGAATAGGCTTTTTTGTCATTACACCAGTTGTGCAATGACATTGCAGGTGGTCTCTGCCAGCGACAGTGCACTTACATCTAAATAACAACACAAATGATGTAGACATGTATTAAAAAAATATAAAAGTGTTCAATCAACAATTTGTGCAGATCAAAGATATACTGTATGAAAGGGTAAAATTAAAAAATATAAAAGGAGTATAAAAATGTGTAAATGTAACTAAAAGTGTATTTAGACTACAAAATACTAGTCAGAGTTACAGTTCAAATAGGTGGTAATCAGAATATAGTTACATTCTTGAAATCAGCAGATTTCCTAAAGAGATTTCTTTGTAAAAGTCCACACTCATAAATTAAAGATGAGCTACAGAGGGCACTAAAGCTTCATGTCAACTGAACAGAAAATGTATGATATTTTTATTGATGTTTTATCTTATTTCACCCATTTCATGCGCGGGAAAACAGAAAAGGTTAATACTCCTTTTTTGGTGATGTCTTAAAAGGAGCATTTGCATCATTAAAATGTAAAATATGCGTCTATACTAAGTGGAATCAAAATGCAAAATTAAATCCTTTGGAAATGCAAATTCGCATAATTTTGCTTCATTCTAATTTATGTCATGAAAGTAAAAGTCAAGGAAAAATGAGGCTGTCGTCCTTTTTACCTGAGAGTAACCAAAAGCTAAATCTCATCTAAAATGTTGAATGACCTTTAAAATAATAATTAATATATCACCACGTGTAAAAAGTTCAGGTAAAATACAATTTCTCAGCTTTTCAGCAGGATCACATGTGACCTATTTAGTCACTAAAACGTATCAGTCACTAACTTCAATACAGGAAATTACTGTATTTTCATAGAAAAATGCAAAATGCAGAGGATAATATTGTATTAAATGGTGATGGATCACTTAGGAGAGGTTAAATGTGGAGAAAAATTAATTTGGAGGTTGTCACAAAACTAGTTCTAGGTCTTCAAAGGTTAAGTATAGTTCTCATCTCTACAACATGTGTTGATATACGTTCAGTGTGACTCCTGGATTCAGTCCATTTTCTGCAGCTGTGTCAGTACCACATTCATGCACACTGTTACATGTAATAATAACATACGACAATGCAATGTATAAATAATCCTGAGTGTTTAGAGTATGTTACACTTTTACAAATTTAACATAATAAGCTGCAAATTACATTTAAGAGCACAATGTTCTTATCTGTACTGATTTTAAAAGCAATCCTCCCAACATTGTTGTATGGTCAGTCTGTGATCGTGACAAATATGACACTGTAAGAGTCGTACAAACTCACGAACAGAACAATTTTCAGGAACAAGCACAAAGAGCTAGGACAGTGTTCTGTATCTTTCTGACAAACTTCACCCACTACCCATCAAACCTGTGTTATAAATAGAGCGAGGATGAAAAGACCGGAATTTAATTGAATAGCGCCATGCCTCTATTCACAACTATCACCGCAGCCTTGTGAATGGCACGGCGGTTTAAATGGTGAGTCCTTGGCTATAATGAGTGTAGTCTGTCAGCAAAAAAGAGACAGCGATGGAGGTCTAGTAGCGGAAGGTTAGGGGGCAGATCGTGAGGCAGCTGGATGTAAGGTAATTTTTGCGGTTTTGACAGCGGATAGACTGAAGTATTGGAATGTGTATTGTCACATGTAGCTACACAGTCCTTAAGAACAAGGTGTACAAACTGCAGCAACAGCATCGGGAAACTGAGGAATGCTCTGTGTTCTTCATTTATTTATCTTATACTTTTTCATATTTCTTATGCAAGGCCAAAGGGAGGAGAATAGAACATGGTGTTGCATAAGCTGTCAGTACTGAACAGCTCCGATTCTTCACAAGCCCAAGTTCATCCAGCTGTGTTCCAAAATTTCTCTACAGTGGAGGGGAAATATGTGAAATACCTCCTCATCCTCTCTTAAGTACCTGTTTCCTCGCTCTCTGGCTCGTCCAATGATGACTCAGACACTCCTACCGCCTGGCATTTTTTCCCATGAGCCTTTGACTTCATGTGTTTAGTGAGGTTCCCTAGGAAGGAACAAGAAAAGCACATTAAAATTTCCCTTGACCTCGAGAATGCGACAGAGGTAGAGCAGGATCACGGGGCATAAATTAGCTGGCACAATTCAGAGTTGTTCTCGTACCTTTAGTTTTGAAGGCAAAGTTGCAGTGTTTGCAAATGTATGGACGGACATCGGTGTGTGTTCGGATGTGCTTTTTCAGCATGCTGGGCTTCTTACAGCGGATACCACACTCTCCACATATGTACTTTCCCCTGCCGCGACCTCGCACGTAAACATACTCTTCATTGGATTTGTACCTGAGAGATCGACAAACAACAACAAAAAAAAAAAAGCATTTCAAATTAGAGCTACTTTTATATACACCTCTGATTTTACTCCCAAAACACACATAAACAAACTTCTCATATTACCAAGCATTGTGAAATATTTCGGTAATTAAATTGAAAATAGCATCACATTTTTTGGTATTTTCTTGAGATGTCACTGTCACTATAAGTCCATCACAATAATACTGCACAATAATCACTGTAATTATTTTCATTTACCTATATAAAAACAGCTTGATGAAATAGAAATGTCCTATTTCCATCCATTTTTCCACATAATTTTCCACCATTTGAGGACAGATTAGCACACTTTCAGTACCACTTTATTCATGTAACTTTTATTGCTAACTGTCATTAACTAAATTTTTTTTTCAGTAACAGAATCATTTACATTATTTTATTTAGTTTTTCTTTACAAACCCTGAAATGCACCTAGCAGTTTTTGTTTTCCAGTATTCAAGAGCAACAATAAATGGCTTTTCTCCATCATTATGTGAACTGCATGGGCTTAACTAAACTATCGTTAGGCTCACACTATAATCCTGGTGTAAATGAGTTGATCCCACTCATTTGTATGACAATTATAAGTCATTATCATGTCAGAAAAAACCCCAAAACAACAGCCTGAAGCGTAATAGCCTTACTGTGTCCTCTAATATCACATCAGCAATGTTAGAATTCACTCCAAGTTCTAGTTCTACTTCCAGCTCAGTTTTCATCTCCACCCACTGCTTTGAAAAATATCAGGTCTAACCAACTAGATGCTACCTGGTTAACTGGTTAGCTAACTTATTATTAGGCAGGGAGCAGACAGTCACCGGCATATTTTTGTTGAAGCTATGAAAAAACAAAATATAACAAAGAGGCTGAATCAGTGTATAGAAGAGCAGAGAAGGACTGACTCAGATGATGATTCTCGGCGTTTGTCAAATCAAATGAGCCCTTTCACATTATACATAGACATCTGATACACTGAATATGTGAGAGTATTGATTAGAGCAGCTTTCATGTTGGCAGTGACTGGAAGTGCAAATACATGCACGCAAATACACCAAAAACATTTGCACATACAAGTCAAATGAGGAAACAAGGCTGTCTTTATGGAGGCGGGCTGGGGAAGCCCCACCAAAACCCCAGCAGCACTCAGTCTCAGCAGCCGCCTGGGCACACAGAGAATAACATCCATTCTGCTGTGCTGTGGCCCTGCCAACAACAGCAGCGACTTAAGAGAGGGAAGGGAAGCCTGGCTATGGCCAACAACCTAAAATAGACACTATATATAAAAATCAAGCAACACATTTAGGTCTGGTCTATAAAAACATTGTTTATACACAATCTTGATGTTTGCCCATGGGCTATTTGTGGACACAGTGGACCGCAGATAATTTATATTTGAATGAATTGTCCGCTATGAAAAACTCTATCTGCACTCACCACTCATGAAGGGATGTGCAAAACATTCTGAATTGTAAACATCCAGTGTGTACAGCCTGTGTTTAATTACAGGACACACACCACATCAACAACAGCCCAAGCTGTGAATGCACCCTGTTGTATGGCAGAACCAACAACAGCAAATCATAACAAATTGTTACATGACTGTAAAATAGGCTCAACTGTGGTATTGTGCTGCATTCACTGAGTGACTGGCTACTGTTCACTAGCATATATTTCTTGTCACTGCTAAAAATATCCTCCCGCATCTCAGGAAAAACAAGACTAAAGTTGCACTTCGCACATTTGGCGTTAAATCAGCAGCGCGGCTCTCCGTAAACTCAACCGACAAGCTGCCCTTGCTTGTTCTGTAGCTCTATGACCACCGTGGCATATTGTTATAGAGAATACTGCTTCCAACCAGACGGTGACTGACTGATAAGGCCACTGAATTTCAAAGAGGCAGCAGCTGAACAGCAATAAAAGGCAATACCTCAGGTACTGAAGCAAAATACTTCAATCACCATTTGGCCAGAAAGACATTTGACACGGCTAATCCTCCTAACACAACTTTGCTCAGAGGAGAGGTTACACACATTTCATCAGTGTGGTTACAGTATTATACAAATCTGCAATGTTAACTGCACAAACCGAAATCAATCTATATGTTTTAATAGAAACAAGAGAGAAACAGTTAATCTTGTGCTGTTTGAGAGGGATTAAAGCTGATATTCCACTGACTTTAGCTGCCACCGTGCTATGCTTAGTAGTGGAGAAAGCTGCCTTTATCCCGTATCTGTTTCTTTAGGTGTGTCATACTAATACACCCCAGAGAGCCTGGCAGCCAGCCCCTTTGGCATCTCTGAAATTGGACCTGGATGAAATCATCACTGTCTCTGGAACATAAACAAAGTGGCATGATGAATATTAATATATAAAAGTGTTGTTTGTTCTGCAAAATAAAATGAGCACACAGTCGTGAATTGAAGAGGGAGATGGGGACATAGAGTCCTAAAAGAGACACAGTACAAGGCATTTTCCAGAGTGGGTCACTGTGCTAATTTTGCATGATGCACGGAGAAAACACAGAAGAAGAGTAGGTACACAAAATGTGAAAAGATGCTGAGGTGATGCTGGGGAGAGAATAATAAGAATAAGAAGAAAATACAACATAGCTGGTACTCTACTGTCACTAAATAAGCTGCATGAATAGGAGAGAAGTGGTATGATAGAGACAAAACAGGGGCGAGAGGAGAGAGGAGAGAGCTGTAGGCTGTTTATGGAAAATCACTTCTTAAATGTGTGTAATGTGTAGCTGCAAATGATGAGCACTGGTAATTACTGCCTTATCTTCTTTTAAGCAGACAACTCCTTCACACTCAATCAGGATGCACATTAACGCAAAACACAAGCCTTGATGTGTATTTTGCTGACACACATGCAATACACAGACACAAGCATATTAGAAAAACACACATAATCCATATTACGGATATAAAGATGATCTGTCTGCTCTAAAATTCCCAATTCACTGTTAACCCTTTTACTTTCACTCTACTATTGTAATTTTCCATCTTGTGTATTTCCACATGTGCTACAGTGCGAACAGATTGCCACAGCAAACCTTGAGAGGAGACAGACTGCACTGGAAACAGTCACTCAGACATTTATGGAAAGCACAAATATGTGAACATGTGGATGGTGTGTATAGCAGGTAATGACAATCACATGCAAACATACCTATACGACAGTCAGAGGTATAGGACTGCATGCAGTTCGCTTTATACTATGCCTTTGTGTACTCTCAGTAATTTATATTGCCGTAAAAACAGGTACTAATGAGCAACAGACAAAGTGAAGTTAGAGTGTTTTCCCCTTCGACAGACATTACTATCTCTCCACTTCTAAAACACTGACATCCACGCCAGCAGTGAGAGGAAAAAGCTTGGCTGCAGGTACAAATGAAGTCCCTGCGGGCCTCACTGCCTCCCATCTGTTACTGTATTTTCTGTGCGCGCTTGTCTGCTCCCTATAGTTGCTGTTTTGCTGTCATCAGGCGTCAGTTGGTAACAGAACAGATTACTTGCGTAATGAGGCACAGTCATTATTCTCAAATATTAAAATAGAATACAGTCTCCCTGTTGTTCTTACCCGCCTTCAAAGATGCGAACACGAGACGGCTCGCCCTGTTTGGACGTGGAAGGTTCTTCCTCTTCTCTTTTTGCTTTGTGCTCCTCTTCATGATGTGGTTGATCCTTCACTTCAGTGAGGCTGCTGGGTGGGGTGGCATGTACCTACACTCAAGAAACAGACAGAGAAATCCAAGATAAGTTAAAATAAAATGTCTGAAACATGGTTGTAGAGTAAATAAGTCGTATATAGCTAAATGTTTTGCAGTCGTCAGAGGTTTGGTGAGAGAAAACATGCCTATCAGAAAGCATAGAATCTTTAACCCATAAAAACCCAAACGGCCACTGGTGACCAAAATCATCTACTGGTCTAAAATGTTTAATAACTTCTGATCGACTAATAAAAATATAAATAATTGGTGTAAAATGCAGGTTGTCATCTTTTCATGGTCATAAGATATGACCCATTTGGACATTCAGAGGCTTCATAGTGACCATGGAAACACTGCAATCTTCTACAACATTGATTTTCCAGTAAAAAACTGTCGTTTATCACCAGTTTGACAAATGACAGTGGAGGGAGACACTTGGTTTATGTTCAGTTAATGATATCTTTGCTGTTAAAGTCACTTTTTCTTCAGTTTTCACTATAACCCTCAACTTTAATCTGAGCTTTTATGAAGATCTACATGATTAGTGAATGAAATATAGGGAAATGCATGATTAACACTTTTAAAAAATGCAAAATGCAGAGGCTAATATTATAATAAATAGTGATAAAACACTTAAAAAAGGTTAAATAGAGAGAAAAATACATTTTTGTAAGTGCTATAAAAGTAGCACGGGGTCTTGATTGATTAAGTCCAAAGCGTCCTGACTTGAAGTCTAAATAATTAGACCACAAGTTAAGATACTTTCACCCAGTTTCTTGTTTTCTTAAAAAGAAATGTATATCAAGTTGTATAGCAGTATATTTCTGGAATAAAATATCTACAAATTCATCTTGGCATATATATTTATATCAAACAATTCCAACAATGTTAAAATGAGAGAAATCTATAATTCATCGAGTACTATAGTACATTTCATTAGGTTGTCTAGAAGTGGTCTTTGCATATTCCTCATTTTAAGCTCAATACTTAGATCGAAAGTTTTAATTATGATAGGCATTACAGGAAGTGGTGAATGGGATTAGCTATTAATATCATCTGCTATTGTTTTCATTGAGGGATGCAGAGAATACATAATACATGCATAGGTGGATATAGGTATACTGTATTGTGGTTATGTTTACCTCTGACACACGTGGAGTTCTGCCGGCCAGGGCCACTTTGCTTTTCGCTGGGTTTGGGGCTGTGGCCATAGTGTACGTCTCTGAGCTGTGTTTCTGTTTCGAGCACAGCAGAGACAAGGCCACCTTAGTGCTTAGGCCAGGCAGGTTGGGGTTGTGAGCACTGACGCTCCAGGTAGAATAAACAGATGTTCTGGGGTCCCGCTGTGCAGACGGGTTGGGTTTGACATAGTTCAGGTAGCACCAGTTGACTGAGGTGGAGGTGTGGAGGCTAGGATAAGAAGGGGTGGTTGGTCTCTCACCCCTCACTTCCATAACCGGCACCTCTTCCTTTTTTTGACTTGTTCCCTGTGTTGATTCCCTCTCCTCCTGTTTTTCTTCCACATTATGCTTCTTTAGTACTTGCTCCTGTTTCTCCTCCTCTTTCACAGTTGTCACCTCTACACTCTTGAGATGTTTGTCCTCTTCTTCCAGTTTCCTCCCAGTGGCTTTACTTTCTCCCCCCTCTGAAACCGTCTCTTCTACATCCTCCTCCTCTCCAGCTTTATGTTGTCCCCCCTCCTCTTCCTCTTTCACCCTCTTCTGGTGACGTTGGGCCTCTGTACTGAGCTCAAGACTGGCTGCAGGTGAAAGCATGCGTTTACTTCCTCCAGCTCCCAGTGGACCATACCCCTCCTCAGATCCTGAGGCCAGCTCCGCAGACAAAGAAAATGGAAAGAGGCTTTTGACATCAGGGGAGGGGACCTTTAAGTAGGACCTCTGCATCTTGTCCCGTTCCATGTGGCTCATGATGACCATAGATGTGCAAGAAATTGGCTCCTGGGAACGGGTTGAGGCCAGGATTTGGGAAAGGGTAGTATACATGGCACTGGCATAGGTAGGTATGTGGGTCTGGAGGCGTACTGGAACCACAAGGGACATTACTGGAGTGAGCTGTGCAAGACAAGTGGCAATAACTGGCCGCGTGTCATGATAAGAAATGGTTACAAGTGATTGCCGGGTGACAGCAGGTGACAGCTGTCTGTTTACAGTAGCAGGAGGAGAAGGGGTGTATGTTGTAGGTCTTGATGGAACAGGTAAATACAAAGATGGGCTGACTCCAGCCCTGGAAGAGAACTGAAGAGGAACTAAAGATGGAAAATGATGGAGTGGTATACCTAGCCGTTCTGCCATGTGGATCTGTGTGGGATGTACCTGTAAAGGTGGAGGTGCTGCTTGTGAATGTAAATAAGTTCTATGGACAATTTGGTGGGATAATACTTCAGAAATGGTGGTGGTGACTGGTAGTAGATGGGCTAGTGATTCTTGGGGGAACACTTGCTGGCCTCTAGGGTGCAAAGGGAGAATGTCCTGAGACAGTGGAAGGACTTGTGGCGGCAACAGTTGTAAAGCTTTCCCTGTGGTTTCCAGGCTGAACCGGGAGCTTTCATCTGTAGAGTAGACAGGAGGGTGGCTTGAGTGTGAAGGCCCGGGCTTTGGACTATCTGTTCTGGATAACTGAGAAACACCAGCCCCCTCCTCCTGCTCTGGCTCCCCTAAGGTAGCATGCTTTACAAGAAGACACTTTCTCCGTTCTTTCCAGGAGGAGGCGGACTGCTGAGAGGACAGGGACCCATAGTCAAAAGACTTACTCCTGATCTCAGAGGTCTGTTCTGTTTGTTGGGGGCTGGCTGGGGCCTGTTCTGAGGCTGAGCGCCTCATTTCTTTGTGGCTTTGATGGTGTTGGTGAGCAGCAGATGGCACCATCAACATCTGGGAGCTTTGGCTACTAGAGACCCAGACGACAGGCTCAGATCTCACTGAGTCTTCAAAAGAAGCAGAAAGGCTTGAAGTGTGGGAAATGTTGCTCTCTTGACTGGGGCTGCGAGGCAGAGACGGAGACTCAAAGCTAGACTCCCCAGAGGACTGTGCTGCTTCTGCCAGGCGGAGTCTCTTCTTCTTGGGTGGCAGTTTCTCTGCAGGGAGCTGGGCCAAAGTCTGGCTTCGCTGAGGCCACTGGAACTCCTCCACTCTTTCTGCCTCCTAGGACAGATTAACAGTTTACTAATTTAATCTTGTATGTGACGCAAGAAAAACTAACTGCTTACCTGCTCATATTTATTTTAGATGAAGTTAAATGTAAAAATTACATCTTTTTTCCCCCATTCACCATTTAACCATGCTTTTTATGAGAAGCCACTTGAAACACATAAACACTTGGGGTTAAAAAAACAGGGGAGTAAAATGGTACAGAATTGGCAAAAATAAATTTGATGTACCTTGGATAAAGATGCTGTCACTGGTGGTGACACAGATGGCATGTCAGCATCAGGCTCCACGGTAACAAGAATCTCTGGCACTTGGATGTTTGGCTGGCGGATGAGGCGAGTTGTAGAGGGTGATGGTTTTGGCTCAGGTTGTTGTATTTGCTGACTCTCTCTGAGGTCTGATTCCTGACTTTCCATGGATATACTCTCTTGCTTTTCAAAAGAGCTTGTGTGTTGGATGACAGACACGCCCTTTCTGTCCTGCTGTTGTTGTTTTGGCTCAGTATGTAAAGAAACACCTAGAAAAAAAAACAAAACAAAAATAACAGATCAGCTATTATGTACAAGATAATTATATATTGTATAAATTATGTTTTGGAATAATCATATGACATTCTCTTGGTTAGTGTTTGCTGTTCTGTAGATACAGATATAAACTTTTTTGTTTTGTTTTGTTAATACTTGTATCATCTTTATTTATTGTATTTTATTAATACTTAACTTCTTTACTAAGGAATTTAATCAGTGTAAAATGTAATTATTTTATTTCATTATTGGTTGGATTTTTTTTTATTTGGAGTCTTCTTACAAAGAATTTGTACTGACTTGTACTGACATGTTGAAAAAGTTTGATTATGCTTGATTGTTAAAAAGTTATATATATATACATATACATATGTGCATGTGTTTCTTTATGAGTTCATGGATGTTAGTTATCATAGTATACATGAGAAACCACATTTGTTGCTGTTACAGGATGGTCTTATTAGAAATGTATTTGATCCTGCAGGGATACAATAACAAACCTGAGTGGGCCTGGCTGTGCTCCGGTCTGGTTGGCACTGAAGTAAGGCCTGACATGGCTACAGACCCAGAACTGGGAGGATCCTCCTCCAGACTCTCCTCTTTTCTTCTTTTCCTAACAGCCATGGCCAGCGCTCGAAACTTATAGTGCATCATCATCTGGGGGCGGTCTTCCCTGCATGTTTTACTGGCATCGCCAGCCTCTTGTTCCAGTTTTTGCTGTCCAGGGCAGGTGGCTCTGTGGGCCTCATAGCTTTCACTGTGTTGGAAGAGGGACCCACATGCTTCACATTCAAACAAGCTGGGACTGTGTTGCAGTTGCTGTTGTGATTGCTGCTTTGGCTGTCTGGCTCTATCAGTGCCTCTTGCTGATGAGGACAATGAAGGACTGGCTTCTTCCAGCATTTGTTCTGCTCCCAGGGGAACTTCAATGGCAGGCTGGCGTCGGAGCATACGCTGAGCATGGCTGACCCTCATCTCTGCCACCACTGCTTGCTGCTCATCAAATGACTGGCAAAGACGAAAACTTCTAGGAGACATGGTGCCAGAGATGGAGGGTTCTCCTTGGCTGGTAGATGATGGCATTGAGTGGCTTCTAAGCAGAGGCACTGTTGACAGCTCCTGTGCACCTGGAGGACCTCCCTCTGGATTAATGAGGTGTCTCACACCACTAGGACCAGGGGCTTCTCCCTTAGGGTCAAATGCGTAGGGATCTTTAGGGGCAGTAATTTTTGGTGACTCCATACTGCTCTTTCTGGACAAAGAAGATCTTCTGGGCTTTACACTGTCAATCTCGCTAGTGTCTACCACTGCTTCATTGATGGTGATGAGCTTGGTAATGTGCTCTATTACTTGGGTTTTGGGTACAGCAAAAGGAATGCCCTTTTCGTCTGTTCCTGAGGATGAGGAAAGTGAAGAATGAGGTTGTTGCTGATGGGGACTGCGCTGCTGCCCTCCAAGCCTTCCATATTTCCCTAAAATAATTTCAGCATAAGTTTTGGCACTGGCACTTGGAGGGCTAACTTGAGACAGGTCAGTGCTGCCAGATCCAGAGAAATAACCAGACTCAGTGCTGCCTTTGCTACCCGGGCCCAGAGAGGAAGATGAAGTTGAGAGGGAGGAACGAGGGTCATCTGGAGAAGTCATGGGGTCCCGTTTGCGAAGCCTTAGTGCCAATTTTTGCTTGACAGCCTGAGAGTCTTCGGGCCTTTGGCTCTCATCTGAGCTTCTTAGCATCTCTTTACCAGATTTTCTCTGCTGGCTTACCATCTCTTTTGTGGAGGATTTCCTGTGTTGTCCTGTCTCTTCTTCAGACTCAGTGCTCTCTCCCTCTGTGGGTTCTTCAGGCTCTTCTCCAACACCACTGCCCTCTGGTCCACTTAAACTGGGCTCATCACGACTGGACACCAGACCTGCTTTAATGCGATGGGCATGGGACTTGCGATGCTTATACAAGTTACTTTTTGTCTTGAAAGAAAAGCCACAGGGGTCACAAGGGTATGGTCTTTCTCCTGTATGGGAGCGAATGTGTTTCTGAAGAACGCTGGGCTTTGCACATGGACGGCCACAATAAGAGCACACATATTTCCCTGGTTTTTGGGGTTTCTTCTCCCCTCGTCTTGGTGACCCAACTCCTTCTACAGCCTCTTGGCTCAACTGAGAAGGGACCCTATGACCATGCTCACCCCGGGTCGAGGATGTAGAGGGTAGTGGTGAGGTTGATGAGGAAGCTGAAGAGAGGAAGCTGCCTCCTGAAGGACCTGGTGTATCTGAATGCTGCCATGCTACTGCTTGCTGCTGCTGTAACCGAAGCAGAAGGTCTGTGCGTTTGGGTTGACGATTTTGCAGGCGGCCCAAGGCTCTGTGTACAGGACGGGGGTTTGAAGGCTGCTGGGGCTGCTGAGGTGGACAAGATCCTAGTGAGGATTCAGTTGCCGCATGCTGCTGCTCTTGCCTTCCTGAGCACTCCCCTTCAGCCGCACGGCTGGGCTCAGCCTCCATAGAGTGGGGAGGAGGCCTCACAGATGCAGAAGGAAGGGCTCCTGGAGCCTCATAGGGCTAACCGCATGGCAGCAGGAAGGTCAGAGGCAGGGGAACATCAACAGATTGAGGTTTAAATCAAAACGAAGGGCCTTTTCCAGCGTGGGCCAAAAGTTATTCAAGAGGACCAAATGAGGCATCATTAAAAGGTGCCCTGAAGGTGCATGGATGCAGGTAAAGATGGATCATCACTGTGTACAAAACAGCTCTGCTTCTGTCCAGCCTCAGCCATTCTAACACACCTCCCAAGGCCTTTTCTGCATCTCCTTTGTTTGTTGTGAGCTTTAGTTGTTCTGAATGGGTCTGAAGAAAAAGAGCACAAAGAGGAAAACACTGAGTCACACCACAGAAACATTAATACACCTATTATATTCTCTTTACTGAACTTTCATATAATCTTTTGCAATAATAAAAGTAATATGACAAATAAATAAAGGGAGGTTGTGCCACTGCTGACTTCAGTAATCCCAGGAGCTCATTACAAATATTACTACAATATATAGAAAACACACAGGGTTTTGTGAAGATGACAATTCACAAAGATTCCCAGGGTCTACCACCCAGCTCTACAAAAACTTATGTTAGTAGAGAAGAGTGCCAAAATCATTCAAATCATTACAGATGATTAGAAATTATGCTGATTTGATAAACAGAAATACGTTCCTTTGTGTAATGTGGTGCCATTGGTCTTAGTGCTGTAACGAGAACATCAGCGACCTGTCATTGCTCTCGTCTGTCTTAGCTTCAGGTTTTAATGAGCAGAGAATGTACAGTAAATCACCTCATGGAAACCTATAAACTGAAGATCTGTAACACTAAGACTTACTGAAGGGACAATGAATTATGTACAGAGCATCTATGTGTCTGTACATTTCCACTTTCTGTAACATGCTTGTGAACTTCCTTGGAATTTGGAAAAAAGTCACAAAAAATGTCTGTTTAAACTGAGATTTCTCCTCAACACAGTCATATCTAAATCATATCTGACCCAAAACTGGCCTACTCTGCAGGAGCCAGAGCAGCTCAGGGCCAGCAAGGCACTATCTACAACACAGGCACCAACAGGGGAGACCACAGTGTCGGGGCAAGGAGTCAAAACAAATGTTGGAAATATAGTCTATGCTCATCTGATCTGGCACTAAAGCTAAAGGGGGCAAGAGGAGGGGGGCATTTTCTACTGGATAAAAGAATCTGACAGCAACTGGCATTCAGCCTCTGCCCTTCATACTGTTACACAGCCACCAGGGTGTAGTGTTTTTGAGACGCCATGATACTGTAAAGCCTTTGATCAAGATAGATACATTTTAATATTTTCTAATCATCTACTAAAGCTGTGTTTATGAGGAGCCAAGTTTAGGTGATCATGAAGACTTAGAGATGAAGCCATGATTAAATCTACTCCTTTATCAAGATGTATGTACTGTAATATTTCCCACTTACTACAAATCCTGCACTTCATCTCAGCTCAAGACACAGGATTCCTGTACGGCAGCCAATCTAAACACTTTCTGGCAATGGATGGGGCCAATCATAACATTTTTACTAAGCAGCCGTGCCCAACCGCTGACAGTCCCAGCCAAAGCTCATCCAGATTATCAATCATTATCCAAGAAAGACATCAACACTACTTGCGACCCTTACCTGTCAGACTACAGACATGAGTGCTAACTGATAGAAGACGCTGTGTGTGTTCACCTCACAGTTAGAGCTCTCTGATGATGGCCACAATGACGAAGACAATAACATACTATATGAGAGGTTGTAACAAGGGAGAGGAGGCAACTTTAAATGTTTACAAAGCACGTGCAACATAGAGGAGATAAGAGAACGGTATGCACAGAGGTCCTGTTATATTAGAGTCATGCATATTGAAGGAGAGGGATGGGGTGAAAAATGAAGTGAGAAGATGTGGGAAAGTGAAGGAAGTGTGAATCAGTGATCCAGCGGCTGAATAAACATTAGAAGACTGCAGCTTAAGGTGCCAGTGGTGGCAGGGCAATACTGACAGTTTTTTTTAATGAGCCACACTTTTGCTCTCTCCATATGTCTAAAAAAAAACACCCTGCACGGTCAGCCTTCATTAGAGCCAGTTTACAGCAGAAAAAAAGAAAGAGGATCACTCTTCCTTGTGGAAATGACTCGACAGTCTCAGCTCCATCTCCACGTTTCTCCACATGTGCTGAGGGCTCATCATTTGTTTAGTGTGTGTTTCCCCAAGTAGACCGAGGCTTTGATTATGGCAGACTTTTACCATCAACACTCTGCAATTAGGCATCATAACAAAGAAAATCAACAACTTTAGAATTCACTTCTCCGTTTGCATTTTCATCTTTCACATTCTCACTTGCAGAGGTATACTTATTTATGCGACTATCCTTGGTTGTATTCAGTCTTGGGCTGTTCTCTGAGATATACTCTGGAGTTACATGTAAACAAGTGGGATTTATAGGGAGTGGAGTTCATGTATGAGCTACATGTCACACTTGATGGATGTTTTTTGTCGCACAATTTAATAAGATAGAAAACCTATGATGGCAATAAATACCAATAGACTTGTCTGACATCAGGAGTGGAGAGACAGATGACATGGACGGGTAGGGAAATGCATAAAACTGAAGTGATACAAGGATGATGTCGCGCATAGAAAATACATGGACCAGACAGGAGGAAAGAAAAGAAGAGCTTAATGAATTGTCTTCCTCAACACATCTGTAATAAATGTCTTTGTTCATGTAGTTGGTTATCAGAGAGTGAGTTTAATTATCTCCGGCATAGCTGTTGATGCAGGATTTAAAAAGGACGATTAGATGGTTTTTAAGGTTGAAGAGAGCACTGCTTACATTATTCATGGCAGTCTAGACTTCCAGCTCAGAGAGGGAAACACGCAGTCAGGGCCTTGCCAGGAAGACGAGGAAAGAAATGCCAGAGTCGAGTGTACATTAAACTAAAACACACACACACCCTACAGTGCACATACAGGGTACAGTTGTACTCCACGCTAAAAGCGCTAAATCGAGTCTGACAGATCTGACCAGCCAATCAACGGCAGTGACCTGAGGTGACCTACTCTGCTTCCACTCAGCTGATCCTCCTCCTGTTTGATGAGGGCTTTTCCTTTTGAATCATCTTCATTTTGCAGAAATAACTCACTCTTTATAGTTGTTTACCTACATCACATTAATGCACCATAGGTTTAAACTAGGGATAAACTTTAATTAAATCATTGTCAAAATCACAATATGGCCAAATGCCAGATCTAGATTTGCAGCAGTGTTAGTTCTTTGAAATAGGCAAATAATTATAAATAACCCATTGTCATGCAATAGATGTTATGACCTATGAATTATACTCTTTACATGTCTTTTTTTTGGTGCAGACACCTATAGAAATTACTTAATATTCTTACTTCTGCAGTGAAAATTAAGTCCCGCCTAGAAGTGTCATAATGTGATTTTTTTGCATATCATTCAGCTTGAACTTACACAAACCAACAACAAACAGGTGCATGAAGGTGAAAATCATATTAAAATGATAAGACCTTAACGCACACATTATGTAAATTTGTTTAACCTCATCAATAAGAATGGACAAGGGCGTTCCTCAGCCGGTTCTATTTTTAGACCTGAGGTGTGAACAGGAAGCCACTGATGCAGATGTTATACGGTGTATGTTGTTTGACTGGAGGCATCAGATCAAAATGACAAAAGCTAATATTAGAAGCAGTTTGTATAACAGCAAGCTGTGAACGTTGAGGCACTGTAGACCCCTCCCTCCCCAAGTTATCCACCGTCTGTCTGTTTAGAACGACTACATGATAATTCACCTAACAGTCTCACAGTGTATGCATCAATTTGTTGTGTGAACTAGTTTCTGGTGTCGGCGTCTAAAATGTGATTAATGACTGGTCCACGGAGAGAAGACGAGAGAATGAGTGAGGGATGTGTGCAGAGATGTGTGCATGCAAAGAGGCTTTGTCAGCAGAAACAGGCAATGATGCAGGTACCTGAGGGAACCTGATACACAGAAGATATACACATATACACACACGTTGCCACTTTCATGCTAACACACTGCCATCTTTTGTCATCTCTGCTGTTCTGACTAAATTCAGCTATAAATAGCATAATCAAATATTTACCTAAATTCTTGCACAATAAGAAGTGCAGGAGCTTTGCTACAGTTTTACAGTTAAAACTTCTTTATCATGCACAAGAGTATGGCTAGCAGAGTTTGTGTTCATTTCCTCATCAATACCCAGATGTATTCATGCAGCTGGTAATGATGGATAAAAATATGGGCTAAACATTAAATTATCTTGTGTCCTGAGAACAGATAAACCCACTTAAGTGCTTTTTAAAAATCTGCTGTCACATCCTCCTATAACACACACAGTCTCTCTCCTCATTCCCTAGTACTGGTGCTAGCCCGGTGCAGGTTCCCATGGAAACCAGCCTACTCTGTGCAATGGCAGATGGAGAGGGAGCTGGAGGTCTAAATTTATCTCCCAGCATCCTCTCTGACTACAGACGCACACAGGCAGCAGGAAGTGAGGAGGGAAAAGCTTGGCCTCTGCATGCATTGACAAGCTGGCATGACCCTTGACACCTAGCTGAGTGTGTACAGTCCACCCTGCGACAGCTCAGACACCAATAAATAAATAAATAAACTCAAAGGAGAAACAGCGATCGATACGAGAAGTGCTGCAGAACTACAACTACAAATGGAAAGTCGAAACGTTGTCCTTTTTGATCGATCACAACTAAATATAAAGAGAGCAATCATTCAAATTCAGAAGCCAAATTGCAGATGGTAAGTCAATCACAGAAATGCAGGGGGAAAAATAATAGTTTGGCTTTGCAGAAGCGACTGAAAGAAACCCAGAAGACACAACCAGACGCTATTAAGTGTAAAACCTCAGAACCCACAAGTCACACTCACCCAGGGATTTCGCTGCTGTCAGAAGGAGCTGTATGTTAAGGAGGACGACGGCTGAAAAACACCACATACCAGAAGCCTCACTCAGACTCAATAACATGCAGGGTGTGTGGGGATTGCTGCACTTCTGAGGCACAGGGGTGTATAAAGAGGGATTTCGTAGCGCTTTGATAAAACAGGCCGCTCGAAATCGTCACAGGGCTCACTTTGATTAAACAAAAGCCCCTGAACCACAGGTCAATACCAGTCTTAAGTCAAACACAAGTGTCATGGCAGAGCTGGGTAATGAACACCTCCACAGTGCGAGAAGATTGCATGGAGCGTTTTAATGCTATGCTTGGCAGAGGAAAACCTTCTCCTCTGGTGACATAATCAACCATAAAAACAAAGTGACCACAGCTTAAACTAAACTGCAGGTTGCCATTTTAACCCTTTATGCCAGCTGAAGCAGCGTGTGGTTGTTGCTCATGTCTGAGTCTATGTGTATGACAGACACAACTCACAATCGATGCATCGAAGTGGTAGGTATAGATGAGTGAATATCTACATTTAGGTCTATTTTGCTAAATGATTTAACAGTGTGCAATTTATTTTTCCGTGAAAAGGGTTTGCATCCCCTCTTGGATGTGATGCATTTTGCCCTCACAGTGGAAATGTAGTCAGAGGGTTTATTTATAAAGTGCAAAATTAGCAGTATAATAGTACTAAGTCAACATAATATTACACTTAGAGGAAAAACTCAATGAAAAGGGTGAAAAGCTATAAACCTCAAGACGCATAAAGGAGGAAGCAGCCCTCTTGAAGTACAGAAATATATATGTACATATACAGCAAAGGGAAGTGTTTATAACTATTATTAAATCTGTGTATTAAAAATGTAGTATGTCCACAAAGCTCAAGAACACCCCACAACAAGCTAAAACACTTTTACACCTCTTACGTTCACATAGTCATCAAACTTAACAAAGTGTCAGGGTAGTGAGAGCGAGAGAGCATGCTGTGAAAAAAAGTGAAATTAGCAGTCATAAATGATTAAATGCAAATACACTTCCTCACAAGTGGAGCAGCCGCAATAATTAAGTAACACATTTACCATGACTGATGAGTGGAGTGACAGAAAGGAGGGAAAGCAGGGGAAGGTTAAGATGAAAACTGGATAGAAGACAGGAGATAGAGATGGATTTACTGTAAATAAGAGAGAGAGAGAGAGAGAGAGAAAGAGAGAGAGAGAGAGGGAGAGAGAGCGAGAGAGAGAGAGAGCGAGAGAGAGAGAGAGAGAGTGTTAAACAGACGGAGTTTAGATTACCTGACAGAACAGTCTGGTCTTCCCCCTCAGAGACGCTCCACAGACACTGTGAGACAAGCAGGGAGAGCCAGAGAGTGAGAGCGGATATGACTGTTTGAGTGGGTGTGTTGCTGAGAGAGGGAGAGAGAGAGAGAGAGAGGGAGAGAGAGATGGGGGTGAGGCAAAAACAGTGTGATGAAGAAAGAAGGAAAGAGGAAGACACAAAAGGAATGTTTCCACTGTACAAATGTAACAGGAGAAGAAGGAAGATGCAGCAGATTTGTATTCCTGAAGCATGATTAACATCTAAAATACATTTTTTTTAAATCACAACACTGTCGCCAACACCAGTGACAAACCAAAATTGTGGACTTACAAACTGAGGATAAGGGCGTCTGTTTCTCTAACTCGCACACGTCCAGTAGAGGTGGCACGCTGCCGATAGATAGGATTACAAACAGGTCTTACATGGGGTTTTCCCCTGCAACACAGAACCCTGCAGGCGATTCCTTGCAATTATCACCTTCTTATCAGCAAAGTTATATTAGTGTAGTGGTGGATGAAGAAAAATACAGCAGCCTTCTTCCATAGTAACAAACCCTTTGCCTCCATGAACATGTCCCATTTACGTAATTCCTCCAGTTTCAGCTCGAGTGCCACTTTGCTGCATCTGTAAATGAATTGCAGAGTGGCATCCATTCAAGCAAACCCCCGCATTACGCAGAACTCAGGCTAGGCCTATCAGCAGAGCAACATGAGAGAGAGAGAGAGAGAGAGAGAGGGAGAGAGAGAGAGAGAGAGAGAGAGAGAGAAAGAGAGAGAAACAGAAAGAGAAAGAAAGAATTGAGAATGAACGGAGGTCCTGCTGTTCCATAGAGCTTTGCCTCACTGGCAGAGCACAGGAAGCGTGAGTCACACTCTAAAATAAACACACTCACACAGCGACGAGCCGGCACACAGAACGAGCGGATGGCTGGGCTACTGATCAGAAGGCAGGCAGAGGGAACATGGATCCTCACTGGCCAGCAACACGTGGTGGCCTGGTGGGACTCACAGCCAGATGACGGCATGAGTCAAAGAAAGACTTTGCTCACTCTTTGTCAAACTGCGTGCTTACATTTCACCTGTTTATCTGCTCTCTTTATCAAAGCAATTTCGTTTTTGTTTCCATCCTGTGCACATGTCCACATTCTTCCTCCTCTGCTTTGTGTTTTCTCTCATTTTATTTGCTTCCAGTCAATAGCGGTGTTGTTCGGGCCTTGGTGATTACCCCTGGCTCTGTGTGGCTGCTGGCTGACTGCTGTAGGGGGCTGTGCTGGCCTGATGCTCGGACGCACTCGAGGTTGCTGGCTTTGCAGGGCCGTGGCACTGTATTGTGTCTATCTGAATGTGTTCATTGTCACCCTTTGCAGCGTACACCTTCTATACTGTACTTCCCTGTGAGGGACCTTCGCCCATCCGTCATCCCTTTGTCCTCTGTTCCTCAGACTGAGGGGTTCTGACGGGAAGGTGGGGGGGCAGAGGCTGGGGAACAAAACTGCCACTGTGGCGATGATTGACAGGAAAGTTGCTCTACACAGACGTAACGATTAGGAAGGCTGGGGACCAGGCGGCAGACACACAAACTGGTTGGAAACTAGAAACAGTGAGTGAAGAGGCATTAACCTCACCAGCGAGGAGTAGTGATGATGGATAACATAGCGGAACAAAATGGGGAGATGATACTAGTACGAAACGAAGCCTTAGGCCTATAATTTCATACTAGGGTGCAGACAGGAGACTATGAACATGTTGAGTGACAAAAAACAACAACTTTAAGATAGACTTACTTTGTCATTTGTAGCTGATATATACATGTTTGGGAGTCCTAAAACTTACTTTACTGTTTCTAAAAGAGATGATTGATTTTCATTGTTTTAAAAGACTATATTTGACGTACACATTTACATTTTTGTCTCATACTTTACTTGCCCAAGAGAGTACTGGTTTATATCTCAACCTTAATGATTACAGATTTCAAATATTATTTCTACTTATTCACTCCAAGCATGATACTGGCATCATATTAAATTATTTGTGCTTGACAGATAATTTTGATTACCAGCTTCGAGGACTTGAGAATTTACTCTACGTAACCAAAATCACTTCACCCTACATAACCAGACTTCCCTTCTTACTGATATCCCCCAATCCTAGACGATTAAATTTTTTTTTTCACCAAAATTACAGGAGTTGCAGTCAACAATTTATTTGACACCATGGTAATGTTAATTTTGGCAACTCCAAGTGAAAACAACAACTTTTGATATGCTGAAGAATTTGACAATGTTTGATATAGTTAGTTTTTTTTTTTTTACCCTACTTCACCAAGAAGTTTTTCACAAGGATTTCAGTGAAAATGGCTGAAATTGACAAATGTCTTTGCATGGCCTCAAAGTACTAGAAATACCCTTTCCATCCATGTATTACACTTATATGCCAGGTAAATGTAGGCCGACTCATTATCATGTGAACATTTTTTTTTTATCCTACATAACCGCTTGGCTATGTCCACTACTGACATTTAGTTTTTGATGAACCAAATAACTTTGGTTAAGAATTCAATGAGCCTCTATTGATTTAATTATTATTATAACATTTACTTTACCAGGAAAAAAGCTCATTGAGACTAAAATATTTTTCGAGAGTTTCCTGGCCAAGACAGCAGCAGCAGCAGCAGCAGCAGTAGAAGTTACACAAAATAGAAATCACAGTCATACATGAACAGTAAAATGTGTGGATACGCCTCTGTTATAGGATAAGCACAACAATTAGGCCTTGCAAATGTGTAACAACATGAGAATATGACTTGTGCAAATAATCTACCAAACCTTGCAGTCGCTTCTAAATCAACACCACCTAAACTGAGATCTCACGGCTAACTTTGGCTTCACCTGTTTGGCCAGTTGGTGTGAACACATGACCCATATAACCAGGAATCCATCTGATACATGAAATTGTTAATAGTTAATGTAAACTGGATGATTTCTTTTATTCACTGAAATTCAGGTGGTCTATCATGGGGTTCACTGGGAAACACGGCAAACAATAATTTATTTCTAAACATATATGACACCTAACGGTTGGGATTCAATATCAGAACATATTTGTCTTTTTGTTTACTTAGATACACTTTATGAACTCTATAATTTAATGATCATATATGGTACTGATAAAAGTCAAAGGGTCTCAAGATGAACGGGGATAAAGAGATGACGCTATTTTGAGTCAAAATTTAACACTGAAATCACAAATAGTGGAAAATAATATGGAAATAGCGATGGAAACATAACATTATTGTAAGTTTATGCCCCTTACTCTTATACAGGTGAATGGAGATGATTATCTGGGTTATGCAAAATAACTGTAGTTAGGTCAAATAACTGTGATAAAGTGGGACTGTAATAATTGTGCCAGTTCTATGTACAGTAAATGAAGAACATATGCTACTGACAGGCCCCAAGCCTGTGGGCTCATATTATGCAAAGCTGTTCACATTTACAGTAAATGGAAACAAGGACTCCCCTGTGGTCTGGTCACAAGAGGCAATTTCACATATGCGACACACACACACATACCTTTACAAAATAATGCAAAGGCAGCAACACCTAAAATGCAAACATCATGCTTTAGAAGAAACTTCATGTTGTTTTGGTGCAGCCACAGACTATAATTTAGACTAAATGAGTGGTTTGTGCATTTACAGACAACCATACAGATGACATATTTTTGGACTTTCACCCCATAAACTGCAGACACAGGCAGTAAAACTGGCAAATATGGGAGCATTCAGAGAGGGTTCTCTCTGTTCTAAGGGCAGATTATTTCAGACATGTGGTCTTCCAGTAAACTGACCCCCTTCTGTCCATATGACTGTGGTATTATGATAGAAACAAGATCCATTTAAAGAGGGAGCCCACCTAGTGTATAAAAGCCTCTGTGGCTTTGTATTGCTTTACCTGTTTAAATTTATTCAGTAACAAACTGGGGGCAGAGAGGACATCCGTCTCCCAATTGTGGCCTGAGCTGTTCTTCTTGGAAAAGAATGTCAAACCACTAAGTTTTGTCATTACTCAAGTAAACAGACATCATCTGCCTCAAAATACAACTCAAATACTGTGCATCTTGTTGTGTCACATCCAATTTAGTTACATTTCCACAAGGTGCCTGACATTGTTTGTTAAGGAGCATGAGAAGTGAAACATCTGTTGATGGTCTGGAAAGCAAGAGTAAACATTTTTTTAGACTATAATCTGTAAAACTGATGACAACAACACATGGAAATAGTTTACATTGCTACAACTTGCTATTATTTATTATGAGAAAACAAGGTGAACTTCATCATTTTAAAAATCATTTTAGGTTGATGATGAATCAGTTTGGCTGAATAGTCCGTGGTGATAAAACATCAGTATCTGCAGGAGTTGGCTCTGATAGTAAATGGTGGCTAATATGAGGCTTCTCAACAAGAATGATTAACTGAGGGAAAACTGCAACTAAAATAACAACATCTAGACTCAACTAGATGTTTCTCAGTGTATTAACTGATGAATTTGTTTAGGCATTACTTTGACATAGATGTTCAGTTTAAAACGTATCTAGTGTCTAAGTAACAAATACTCCATTTTTATCAGTTGGGGGTGATTAAATGGCTCTCATTTCAATAAAAGTCAATCTATACATTCACCATTTTGAGCCTTACAAAAACTGGAAACTAGAAATAAAATAAAACTAGACAAAACTAGCTATTGGAAGCTAAGGCTAGGGGTATATCCCCGAATGCCCCCAACCCTTAACCAGACAGCTATGATGTCATGACGTGAGGCGTCCCCAGGTCATGACCTTTCATTTGCACTTGATTTGAAGTCAATCAGACAAATAGTTCCAGAGATATGAACAAAAGATTGTTTAGTGATTTTAAACTTTTGAGCGGCCCCTTGTGGCCAATCTAGAAATGGTAAATCATCCAAAATTGAATCAGTTCTTCCTCTCCATGATATTGACTGATGTGGAAAATTTGGAATTTCTAAACCCAATGTTTTTCAAGTTATCACGTTAACACGTAGGATATCTGGTGGTGGTGGAGCCAGCAGGGCTGGCGGCGGCGGTTGGACCTAAAACATAATATCCCCGACACTGCATTCAGGGATTTAATAAAATATATACAGAAACCACTAGATTGTAGCTAAGATCATGTAATAAATGACCAAAGTTGCCTTACAATATTTAGTCATTTAATGGCCTTCAAATCAATCAAAACAGTACAGCCAGTCCTTAATCCCAGAATTCTTACAATCACTTCCACAGGCCTGTACTGAAATGATGAAAAAGGGCATTTAAGTCTGCTGCTCCTTTTTTTTGAACCACTTGCAAAATGACCTGAAACATAAGAAGTTTTTCTCAATAGACATGTTTAAAGTGACTTCAGTCGACTTACAGGCAGAAATATCAAACTGGAAATGGGTTATCTAATTAGATGACAACAGCTCTAGTAGCTACATTAAACTATAAAAGATGCTCGATATACATATGCACTTCCACTTTTAAACTATACACAAAAACAGATGAAACACCCAAATATAATCCAGCGAGAAGAGAGTGATCGTGCAACCAGTCAGCTAATGGAGTCAAGCATGCTAGTCTTTTGTTAATGCCAATCGATTATCCTCAGCAGATGTGATATTTGATCCGGTAAAACAGTGAAAGACTGGCCTCCCTCTGTTTCACTCAGCAACTCTATTTTTTTTAATTTTTTTTTTATCTTATGGGGTTTCTAACTTTTTCTGCCTCTGCTTTCCATTGCTTTTACTTTCTTTGAGACAGACAGAAATGCGCAATTCCAACCTCTGCAGCCACAATCTTCCTATTTAGTTTTCAATTTCAGCTTCACAACACACTCTCATTATCTTTTCCTTTCCATGGCGCTGAGGCATTAATAAGCACTACTGTCTTTATACACTGCAGTAAGTAAACTTCATGCATATTATGAGGAAGGCTACCAGGAAATCTTGTCTCCAGGGTCACTGTGGGTAGTGATTATGGAAAGTAGCCTGTTCCAGACTTAAGTCCCTGATTGGTAAATGATACCATACATAGATGTAATCTATCATTAGCTATTTATGAAATCCACTTGTATTAGCTATACACTTATAACACTTTCTGTGCTTTAAGAATTGAAATGTGAAAACACATTAGGTTTGATTCTCTGCCTTATGAAACAAATACATCAAAGACAGCAGCAGTAACAAACAGACTGCAGCCCTTGCAGGGAGTTACTGTAACAGAAGTGAAACAGATATAGACTGAAAAAAAAGGACCTTCAGCTGCATTTGGGCAGCTCACCAGCAGACATCAAAACACCGCTTGAGTCGTGTGCAAATGAAATAAAAGAGTGACAAGGCATAGGGGGTAGCTGGAGCAGATAAATATAGAAAAAGGAACTGACATTTTCAAAAGCTGTCTTAACTGCACCCACAAGTTTCACCAATGCGTGGATGTCAAGATCACAGTGCAAATTCTCCCACGCAGCATACTGTGCCCTGTCCTTCACAGTCTGACGCTTTATATTTGTTCTCTTGGTCATGGTGCATCGCAAGAGAAGATCTTTATACCTCTCATTAAATCACCACAAGTCAGAACTTAAGTACCCAGGTCAGAATAGTTACAATGGTGCAATAGCTCAGCCATGGAGAGATATTATTGACATTTTCTCAGAATAAAAAGCTGACTCATACACAACCTTTGCATGAACTTAAGTCAGCCTTAGCTCATGTTCATGTGCTTGTGAAGTTTTAGTTGGACTCTGTTTGGTACTGTTTGTTTTTTGACATTAGCCAACTATTCTAACAGTATCTAGTGTTGCATAGTAAATATTCCTTAGAGAACATTTAAACTTGACATTGATAGTGATAACTAATATTTTGGCCCTAGTATAAAGACCTACTTTTGGAAACATATTTTAAATGCATTTTATCCATAACCCATTCAGTTATTGAATGTGTCTAGCCATTTTTTTTTTTTTTTTTAATTTTACTGTTTTTACTTAAGCTTTAATTAAGCTGACAGTATGTTGTACTGTACAGATGTTAGCATAGTAAATCAGTGTCAAAAATAACAAGACTTCAGGTAAACACACAAGCATGAGTAAATTATGCTAACAGTATCTAGTGTTGCACACTGCTGCTGCTGTAGAGGAGCAGAGAAGCACTGAAAAACTTCTTTATAGAGAAAACATAAAGATGTTTGCCAAACAGCAGATTTCATAAATAAAAAAAGGATAAATTGGTTGCAAAATGTGAAATTCTATTGCAAAAAGGACCATTATTGTCTTACTTTATACCTTGCATTAAGTAACACATATCACAACACAGGTATGAGGTTTTATTAGTTGGGATTGTGCACCGCTCAACAATCGTAGCATAGTGTTATGAACACTTTTCTAAGAATAAAAAACTTCTTCAACATGCTGGTGAATGAAACCTGCCTGTGTAAATTACTTTATCTTGAGCTATCTTCATCTCTATGAAGTCATGCATGTAGATTACCCCCTAGTCATGGAAACACCTCTACTAGTTCTTCCTTTCTGCAGCTGCTGTAGTGCATCCTGTGTGAAGCTACAGCTACAGCAACTCCTGTTGCAGCACTGTGCATGACCTGGCGCCATGCCTTATCTATACATCTCTGTAACCCGTGACTTATGTCAATTTGAGCTGTTAGATTTGATCTGCTGGTGCTTTTAGTCCCGCTTGCATAAACACAGATGTGGGGAAGAGTCAACAGGTGGAAGCTCAGCCTGAGTGTGTTCAAACAGGAGGGCCAGGCCGCAGAATGTATCAACACAACCTCCGTCCCCATCCTTCCCTCTGCTGCTCTGGCTGAGGGGCACCCTTCTGATCAGGGGAGTTTACTCAAAGCCAGGCCAGTCCACGTAATTGCAACCCACAGTGACAAACAACTCCATTCAGCCTAAGTGTCGGTTTACAGTTTACTCTCCCTCCTCCGCTGTGTGCCCCCGCTGCCCATTCTGCCCGGTGCCATGATGCATTAGTGGCCTGTCAGCGAAGACTCTCCTGACACATCAACGCTTCATCATCCTTCCAACCTGATGCACATATACAAGCCTAATACGCAACAATCCGTCTGTTTGAGTGTTTGTTTCTCTTCATGTGTGAAAGTGGAGGTGTGAACGGGCGAATGTTTTAGAGAAAGAGAGAGAGTGCGAGACAGAGGAATAGCAAGTAGGAAAGAGAAAACACAAACACGTAGGACGACAGCTCTTGTTTATGGTCGTTTTATGTCCTCGAACCTACAGTGGTGACACTATCTGCCATCTGACACAATCTTATAAATGGCTATCAAATGTGTGTGCAGTGTGCAGCCTCTATATCTTGAGACTGCAGCTCCAGGGCTGAATGAGACGGTTCATCAATCACACACGACAATCAAGTGCAGCTAAAACAGTCCCTTAGTACATCTGTGGAAGAGAGAGAGAGTTTGTGTGCATGTGTGTGCACCACGCTGGGAAACGCTGAATCTGCAGAAAACAACTCTACCATAAATTGCAGCAAAGGTTGCTTACTGTATGTTTCTAGATTTCTCTAAAATACATTCTGAACATACAGTAAAAATATTTTTAAGTACATCAGCAGCAAAATGCCCTAGTTATTGTAGATAATCCACAGATTTTCTTGCAAATAAATACGTCCAAGAAAAAAAGTGTTCATAGGCAATAAAATGGTGCATTCAAGCTCCTCATATCATGTTTTTGTGGGTGGTTTTTTTCATAATTTGGGTGAGTTTGCATGGTCTCCCTATGGGGAAAACCCTCTGCGAGTTGAAACATGTAGTTAGGGTGAACTGGCAGCTCTACGGTGCTCCTAAGTAAATGTGAGTATCAATGGTTGTCTTTATTAGACTTTTATAGACTTTTCTAAGTTGTAACCTGCCTCTTGTCCATTGTCAACTCCTGTGACCACGTAAAACATGAAACTAATGGATGAACAGGTGAAAAGAAGCTTCAGTATTAGTTTTTTTTTCCCACATCTTGCCAGTGTCACTAGCATTATCTTTCAGAAATCTAAACAGAAGTCCCTGAGTTCTGTTTGCTCTCACCATCTACTGTTACGTTACAAAATAATCATCTATATTGGGAACAAACATGTTTTTTTGGTTTTTTTTTTAAAGTACAACAGCAAATATTAGTAATCAAGTACACCAAAAACTAGTGTTTGTATATGTTACAGTAAAGAAGTAAAATATTGGTAACTCTAACACATAACTTTGTTGAAATGCTTCTAAGTTGACTGTCACATCAAATTTAAAAAAATATATATATCATTCAATAATAGTTCAGCAATATTAATGTTCAGCTTTCGTACAGTGAACATTGGGGATTATAAATAAAAAGAGCTAGTAGATAAATTAATGAATATTGTTGTGACATGATTATATCTATCCCCTACAACTGCCTGTGGTAGTAGACAATGTCTTATATTATGCTTCTTAAAGAGGTCATATTTTGCTATTTTGGGCCCTAATAGTTCATAAAGTTTGAATTTGAACCCTCCAGGTGGTGCAAAGCTATCTTTATATTCATTCCAGCGAAAATTGAGTGGATTTCTACAACCTGTTTTAATTCCTGCTTAAGTTGTTATGTTTTATAACTAGTTATGTCACAACATTTGCACATATAAGGTCAAGGCTGAATCCCAATCCAGCCCTTACCCCTACCCCTCCGTTTTGCGCATACACGTGAAGGGGTAGTGTTGTCCCGATTCTCGATTAGACGGAGGGGAAGGGCTAAGGGGGAAGGCTGTATAGCCCTTGTAATGGAGATTTTTTTTAGGACCACACTATGAACAGAGGGGTAGGAGAAATTTCCCATAATTCTGTTCGAATTATTGGCAAAATGGAGGTAAACACAGCCAAAATGGGCAGCAGTGCGATGAAAGAAACACACAAATGTACATATTTTCTTCATTAACAACTTAATCATTTAATCGACTGTTTAATGCTATTTCCAGATCGCATTCCTGTGGTTTATAGATGATAACCGCAAAAAGATATCCAAAGCGCATGCAACAGAGACAGTTACAGCTGCTGACGGCATGATGAATACTTTCAGTAACAAAGTCGCATCTGTTTATAGCGGCATCGATGGCTGCTGATGACATAACAGGTCGCAAAGGGTCGTCTCATTTCATAGGGGAATGTTTCAAACCCCTACCCCTTGCACCTCTGTTTCAAGGGGTAGTGCCAAGTGTAAGGGCCAAGGGACAAGGGTAAGGGGGAGGGCTAAAGGGTAAATTGGGATTGGGCCCAAGACTTCTGACAAACATTTCTCCGAGTACATCGTAATTGTTTGTCAACAGCAGTGGTTGTAGTCCATACTGAATATATGTCCAAACTTCGAGCCGATTACCTAAAATGTTCAGTTGTTGGTTGGACAGAGCAGCGCAGCCAACAACCTGAAGGGGGCGGGGTGCGAAGTGGCTCATTTGCATTTAAAGGGCCAGCGCTCAAAATGACCTTTCTCATGTCATTACTCAGAAATAGGGTTGAAGATGGACCTGTGGAGTTGAATTAATGAAGAATTCAGACCCAAGTATAGCATTTACAGTTTCTGTAGACCATAGGGAAATGTTTTAAAATGCATAATTCCATTTTAAAAAGCAAAATATCACACCTTTAAATGAAATTACCAACTTTGAGGGAAAATAATGGCTTTACATTTGGATTTCTTTTTCAATGCTTGGTTCCAAATGTAACTAATTACTTTAAGTCTAATGATCAGTAACGTAAAACGACTTATTTAATCATTATTTATCACAGTAAATTCATAATGTGTTGAATATACTGACTTTCTACTTCATCTACCTGTACACATACCTCCACAGAGACTATCTACGGTTTATACTTGTTTCAGAACATCACTGAAATTAGTGACATATATAAAGGGAAGTATTAAACCCAATATGCTGTGTTTTCATGGGTGTAAGTTTACAAATTTGTTGATTGAAAACCGTGTGGTTGTGACATTTAACAATTGTGTGTGGGTGACTGATGCTTTTGGGTTTGGTGATGATGGAGTTAGATTTAATGAGATGGGACACGTCACATCATCGCGCTGCTTTCACCGCGCTAGTCTTATCTTTCCAGTAACAGTCGTCAACAACAGAGAGCTAAAGAAACAGAGACTTGCCTTACTGTAAACACAAGGTCGAGAGGCATTAAGATGTCAGGATGTGTGTCAGTACCTGCACGCTGCTTAGTAACAAAGTGCCAGGGACAAGCAAACATACACAGGTGTCAATTTCTCCAGAACCACAACGCACATTAATACAAGGAAATATGTGACAATGTTTAACAAACATTTTGTTCTGATGTTATAATAACAGAAGCCCTTTATATATTTGTGCTGTTAGTCAGACATGAATTCTGCAAACCAGCTGGCCCACTTTGCATTAACAGACAGACAGAAATGTGTCACTAACTGTACTCTGATGCTGGCAGGTACAGTCTAGTCTGGCCACCGAGAAAGGCCACACACAGCCACCGTCTGCAAGTTATAGCATCAAACACCTACAGCTGCCAGTGTACGGCTCCTGACTGATGAAATTATAGTGTGAATGTACAGTATATGACACACACAAAGTAGATGGACATTTTTCTTTCGGCTGACCACCCAGATTCACTCTGAAACGTAACTGAACCCAAAGGTCACATGACCCGCGTTAGGGGAATTAGGAGTGCATTCCTCCAGCTGTCATCACCTCATACAGATACGGTTAAGAGAGAAACCCGACTCCAAAAGCTGCCTCACCGCCTCTCTTCCCTCCTTTCCCACCAGCCCACTCGTCTTCAGAGCCGCATCCTCCTACCTATGAGTATCTGAATACAAAGTGAAGAAACAAAAATGTCCTTAAAATAGAGATGGTGTGGCTTTCAAAGAAGCACACAGTGGAGGAAAACACTGAGAAACAGAAGACAAAACAACACGGGAGAGAGACAGCGGGATGAGCATGCTTAGGGTGAGAAAGTGAGACACTATATTGATGTAGGATAGGTGGCTGGATACATTGATTTCCTGTTAGTTCTTGCCCTGTTATGTACGAGTGATTTGTCATCCAATACAGGCTGAAGCACTGAACATGCCCTTAGCTGGGATTCACAGGCTTCTCTGTATGGATACACACACATTAGATCATTATGTTACCTTCGAAGATGTTTCCCCATTGGGAATTTTTACTGTAAGAATTTTCTGTCATAGCAAGTTACTAGATAAAGCTGTAATCCAGTGTAACCTCAACCCGGTGCACAAGATACTCAACACAAGACTGCACATTTGGCATGAAGTTAATCACAGAATCAAACCAATTAGAGCAGAAAGGTTCAACTATCAGTCTGAACTGGACTATATCTGTTTAAGACGGACACAGAATACGCAGTAAAAGGAATCAAGCCTACTATTGTAATGTTATATTGACCAAATAATACGTAGTTTAGTCCAGTTTATCTGTTGCTATTTAGCTCAGCCCTTAGTAAGAATTTATCAAATACTGGTGGGAAAATTAATAATTTATGTAGTTTGTACAACTTTATAACGGCGTCACTGCACACAGCATGTTGTCCTGCTTTTATCCTGATTACATGGCAGCAAAAGGTTTAATACTAGGTTTAGTACAATAGTATGTGAGTTTCAGTGACAGAAAAAGTGCTAGTTTACATTAAAGTTTAATTGTAAATGCTGAATTACTTACACTACCAGTCAAAAGTTTGGACTCACCTGTTTTTTCTTTATTTTCATGACTAGTTACAGTGTAGATTCTAACTGAAGGCATCACAATTATGAATGAACACATATGGAATTATGTAGTTAAAAAAAGTGTGACATAACTCAAAGCAGGTTTTATATTTTAGATTCTTCAAAACAGACACATTTTGCTTTTATTACTGCTTTGCACATTCTTGGCATTCTCTCAATGAGCTTCATGAGGTAGACACCTGAAATGTTTTCCAAAAGTCTCGAAGGTGTTCCCTGTGATGGTGAACACTTGTTGGCCATCTGTGGTCCATCTCATGCCATTTAAATGAGGTTAGTCCAAACTTTTGACTGGTAGTGTATAAGGAAATGATAATCAGACCTAGACGTTGTACAAATATATGTGTCATGAATCACCTAATGAATCACCTAATGATTCATGTCACAAACTGACAGGTTTTTCTTTTATGAGAGTTGTTGTTGCTGCATGGAGACAGTATTTATGACTGCAAAGCTTTTATGAATGCCTGGTTTCAGATACAGTTTCATTGTTGATGGTGCTATTTTAACACTTTCATGCTTTGAATTAGCTGTTTCTGTGGTCAGCGGGCTTCAAATCACTGTGTAAAGCTGATTCAGCTGTGATTCAGGAGGCTGAACCTCTTTTATTTATCAAAGCCAAGACACAGTCTGACCCAAAATACACTAAATGTACATCTGTCTCAGTTAAATATCAAATCATATTATACTTTTCTTTTTTTTTTGTTCAGACAAGGTATAGTTTTTAGATGTTACCTGAACTAAAACCATACCTTGTCTGAACAAAAGAAAAAAGAAAAGCATAATTACATTAATAGAAGACAAAATGAACATCATTAGCCTTATCAAATCATATTGCTAGCACAAGGAATTTAATTAATAACAATCCATGATAGAGTTGTAATGGATACTGGTGCCATTTTATCTGAGCTTTGAAATGTATTTTAAAATAGCAGAAGAAACGATGCCATAAACCCTAAAATAAAGTCAACTCTTATCGGAAAATCAAAAAAGAAAGTAAAACCGTGGACTGTGACAGAGGCAGAGAGGAAAAAGTGCACATCAGGACTCCGACTGTCTGACGGAGCAAGAATGCAGGCTGAAATTCATAGACGAGGAAACATATGCAAACTAATATGTGCAGATTCACACGCCTACTGAAAACACGGACCATATAAACAAGCAAATCAATTTAGGCAGGTCTTAGCAGCCCCTGTTCTTCCTGCCTACAATTTCCACTTCACTCACTGTGGCCTGGCAAGACTTAACAGGCATTAGGTAGAAAAGACGTCATTTCAGCTTGCAAAATGTCTCACCTACACTCAGGTCGCAGTGCAAAACTCAGAGGAAGCAGCTTCCCAAAAGAAATGAGAAAATCCAGAAAAGTAGTCAAGTGGTTTTTACCAGATAAAAATGCCACATATGGGTGACACGGATCAGAGTGGTTCATGGTCCATAAGAGGAAATGTTTTCCTTTTTAGCCAATTATGTTTCATTTCTTCACAGTCCCATGTGGCTTTTATTGTTGCCAATGTCATTCTGTAATTACTCCTAATTCTGAGTAATTCTTCAATAGACTGGATGGACTAATTGACTATAATAGAGCATCCTCATTCAGAAGCTTTTAGTTTAATGTAAAGTCTTGGTCACTGCGCTTCTCTTGGCTCCAGAAAAAAATAGTAAAGACATGGAGGTTGAGGAGGCAGTAACACAAAACAACACAAGTTCACCGTGAAGAACTACACCCTGTATAATCTGATAACGCTGTAGTTACACAGAAAAGCAATAAACAGTGCATTACACAGATTGATGGGTTGAAGCATTAATACAGGAGCTCCTCTCAGAAACTGCAGAGATTTTTTTACTGCACTTGAGCAAATACAGAAAATGTTGCCTGTCTCTCTGCTTTTGCAGCAACTCAAAAAAACACTCAGTTATCAACCAACCTGTGACTTGTTTATCTGCAATGCTCATAACAGCATGACCAATCATGCAAGGAAAAACACACTGTGCTTTGCCCAATAAAAGAAAGACTGTTGCTGGCCTAGTAACTGGGACAGCTTGCTCTCACAAGACCAGAGACCCTCCATTTCACAGGAAAACAAAGAAATATTATACTTAAACACTAACAAAATTACTCCCTCTGAACTACAGGCTTACACTGATTGTCACAAAGGCAATTTCTAAACTATGTAAGTGTACACAGGTCATCTGTCTTAATCTTGCAGTGATGTTTTTGTGTGCCTCACCCTCTTGGCCCTTAGAGCAGACTGATTACTCCATCCTCCAACCTAAACTCTGCCTCTTGCTAAGGTTTCTCCTGATCTCCCTCTACTGTGTAATTTAGGCACTCCCACAGTAATGGACACCCTACTTAGGGGCAGTGAGTGGGATACCAGTCCCACTGTTCTCTATAAGAATCACAGCCAACTTCTCAAATAGGTACTTGCATACTACAACGGGTTGGACACTCACAGGTAATGATTAGGTGGGGGTGACAGAAAAAAAGACAGGGATGAAAGGAGAGGAAGAGGAAAAAGAAGAGAGAGCAAGAGTGCTGAACCTTCTTTATTCCTCAGCTGATCATATGCTATAGCTGAGCAGCTCCTCAACTCCCTATAGGCATAGGTGTCAGAGTGAAATATGGCATCCAGCCCTGAGCACGAGTCACACTAGGGGACCAGAATGCCCACGGTCATCCCCCTCCCCTTTGTACTGGCCAAGCAACCTGTCAGTCAACTGACACCCGAAGCAAGAGGGTCCTCAGAGGACGAACCAAGTGCCATTAAACATATTAGAGTTGCAGAGTGTTGATGAAAAATCTAAATCTGCAGTGAGGAACCTGGGGTTGCTCCCTATAGTACTGTGCTGACAGTGCAAAGCTGCAAAAAGGAGGACGTGGGGGACTACCTGGGTGCAAACACTGGGACTGCTGACTATTTAAGGTTGTTGAGGACACCAAGATTACATAATAGAAAACACTGTAACACCTCTGACTAAAGAAGCGCTTCCAACAGCATTCTCAGTCCCTTTCCCCAAACAGTATGCTCCTATATATCTTACTGTTTAAGGCTTGTGTCTATGATGTAGGTGGGTTTAGGGCTGAATACTGAACCTTATAACGCCACACTGACCTAAATGCTTCAGTGCCCTAGTGGTCTTTCCAAAATTTCACTAAGGAGTAAATCTTATCAGTGCATACAGCATGGATGCACAGCTTTTATTAAAGACATTACATTAAAAGTGGTTAGGTCCTGGTACATGTGTCTATTTTATGGTGTAAATCTACTTTAAAGCAGCGTATGACTTTCATTACAATTTTTTTTTTCCAAATGTGTAAAACCCCAGTGATATCCTAATTACCACTAATCCATTAGTCTTTCCATGCTTACACAGTTGAATCACACCTCATGGTGAACAACTTCGAAGATGACTCCATCATAAACACAGTCCCCTTGTTTACATAACAAACCAAAACATCACTCAGGCCTTTTGGGAAATTTTATCGTGAAGTACATTGTGGGAATGGGAATTCCATGCAACAGCAATTTCGCTCTCTTCTTGAGTGTTAAACTCAAAAGTCGTCTTTACCTCCATCCACCAACTATACTCATTCTTTAAAAATACCCTGGTGGACTGTGTAATTTTACGTTGTAGCGATCTGGCTCATTTTCTTGCTGAATCTGTGAGAAACCACTTTCGCTTGGTTGCCATGTTTGTTGCTGCTACGTGGAATTCCCATTCCCAAAATGCACTTTGTGCCAAAATTTCCCAAAAGGACTGAGTGATTTTTCGGTTTGCTTCGTAAACAAGCAGACACAGTGAACATCTTTAAAGTTGTTCACCGTGAGGGAAGTGATTCAGGTGCGTAAGCACAAAAAGGCTTATGGATTAGTGATAATTAGGCTATTACTCAGGTTTTACAAATCTGAAAATACATTTGTGATGAAAGTCATACGCTGCTTTAAGTGGAAAATACCCACAAGTTAAAACCTGGATCCATATTCTTGCAGTGGTCTTGGTCTGGCAAGGAAAACACAGAACAAAAGATATTTTTCTGCAAAATATGCAGGAAAACCATTACTATAAATGGTAGCAGTACAAAATGCTTTGAATTTTCTGTTTCTTGGTGAATGTAGTTCTTTTTTTCCTCTAAGTTTCTTTAAGGGTCTTTGTTGTCCTTAATAGTATCTAGGTCTACATCATTCTATTATTTATTTTAATAGTTTTAAAAGCTTTTCAGTGCCTGGTTTGAATAAATACTTGGCTGCGCTTTGACACTTTTGCATGCAGGTTTAAAAATGATCTGATAGAGGCTATTACTGAACAATGTTCAAAAAATGCTTCATTGCAGTTGCAGATATAGGTTATATTGACCAGTCCTGCATAATGTCTGCAGATAATCATATGCAACTTCACTACTGCTTCTAAATTAATCTACTTTTCTAACACCATCACCCAAGCATTTAGCCCACTATGTGTGGGTTTATCCTCTATTTACCTTCTCTCTGCCTCTCTCCAGCCTCACCCACCCACAGTCTACCTTACTCTTACTCCCCAAAAGGTGATGACAACCTTAGCCTTAACGTCCAGGTGCTGTGGATAAACATGAAGCCCTATGACGAGCAGCACATGTTTTTTTTTCATCATCTGTTTATTTTCTCAATTACACTGGGTGAGTCTGTGTCAGCAGCTCTGGGGTTTTTACAGTGGCAAGATGAGGGAGGAGGGGTGGATCCCCCTCCTGGAGTGCAGAACTTTCTAGAGAAGGCATGGCACAGAAAAATAACCTTAAATCGTCTTATAAAAGCTAATGAGTGAACAGCTACAATATCAAACCATTTTCTTTGACTTCCAGGCCAAATTTTCCTTTCAACCATGACTTTGTAACAAATACGGCAGATTATTTCACTACTGTGGTGGTGTAGGGTCTTTATTAATGATGACAGATAACATGTAATTTCACTGTCATCATAATGTGAAAGTGCAATAATACTTAACTAAAGACAGCCTGAACCCGGATAGATGGGTAATACATTCACAGCATTTGGTAAATCATGAAACCTTCAGCTGTAAGCTACCCTCAGACAAACTGGTGTCAATTTGTTGGCAGCTGGGAGTTTAGTTTATTTATCACAAGTGACACCATAATCACAGTACTGAACAAAGCTATTGAATATACCACGCAGGCCTAGACTTTTCCTGCCCAAGAGAGTTAAGACAGAGAATAATAAAAATAAACAGTTAAACTGAAAACCTTTTAACTTCAGTGGTAAGAAAAACAATTAGGAGATTCCCCAAAGTTTAACTTACTTTGCTGCAGTGATATCATTCACTGTGATGGATTGCACAACTCATGATGTAGGTTTCTGGAGCAGTTAATGACAATCTGTGGATGCTTTGACAAAAAAGATCCACATATCTTAACCATAACATTACGCCTTGCAAAACAGGTTAATTTTGATACAAGTGAAAATGCTTCATAGTAAATGGGTTTATGCTTCACTAACTGACTAGCTGACTATTGCATTCTGCTTCAGCTCCTTTCCCTTTTCTAATCACTGTTTCTGTTTTCCACCTTCCCTGTTTATACATGAAAAAAATAAAAAATTTACTATCCAATAGGGAAATTCCCACATATGCTGAATTTAATTAGCCATGTGCAAAGCATTTCACAGAATCATTCCCCAGTTGTACTTAGCAAAAGAATCTATGAGTTTTGCAAAGGCCTACCCCTGACAAATCAGATTTGGTTTATATCAAACAACCAGAGACATTTTTCTCCATCTTTTTGTGGAACAATAGTGGGCTATGGAAGACCTTTCTGCTGCTTTGGCACAGAACAGACATAGAGCAGAGAGACAGGCTTGGCAATGCAGGACGAGAATATGACAGGCCCTCTGATTTTATGAAAGTACAGTAGTAGCCTCTGTTCTGTCTAGACCAAGCTAGGAAAGTTGTCTGTAGGAATGTTCATACAAATATTGACCTTCAATTAGGTGAAACAGACGCCCTCGCTTAGGGGATGCAATATGGAGGCATCAGCAAAAACATTGTACACATAAACAGTCACAGAATATATATAAACACGCAGACATACCTACACAGTGTACACAAGCACATCTAATAAATACGGCTCAATGAGAGTCACTTGATTGTGATCTGACATCAAATGGAAAACGGCTAAAAACCTGAAGGTTTTAAAAGGTGGCTTTAACCTCAAACCAGGTGCAAGCACATCATCAGAAGCATTAAACACAGCAAGAATCAACATTTCTACCCTGGCACAACACACACACAGACAAAAATCTGTTGAGTTTTTTGCCCTTTAATGGGGTGAGTAGCAAATGACCTTCCCAAGTGATGGCAGTCGACCACACTCCTGCATAATTAACAGCATCTAAAATGAGGTGTTCTTTATATGACCTTACCTGACAATGTCAGGGCACAGTTTGCCTACAGGGATTCCGTGGTAAATAACAAATGCACATGTGTGCATGTCACCCACATCCACATACAGACCAACTTTGTACTTTATATCTTATTTTGCAAATATTCTAGTTTTAAAATTATTTTTTTAAACTGGCAATATGTAATTTCTGACACTACAGGTTTCTGTTAAAGCAATATTAAAAGCTGTTTCTGTACATGATGTGGTGTAAAGCATGGGATCATGGGAATTGTTGTTTCTACTACTGTTGGTGATTAAAATCAATCTGACATGACATGACCAAATCATGTTCAGACAAGGTAATTTACATAGGCTTTATTTGCATTATGTTCAGTGTAGTGTATATTGTATATTTACATTATGTCAATTAATTCTAATGAAATAGATGCATGTTATATTATATGCAACTGACAAGAAACCAAACAGGGTGTTACACTTAAGAGCACTCTAAAACGATCAATTTCTCTGCATTTGGAAATTGTTGGAAACATCCGATGCGATGTAAATCCATCAAATATGTAACACAGGCCTAGTCACTTTCAGAAATTTTAATGTGAAAATATTAAATATTACAGCTTAACCCCACTGAAGCTGTAATAATCACTGCCTCAAAGACCATACTACAAGTTATGACCAGAAAGTTAAAAAAAAACTAAACTAAAAACTTGCCCTAGAGCTACCCACAAGCCACATGTTACAGACATTACACTACACGTTAAAGCAGGAAGGCATGCCAGGTAAAAGAGTATTCCTCCGGGCTGAACATGGCACACAGCAGACCGACAACACCACGAGTAAGACACAATGCATCTGGATTCTACTGAAGGTTGTTTCACAGCTTTCTAAGGGCTTTGAAAGAGTCCAGCTGAGGAGGTGTTCCAGGGGTTAGTTCAACCGCTCTGCTTCAGTGACAGTGGCGTGGCTGGGGAGGACTGTGTTGGAGCATCGCCTGCTGCCTTGATTTGCTCGGCAGATCCACAGCAGGGCTGGAAGGATTTTCCCCAAAGCCCTCTTACCCTCCTGCAGAGCAAAAATCCCCTGCAATCCTCACTCACAGTTCCAGGCCTGGTTACTGCAGGGATGCCTTAAAAGCTGAGACAAGGGACAAGGGAGAGGAGAGGAGAGGAGAGGAGAGGAGAGGAGAGGAGAGGGGAGGAGAGGAGAGGCGATG
>JAPQRP010000010.1:14381929-14392341 GCA_037367295.1 Apogon hyalosoma | reverse complement strand
GAGAGGAGAGGAGAGGAGAGGAGAGGAGAGGAGAGGAGAGGAGAGGAGAGGAGAGGAGAGGAGAGGAGAGGAGAGTGCTTTTTCTTATATAGACAAGGATGAGAGTGAAAATTAGGAACGAATCCATTACAACAGAAAACCACACTTTAATCTCACCCTTCAACTGCAAGTCAAAAACACACAAAGCACAGAAACCACAAGTTCTCTTTGCACGTGTTAGATCTGCAGCAGTGATCAGTGTGGTGAACAGACACCTGGAGATTGTGATCTTTGCCAATGCACAATGTGGTAAGGAAGAGGTGTGGTCCGAGAGGTATCATGGGACCCAGAGAGAGAGAAAGACAGAGGAGAATCAAGAGATTTGAATGAGGTAGAGATATCTAGTTGTGAAATATAATACCATGCCTGCACCATCAATCGATAAGCACACAAAGCAAGCATCTATCCTGAATCTTCGAAGGCAACAAAGAATCCCACTGGGGAGTTTTGTGCTTGACCTCCAAATAGTGAGGACTCATTTGTAAATGTGATTTAAAAAAAAAAATTAAAAATCCAGTAATTGATAAGCTATTTTGTGTGTTATCGCTTTTTTAGGTAATCATCAGCCTCTTCCCAGAATTTAAAAAAACTTGCTAATGAGATCCTGGCCAAGGCCTGCTCAGACATACCTGTGGTGTGCAGCACAGAAGCTTACAATAACTCTATTACGCAGCACTGCGGAAAGTGAAAACATGCACAAGATTTTTTTTTCACTCTCAATACAAGAGCAGAACAGATAGATTAGAACATGTATAGTGAATAGAAAATGTAAATGTGGTAAGACTGATACGTTCTGAAAATGTAAAGATCTGAAGAGTTGGTGTGATGTGACAAACTTGTGGTTTATTTTGAGGGAGGACACCATTGCGAGTCATAAAAGCCCCCTTGACATTCCACTTGGCTATCAACAGTGCCAAAGCAGGTAATGATTAACTATGAAGGAAGTGTTTGAATGAGTAAGCTCTCTGTTGTGTGCAGCTGTTCTGCAGAGCATGCGCAGTCCGCCCAGCTGTACATCAGCATCCACATATACCATTACATAACCTGGGACTGCACACACAGGAGAAAGCGAAGCAGTAACACTAACACACATTCACACAATGTTTCCTGGCAAACACAAGGAAATTCTATCTCCACTTGAAGGGGCAGCCAACACACTGGCCAGGGTAAAAGGTTGAGACAAGGCCAGACACTGATAGACAATAGCACATACTGACCTAAATGACACCATACTACAACACTAAATGACAGGAACATTCAATCATCTACAAAAAAATATATTCTCAGTGTTCATTACAAACACTTGAATGCCTGCAATAAAATTATTAGGCTAGTGGGGCATTTGTAAAGTTGCCAGACTGGCACTCCTTGCCTCCATTTTGGGTTTTCTGTGTATGTGTGTGCATGTTTTTGTGTGTATGTGTAGCCGAGGCAAAGTCCTGTTCCTGGTTCACGCTGGTCTTGCAGCACCACAGTGGGTCTATTCTTCACTGGTGCTTCAGAGAACAGGATTAATGACCAGCAGCAGTGACATGGAAAGGTTGTGCCCACCAACCACTAGGATTTTACAGCCTGGGTGTGTGTGTGTATGCGTGCGTGTATGTGTGTGTGAAAGTAGGGATATACTTTGTTAGTCAGTAGGAAACTGTATCTTTCCATCTGGAGTGTTGTTTGAGCCAGGAAGAAGTATAGACAAACACACAAAGTGAGTAAGTGTCTGAGGATTTGTGCAATCGGAACATTTCAGGTTTATTGTACCAGAAAATCTGATTGCGCAAGTCTACATATATGATACTAAATACCAGAGCTTTTTGTAATGAACTGGCACTGCCAAGACGTTGACTGGAGGTATGAAACAGGTTCTACCGCTTTTCAGGTAGTAAAACATTCACCTCCAAGCATTAAAACATTGTAATTATTCTTAACAAGCCACCTTCTAACATTTCTGCCAGGTTATAGTATAAAACATCAAAGTAAGTCGAACTCACAGCTTTTATCCCTGTCCATGTTGGAACCATAAACGGCAGTAATCCCTACAGCTTACGTTTTTTTCAGTGATCAAATGCTTTGTGATGCCAGACAATCTTGGAAATTTGAAAGGAAATGGAGCAGTGCTCTCCTTGGGTGCCTGCTGAGCTAGCGCCTTTCTTCAGTCAGCACCACAAGTGGTCTTGATCCAGGCCAGAGCGGAGCACTGTAAGGCTGTCACTTTGTGCTGATTCAATAAGAAATAATTGCATATTGGCCTCTCTCCACTCATCGCCCTTCACCACCATGATCTGACACTTTACTGTACTTCGGTATTGGAAGTTACAGTACATATCCAGAGCTACACACTGCAGCATTTTTTGGTTTGGTTTTGTTTGTTTGTTTTTTCAAACACTGACACTCCCACTGAATAGGGAACTGCAGATATTAGTGTACCAGTCCACAAAGCAATTATTTAGTGTGTTTTCTACTGAGAGGAAACACTGCCATCTTTACCTCACAACAAAATAAGCATGATAGATAGATAGATAGATAGATAGATAGATAGATAGATAGATAGATAGATAGATAGATAGATAGATAGATGTAAATAATTTTGCATAACAAGCAGATAACAGCCCTATGTCATTCACTGTACCTGCATGCAAATGTCATTCAACAGCATAATACTGTCATTGTCCTATTGTATAAGGTAAAACCTGTGTGATTACGTCTTACAATAAGAAGCTCAAATAACAGTAGCTCTCAACCTGAGGGTGTGTAGGTGTTAGTGACTGTACAACCGCCAAAATAAACCTGTTTCGGCCAACTTCAGCCATCTATCACATAACACTGAATCAAGTGAGTACAAAAGCATGATGTCATCTCCTGAAAATCTGGCAAGTGTAGGTGCAGCCCACTACAAATAAGTTCGCAGGCCTGATCGTGGATCCTAAATTTAAGTCTGCACCAGCACAGTGGGTACTGTTGCTCTCTTCAACAGTTTTATTTTTAAGAACAGTGTGAATCGTCTGAATGAAGTACATGATGGAGCATATGCTGTCAGCTGTACGCGCAGCGCCCCTGCCGCTATCAGCGCAGACCGCTGCACGTAGTTTGGACCGAGACAGTCCTCACATCCCGCCGAACCTCCTGCTCCTCCAGTCCCCTCCTTGTACACATCCTTGCCTATTCTATATAACTATCATTTTAACACAACGCGATGCAACTTAACTTCATAACGCCGTGCGTAAAACCCGGGTGGGATCCCGTCCTTAAACTTCACCTAGACAAAAATCCTCCTTGTGACAACCACTGCAACACAAATGACACTAACTCATAAACAGACAGTAATGTTACGGTTAATATTTACCAGCTTGCTGCTACAGTACGTGCGCTGCAGCCATTTATCCCGTAGCGAAAGGGCCAGAAGTCCGCATTTCCTGGATTATAATGCGCCGGATAAAGCTGCTCTCGGTGCCCGCAATTGTAGGGAGGGAGAGCCGGGGGGGCTTGTGGTGCTTCCCACCGTTTTGTCAGACCGGACAGCGATGCCACATTCAGCTGATCGCCACAACAAAACAACATCTCGCCCTACGCAAAACACACTCCGCGGCTTCGCACCACCCCGCACGGAGAGTCCGGTGGGCACCGCCCCCTCTGAGCCTCCACCAGTGGGCTGGCACGTCGAGCCTGCATCATGAATAATCATGAAGCACAAGCACCAGCCATTGGTGGAGAAAACAGTTCCTGGTTATTGCTTTAATTCTAATTAGAAAGGCAACCTCATGTGCAGCCGACGCGTAAAGGAGAGCAGGAGTGTAAAAGGAGTCTGATGGCGCGTCTTCTTCATCCTCCTCCTCATCTGCTTCGGGATCACAGTGGGATTTGAAAGTCATCCCATCACCCAGAATCGGGAGACACCTCCAGTCAGTTTGACATCATCACAAATAAGACAGACATAGTAATATGGACATCGGGATCAGAGGCCAAATCACCTCCTGTGGTTCAACTGCGTAAAATGTTCAAAGGTTATAAGTAGAGGCTGGCTGTATTAAAGCTCAGGCTGCACATCCTTTTGATCTAATGACCTCCCATTAAATCCACATACCTGCTCACATACAGTAAAGGTCACTGAGAGAAGCTGTGCCATGGTCCCCCAGAGACTGTTCCCTAAAGGCCACTGGACATCAGGGCTGACAGGTGGTGTTGACTGGCAGTACATCTAATCTCATCACCTGACATCACTGGCACGGTGCACAGGCAACTAATAGAATAACAAATATATCCTGAGAACACAGCACTTACCTGTGCACCCTGACAGCGATGTCACGTGCACAGGTAACTAACAGAGGAATAAATGTATCCTAGAAACCCACGACTTACCTGTGCACGTGACATCACTGTCACATGCACAGGTAAATCATGGAATACTTTATTAATTCCAGGGGAAATTGTGTGGTTACAGTTGCTCCATGCAAGTATAAAGAAAGAAATTATCAATGTATGTACCTAAATATGCAAATAGCTCTAAGAACACAATATCACAATCAAAACACTATTAGATCAAGAACAGATGAATAAATATATCCTAAGAATATCAAATGTACCTGTGCACCTCAGACACTGTCATGTCATGGTGTTAGATGCACCCTAAAAACATCAGCCATCCTGCCACAATCAGCACTGAAGAACAAAGTCATGCATGGAACATTTTCTTTTCCCTATATGAGTGCACACTCAGTCCCACTCTTTTGTGTCTCATACTTTAAAAGCTGTCTGCGCATCTGTATCCAGAAGCTAACTCTTTGTTCCTGGTGTTGAGAGCAGCGCCGCAGCAAAGAGAAAAGGGAAGGGAATAGTGGGAGGGTGGGAGGAAGAGAAGAGGTGTCGAACAAGCGCAGAGAAAGACAGTGGGAGGAAGTGAGAGACGGAGCAGGAGACAGTGGAAGGAGTGCAGGGACATGCTGTGGTGTGAGCGCTCCGTACTGTTACAATATGACTCTGACAGACTTATGTAAGCAGACTGGCCTGGCATTTGGCTCACAGCAGACGCCGGCTGCACTGACTGTTATATAACTGCATTAGCTGCTCCTCTGAGCTGGGGGGGAGCATGCGCACAGGAGAGCCCTTACACACAAACAGACTTTCAGACTTTTAGACTTCCAGCTTAGCAGAGACTGACTGCATTGCACTGCAGCCAGGGTACACACAGTAAGAGAATAAAACAAAATGAGAAACACCCAGAAAGTCCAGTGGAGGCTCAGCAAGTTATTAGAAACCATCAGTTCTGGAAGCGTCCAGGATTTTCTTGCCGAGGGGGAACTGTTCAATGGGTCTGATGGGATTTAACATTTTTACTTCCCATCATCCAGCAACAAGTTTCCCATCCTGAAATGCGTAATTGGGACTTAATGTTGGGTAAATGTTGCCAGTGCACATGCAGTATGCCAGCAGGGCTCTAACTCAATTAGCTCCCCTGCATGCAGCACATAATTTAATGGGCCTGGATCCCACTCTTAAAACCTAATTACACCTCAGACAGGCATTTCCTGTCATTCTGTCAAAGAGGCAGTCAGGGATGCATAAATCCCCCCAAAAATGTGATCAGTGTTGTCAACATTTGTACAATTAACAGCTCGGTAATCATAAATAAACATTTTAATAACATAGTGATTATGTTAATAATTGTAGAAATCAGCCTTATTATTGAATGTAAATGCAGTTGAAGGCTGACATTTTCACACAAATGTTGAAAAAGAGAAGTGAAGATTAAGGTCATGGATAACACTGCAAGTGATAACCATTGTTTCAGTCAATCTGCAATTAAAAATCCCAGGATGCCTAACCAAGCTTGGCCACAGAGCTGCACTAAGTGGTTCATAATCAGCACATTACAGCCTCTGATCTCTTATTACAGTGACAAATTGCATCTGATGATAACAGAGGAAATGAAGGTGGGATTTATGACACGGGAGCCAATGGCCAAAGATGGAGAGTGCCTTAAATCTATCCTAGGAGAAAAAACGAGTTCACATTTGTTCACCTGATGATAACAGGGGAAATAAAAGTGCGATTTATGATGCTTAGCTAATTTGTTCTCAAATGCTTTTGGCTGTGTTCGGAGGCTGTTAAATTTTAGATAGGACGAATGCAGAGTATAGGGTAAAGATGTCTGTAGCCTGCACTGGTACAGCGAAGCTATAAATGCCTCAATCACTAAAACAGAAATAAAGATATAAAAGCTATGTTTACAGGAGTCTAATCAGTCCATTACAGAGTGAGCCGAATCAATAAAACTGGAGCATTTAAAGTCACTGGTGACGGCCTGTTTCTGTTAAAGGAGTGAGATCACAGTTTTTGGTTTTGGTGTGAAACAAAGTATATAGTATATAATTAATCTACTTTTACTTGTGTATTTCCATCTCAGAAGCACATATGGAACATTTTACTCCATTATATTAATTTGACAACTTTAGATACTTTTCAGATGACAGATTTTCATCTTCTTCCTGTTCAGTAAAATCCACCAGTATCGAAATGTGTTAATTTTGAAAGTGATAAACTTTCCAAGGCACGGATCAGTAAAACTTTTTTCATTGGCGATCTTGACTGAATTTTACTTTTAGGCTTAAACTGAGCTTAATCTATGACTGGAAAAGTGACTGAAAGTCTTCCTTAATGGTTAGACATCTTCAGAGCACTGTTTTGGATTAGCTGTAAAATGCATTGTCAATAAAATGCATTGCTGTAGATTACCCTAATAATGCTTCTTTTATTTTATTATTTATTTTATTCGTTTATTTAACAGTAGCCATGCATATCTATGAACATTGCTGTATAAAAAATACACCCATGTAAATATGCCAGAATTATTAAAAAAAAAAAAAACAAACCTTTTCATCTGCAGTTTCTTGGCAGGTGACAGAAACAAGATAAAACAGCCAACGTAGATACAGCACTCGTTCACTGTAAATTAAAATAATAAAAAAAAAAATACACATAATAATGACAAAGACATAATCAAAACAAACAAATAAATGAAAAACAAGTAGACACAGGATGACCACAGGAGCATTAGCCTATTCATTCACCTCTATACTGACATCCAATTTAACAGAGAAAGTGTATGGGTGATGAAATGTAGTTCAAAAGAGCTCAACCGTTCACATCTGTAAGAGTAAAACTTTACAGTATGTGAATCCAGAAGGATCATAAGTAATAACACACTGGCATCTTTTAATAGTTTTTCCTAACCTTTAAAGACTCAAACAGTCACCACTGACCAAAGGCATCTACTGATCTAAAATGTATAATAACTTTTGAACCACCGATCTTATCGTTACGCCGAAACAATTCAAGTAAAATCCTGTTTCTCATCTTTTCATCATCGTCAGATATGAGACATTTGGACATTCACTGTCATCTCCTGCATCAGTGATTCACCTGTAAAATTCATGTAGATTCACAAATGACAGTGACTGAAGACACTTGTGTTTACGTTCAGTTAAGGATATATGCTGCTGAAAAAGTCTTCAGTTTTCTCTGTTTTGATATAATAATCTTTGCATTTACTCTGAGATTTTATGAACATCTACATCCATTCATCCATTTACATGATCAGGAAATTAAATAAAGGAAAATACCTGGTTTTAATTGAAAACTACAGAGGATAAGCTTATGACGAATTCTAACAATTATTGTAGATACTTAGGAAAGGTTCAATGTAGAGTGAATTTCATTTAGTCGTCTAACACATTTAAGTACAGCTTTTCCACAGAAATACTTCCAAGTCTTAAAGGGTTAAGTATAATTTTGATTGCATAACTTTTACCTGTCGTGGTTGATTTTCTCAATGTACAATTAGTACTTTTACCTAACAAAGGCTCTGGCTGTGTCCTCCACACGGGCAATTACACAAGACTTAATAGCCCCCCCCCCATGGATGCCTGACCTGTGAAGTGAAGCCGTGTCAGACCAGTGTGCACTAGACGACTACAAAGAGACAAGACAGGACTTCGAGTCGTCACAACATACACCGTTCCATCTCCAATAGAAAGCTGAGTGAAGAAACAGCAGATTGGACATTTTATGTGTTTAAGTATTTTTAATGGCACAGAACACTTTTCATTATATCTATTCAAATTTCTTTCACAATTTGCATCAATGCTGTTGTTTTTCTTTTAGTTAAATAGTACGTGGTTTGTGTGGGTGTTATATAATTTACCCTGCATCATATTTACGTTTCTCAACTGTTTCTTAAAGTCTATGTAAAAAGTACTTTGGTAACGTAAATATTATCAGTGCAATGGAACCACATGCTATCATACAGTACTTTGACGAATACTATTTTTCGCACTTACTGAGTTGTTTTGATTCAAGAAGGAGCTACTCTTATAAAGGCTTTTGTCCTGGTGTGTTCTATTCATTCTATAGTTTTATCATCATAAAACCTAAATGTTCTGTGAGGCCAGTAAATCCAAATTGTGTCTATATTTGTTGATAAACACAGAACGGTGTGCTTGAAATAACTGTGATGATGTAATTTTTACATTAAAATTCACAATATTTTTTGGTGCTATTGCTGTATTTTGCTGTTCTGCTTCCGTAGTCTTAAAAAAAAAAATCTGTATTTGTCAGTACATCTTTTCTTAGATCTTCACTCTAATCTCAGGAACTTTTAATTACCTCCGTGAAGAGGTGAGGTGACCTCTCCTGTTCATCTCTCAGCGGTGTTAAAAGTGACATTAAAAACTGATTTTCATGAAACTTTGCAGAAGGATTGGGCATGAACCTCTGGAGCAGATCCATAACAAGGGATGGAACCCAGAAGATCATTGTTACCACAGTAACACACCATCACACCAACCAGCGACGTCAAGTGACTAAAATGATGAAAAGCTTTTCATTTTGTAAAAGATTTGTTCATAATTGAATAACATTGTAGAATGAGAAGAGAACTGAACCATTGGCCTTTTGCGGAATTCTGCGCTCTCCAAGAGGTTTTCTACGTGTGAATGATTTTTTTTTTCTTAGTGCAATTAATGATACTATTCATCAACTCAGGTCTGTCATCGATAGGCTGAACGAGGGGTGGTGTAGTGGGAGGGTGGAAGTTGACAGGAGGTAGTGTGTCCTGAACAGATCCAGACATTGCCAACTGGTTTGAGTGACTGTAGCAGCCAAAACCAACAGGCTCTGTCTGCCAGCCAGAGAAGAGGGAAATAACACAGCAGAGTCTGCAAGCACTGGCACACTGTACTCTGTGTAACAGTGCTTTCAGGTTTAGACGCACTTAAATTGCTTAAATTGGTTGCTTAAATGTACAGTTGGGCAAGGAGGTAAAATCTAATCTTGTCAAAGCTAAAGTATACTGTAATTACTATTTAGTGGATATGTGTGTGCTTTCAGCTTGGTTTCCTAGCACAGGAAGTTAAATGGCAGGGTAAACATTCAGAGGAAACACAAAGGAACAAAACAAAAGTGGGTGATGTGACTGTGTCAGAAAAAAGAGAAGGGAAACACAACACGGTGTAAGGAAATATGCCAGATACAAAGACAATCCGTCACAAAAAGTTCTTGCATCATAACAATGTGTCAGGTATGTAGTCTGCATATTCAGGCACTGTTTTTTAAGCCCGGCATCCACAGCTGATGCTTCACTGAGCCCAGAATGTGATGTCTCTTATCAGCTCCACCTTAGTCCCCAACTCTGGTACCCCATGACCTAAATCCTGCAGCACTATTACTCCATGTACCGTGGAGAATTATTACAGATAAAGAGTCTAAGTACAGAAAATAACAACCACAAGACACCTACAATGCCTATCATGTAGACCCACCATCTTTACATTAACGCATAAAGACCCAAACATCCACCAGCAACCCAAATCATCTACTGATATAAAATGTTTAATAACTGCTGATCCACTAATTCTACAAAGACATGTAAATAATTGGTGTAAAATGCAGTTTCATCTTTTCATGATCAGATATGATCCACTTGGACATCCAGAGGCTCCATAGTGAACGTAGAAACACCGTCATCTACAACATTGATTCACCAGTAAAACCCATGGAGTTTGATTAGTGACAGTGGATGGAGAGACTTGTTTCAAGTTCAGTTAATGATAGATTTGCTGAGAAAATCACTTTTTCCTTCAGTTTTCTGTTTTTGATATAACCCTCAAGTTTAATTAGAGCTTTAATGAACATCTGTATGATCAGAAAATGAAATATAAGAAAATATGTGATTTTCACTGAAAAAACACAAAATGCAGAGGATAATTTAATAAATGCTGATAAATCACTTTAAAAAGGTGAAATCTAGAAATTTATTTGGGAACTACTACAAAAGTAGCACTGGGTTTTTATGGGTTAATCATTAAGCAGTAGCAAATCAGTGT
>JAPQRP010000010.1:14338033-14351230 GCA_037367295.1 Apogon hyalosoma | reverse complement strand
CATCACCATCATCATCATCATCATCATCATCATCATCATCATCATCATCATCATCATCATCATCATCATCATCATCAATGGTTTAGTCCACCCTCAGAATTGGAAGTTGAAAGATTAACTGGATCAGATGTATAGACAGTTGAAACAGTTATATTTATAACAGAAAACAGACCAAAAACCAACTGGTACTGACTCAAATATTTGCAGATAAAATCTTGTAAGGCCACTGTTGGTGACTCATGCGCCATCCACGTTAATATGGATATGTTGCAAAATGGATATTTACATTTGAGCTTCTTGTCCATACATTAACAGCATTTTAGGTCACACATTCTGACATTTTGAAATATGCTGTCCAAAGTGATGAAAACAGAGATTTTGCGTATATCCATAATTTTTTTTTTTGTGTAATGAACCTGCACCTGAAACATCTAATGCAGGTAAATGAACCAGTGTATGACCTGTTGTTGATCAAAGTCAGCACAGATACCTTTGGGAGATGGACCAGACCAGTGTTATGGCAAAACCCACTTAAAACAAATATGTGGAAATAACTTAACTTGTTGCTGTTGCTCAACTTCATGACAGAGTGAAGCTTCTACATCTGCTACGTCTTGTATTATCCAGTGTCTGTAGTTTTAAGTTGAACAGAAACAGTGGTTTGTTTGAGCATTTGTACATTTTCATGTGGACAGAATTTGGGGGGAAGAAAATATCTGTTAATTGTTAATCTATTAATTGATAATTGTAATAATCAGATCAGTCGCGTTTGCATGAACTTGGGAAACGTCAAAAACCTCGATTTAGACATTTAAGTCCATTATTGGATTTTTTTTTGGAGTACGTACATACATAGTGATGGTAGACTCAAACTTCCTGTTGTTTCCCACTCACGTTTGACCACGTAACTTCTGTTTTCTACGTTTTAATTATTTTTACACATGCACAGATGTAAAAGAATGAAATAAATCAGATTAACCTGTATACATGCAGGAAGACATCAGATTATTGGGGAGAAATCCAGGTGTGTTTGATGTTGATCTCTCATAATCAGATTACCGCTGTTACCTAATAAAGCATGTCATATTATTCTGTTTACATGATCACTTGAATAACCTGATTACTCCAGAAATTGGATAATGGTCGGAGTATTGGTGTGCATGTAAACAGGCTCAATTGGGACAGGGCATCAATTTCTCAAATCAGCAAAATGTAATATTACATAGTGTACTTGTAGTGAAATCCAGGCTCTATTATAACACCTCTTCTGAAAGACTATCTCCAGGAACAAACAGGAAAAAACGTCATCCCTCCAGGTTTTTGTATGTTTGTGTTCACCAGAAACATGACGACAAAGCTGTGAAATAAAAGACAGGGGGTGGTTTTCCTTGAAGAATGATTCACTGTCTTGTCTGGTCACATCAGTCTGAACTGAACACTGCTTTCACTTTACGACTCTCCAACTTCTCTCATTGGGAATCTTTCTTCTCTCAACTGAACTTAGACATTTGTTACAAGGGCGATACGTAAGTTCAACTACTCAGTGATTCAAAGTGACAAAAAGGAAGAAAACATAGTAATTTGAGTTCCATTTGTGATTTAATAATATTGTTGTAGGAGAGGAAGAGTGGAGTGTTATGTTTGTGGAGGTCTGCACTTCCACTTTACATGCCTGATTAATTATAGACAGACCGGCTTGTCAGAATGGAATGATCTTTATCCTCTCATCCACCGTATATTTTTCTTATTCTCTTTGTGTCTCACAGAAGACTCTCTATGTTCGATTCTAAAAATCCATCACCTGGTGAAGAGTGGCCTCCTCCTCCTCCTCTGCCGCACTATGAGTTTTTTCAAAAGGCTCCAGATGGCTTAGGTTCCTTTTGTTGAAGTATATCTGTACATTTCCTCTGCTCAGCTCTGTTCCATGATACATACTATTCAATTATCCATGCACCTGCAGCACTCACTTCAGTTTTTATATGGAGGCGTTGGAAAAGGCTTTTCACGCTTGTTGCTACAGGAAATGAGCAGCCATTTCAGCTTTCCACATGTTCACTAATGTCTTTATATTATTCTATATTGAAAGCCATTGTTGAAAAGCTACGTTACGAGGATGCGGTTTAAATAACTCCTCGTCTCTTCTGGAGATGATGAAAGTCTTAAGCAACACAGAACAATGCTTGTAAAGTTATCTGTTTTCGCTTGTAACCCTGAATGTAATTCGTGGATTATGCAATTGGCTGGGCTAAATTATTGTTGTGACTTTTTCAGGGATTACATCCACACTGGAGGATTAGTAGAGAAGTTGTTAAATTGAATTTTGGGCAAGTACAGAGATGATAAAGGGTGGTATGTGGCGTATTGGCTCAGCCGAACTGAATAGTCTTGCTCTTCTTCAAAGAGCAGAAGACCAGAGAGCTGCTTGAAACTGGCAACCCTCTCTGATCCCTTTTTTACCGTCTAAACCGGCTTATTCAGCAACAGTTGAGCATCCTGTAGGAGGCCCACTCTGTTTGAGTTGTTGTTCACCTATTGAAGTAGAAAGTTTAGCACCGCAATATAAAAAAAAGATTACTAGAAATTGAGAGTTTCCCATAATCTTGTTTTTATTATTGCAGCAATACTGATGAAAATGATTAACTGTAAGACATAAAACTATTCACAGAGCTGCATTTTAATATAAACACTGAGAATAAAATACCTCTGGCTGCGACTGTAGGTAATACTGATTCTTACAAGAATTTCTTGGCCATAAAATTATAGGAATTTTTTAGTAGTGTTAAAAACACCTTCCCAGTATTTTCTGTTTGCAGTTCTGCTTCACAGTCACAGCTGCTTTGCTATAATTATAATTTCACAGATGTTAATGTATGTTCATATCAAATCGCTGTGACATAAAGTCGTTACCTGTTCATCAGTGCGACTCTTTATTTCCCTGAATCAGATGTGAGCAGTCGATGGTGTGCCACAGGTGGTGTTTAGCACCTGATCCATATTTCTTCATTTAAGCCTTGTAATACAGCTGACAAAACAAGATCTGCCTTCGTTAAATGACCAGCAATAATCTAAACCTGCAAATCCCTGTGTGCATGTAACACACTTTTTTTTTCCTTATCTTTTAAAGTGGTGTGTTGGGAGTATTAACAAAAGGACTGGGAAGATATAAAAAACGAGGACCTCTATGCCCATCACTCTGAAACAATACATATAATGTGATGAGTGTATCTTGACAAAATCTAAATAGAAGTGTCTGAGGGAAAACAAGGAGTGGGTGAAGGCAATCGCTATGGGTTGGAGCTCCAAGCTCGGTGAATCGACACAGGCTGATAGATGGTGCACAGACTGACAGCAGAGGCACAGTAACTAAATCACAGAGAGGAGGGGCAGGCCTGATAAAAACTCTAGGACTGTCACACAGTTTCTGATTAAGGTTTTCTCTCAGCTTCTCCATTGTGAGAGAGCTGTTCTTTTAAACTTGGTTTGAGATAGTTTGCTGGAGGGAGGTGAAGAACTTCCTTCTCATTCCAATTAACCTGAGCACTAGTTCTGAGGAAGAAGGGGAGTGGGTGGCATGATCTGCATTTAATGTGTTTCTCAGATAATCTGTCTGCAACCCTATTTTTGAGCCTGAATTCGGATGGATATCCATGGTTTTGGGGAAAAAGTTTCATAGATAACGTTATAATTTCAGGGTTGCTCATTGCTTTAAGGCTAATTATTAACTAGGTATGTTATAAATTTATAGGTCGAAATACAGAGTTATAAGTGTAGAATTTAAAGTCACTTAAAGTAATATTCCTGCGTAAATGCTGATATGTACTACAATGTGAATTTAATTTGCAATCAGTGTGAAGCCTTTAGTGCTGTTGAGAATTTATTTAAGCATTTTAAATAAATCAGCCTGTAGATTTGATGAATGATAAGTTCTCCTCCAATTAATTCCAGCTATGAAGATAATAGAATGGTGCATTTTGGAAACTCAAGAGTCCTCTAAAAGAATAAGCTCTTATAAAGAGACCACAATGCGTTTCAATCTATTTGGAGAGTAATACTTTGCGGTTTAACAATGCACACACCCACATGTACTCGTGACTCATCTTCATCCGTTAGCTCCAACAGCTGGCTCAACAACATCTATGGAGTGGCTAATAAATAATCTCACTAATGTGAAACCAGAACGGAACAATATCTTTGTGTTGTAACTTTAATAGAGAAATACTACATTTTTACTATTTCTACCTGCAGCTAAAATGATTTTCCTATGTGACTGGATTTTGAGACAAACAAATGTGTAAAAAAAAAAAAAAAAAATTGCATCATGTTCCAGGGAGACTCTGTGAGAAATTATATTCAAATTATATTCATTTGCAATTTGTACAGAATAAGTACAGCTTGTAACATTATGTGAAACAACACACCAGATTTGAAGCTTAACAGCTTAATTGCCACTAAAATTCTTTCTTTATTTTTTTTATTTTCACCGCACAGTGCAATTTCCCTGCAGATCTGAAAGTAACACTCGAAGGTAAAGAACAGCTTCAGAGTGACTTAAATGATCAAACATCTCTCTTCGAGGCTCAGGATATATCGAATCATTTGTCATCCTCATATTCCACACTGCACTAATATATTGGATTAGATAAATGTAATATTTTCTGAAGGTACAGGTTATGTTTTTGTAAGAGTCTAACCAAATTTTGTCACCTCGGGGCAACTCTATCGAATAAACCTGCCAAAGAAAAGAATCTACAAGAGCTTATTTATCTCACCCTCAAAAAACTACAGTAAACTTAAATGTGAGAGCTTAGGTTGAACACCATGGGTACAAATGTGAGTTTTTTTTAAAATACTTGATATGATATTGCTTTGTATTCCACTGGAGATGATTGTCCTGCCTTGGTTGAACAATTTTATTCAGTTATGCATTAGTGCCTGTTTCATTGGGCAAGTTTATTCTGTTCTTTTCCACACACTAGCATTTGTACCCACAATTAATATTTGATCATTTCTTGTATTTCAGCTCAATTTGCTGTAAGGAAACGCAATCTGCTGGTATTTTTCCTCTTCATGAAATTTTAATTAATATATAAAAATTTCTTTTGATTAAAATATGCAACTGTCATGAGATTACAGCAGCTCTCGGAGTCTCTGTGGTGTTTCTGTGGATTGAATGTGCTTAATATTTCTAATTGTTTTATGTCAATCACAGCAGTAGCCACCGCCCTGATAGCATGTACTGTATAAGCGCAGATGGTAATACAGTTGGAACACACACACACACAGAGCGAATTTAAACATATTACAGCCAAATGAATAAGAGGAAGAACAGATGCTGTATTAATTTACTCGTTGTTAATCCAATACTCAGCAGCATGCCACACACTTCTTCCCCACGGCACGAAGGTCTGCTGACATAGAATTGGTATTCTTCTGCAGGCACTACTTTCTGGGGTAAATATTTATAGAGGGGGCTGGCATGAGGTGATAAGGAGTAGGGGTCCATTCATGATAACACAGGGGAATTTAAACGGAATATTTAATCAAGCACAAGTTTCTATCTCTGGGACAATAACGTTTCAGAGCATTTAAAGGCCTACCTAAAAGCATTTTGGCAAAGGTCAGGGAGTATTTCTACAAAGTTTTATCCACCCTGGAGCAGCTCGCTATTTAGGAGCCATATTCATGAGGTTGTAATAATCATAGACAAAAACATGGCATACTTGTCCCAGAATACAGTGCACAGTGGGCTGCCAACTGAATATAAAAAGATATCTGAATGTGCACAACAGTCAAAATAAAAACTAATCTTGCAGCTGCATATTGTGATACGGATATAGACTGGGCTGTAAATCGTGTGTTGCTCCTAAATGACAACTTCCACTACATTTCAGACAATAATTTTTCCTCTTTTTTGCAATTAACCCTTGCAATGAAATCTGCAGCGATAAAAATTATGAAAAAAGAAGCCACAATTCATTATAAATGAATTCTGTGTAATTAATCTAACTTTCATCAAATGCTCCACACGGGAATCATAGTTCATTGCCATGACAGTACAATTTTCATTTTACATCCGATATCCATTTTTCAGGCTTCAAGAGATGTGACAGGAAACACAGAGCTGACGTACTCTATGTACTGTAGGTGAAAGAGGAATCGATACATCATTTAGACAACGGGCCCCAGAGTCCTCATATTCACAGCAGAATGAGCCTGCAGGTATAACGGTCTCACTTGTAATGTAGACGCCAAATGCAAAACTGAGATCGCACTGTGATTGCAGAAGGTATCCCACCCTCAGGAAGTCACGATTTAGAATAAATGTGGATAAATAGTCCAGCATTTGGCAAGTAAACAGATTTAGATGGAAATGTGACAGAAAAAGCTAGAGGGACAAGGACAGCAGTGTATTCATCTTCTTGTTCCACAATGTTATTAAACCACAAATAAAACGCAAATGATAACCTATAGGTTCCTCCTTTGTGTCAGTTAAAGCCACTTAACCTGACTGTAACCATAGTAACGAAGGTCAGCGTAATTGTACAGTTTGTTCCATCGGTCCAATATAGGCAACAATGTATAGACTGATGACCAGAGGATGAACTGTGTGGAAGGGAGAGGTGAGATGTCGTTGAACACTGTTGGTTCCATCACAATCAGACGACCTCTGAGATGGTCTTTAACATGTCAGCATCTTATCCATAGTTTAGCAAATTAAATAAGAAATAAAACCTGAATAAGATAAGAGAAGAGAAGACAAGAGATAAGACGAGATAAGATGAGATAAGATGAGATAAGATGAGATAAGATAAGACTTTATTTATCCCACCATGGGGAAATTTCCCAGTTAACAGCAGCAACGACAATCAAGGGCTTCTTTGTTCCATGGCAAGATCAGTGTGTAGCAGCAGAGATACACCTCTATGATGTTGGACTGAAAGGTAGAGTCAAAAAGCACCACAGTTTCACCTCTTTGCTTTTGTAGTCTGTGTATTATTACTAGTGTTGTCAAACGATTAAAATTTTTAATGAGATTAATCCAAGGGAGTAGGTTTGATTTTGACATTGGTGGAGACACAAAAGTGCTCCAAGGCAGCACTCCTGAAAGTTGAAGTTTTTTCCATTTGCAATTTCACGTCATGTAGAGCTGATCAAACAAGCAAACAGTCATAGTCAGAGAAAAAAAAGTCAGTAATTGACATGTTTGTAATGCATATCTGAATATCTAAAGACAATACAAGAGTTGAATGCATTATGCAACATTATTCTCATGGCTAACATATCCATGATTATTTAACCTCACCTGTGAATTTCAGCCTCTCCTTCTCTACCTCCTCCAGCCTCTCCTCCTCCATCTCCTCCATCTCCTCCTCCAGCCTCTCCTTCTCTATTGTGTTATACAGTTCCATAGACGTTCAACATCAGTCTGCTGTACAACATTTGCATCCATGTGTCTCCCCCTACTCCCCACCTTGTTTGTTCCTGGAGGATTCTGTTGGGTTTCTGTTAATTAGAGTCTGGTTTCGATTGGCTCTATATGTAAAGTGTCATAAGATAACTTCTGTTATGATTTGGCGCTATATAAATAAAATTTGATTTGATTTGATTTGATTCTCTACCTCCTCCAGCCTCTCCTCCTTCATCTCCTCCAGTCTCTCCTCCTCCATCTCCTCCTCTACCTCCCCCAGCCTCTCCTCCTCCATCTCCTCCAGTCTCTCCTCCTCCATCTCCTCCATCTCCTCCTCTACCTCCCCCAGCCTCTCCTCCTCCATCTTCTCCTGCCTCTCTACTGTCTGTCACCTGACAAAAACATGTTGATTCATGGCATATGAACAGATTAGGGATACAATGATCATAGAGTTTGATGGTACAGTTCTTGCCTGAGCAAAAAAGGCTTTTACTTTCAGTTATTATTATTGTAATTTATTCCCCAAAAATATGGATAAAGTCACATCTAGAATCACATTTAGAATATGAGGTTTTAGGTATTTTCCCCACAAATTTTCTTTATTTGTGTTTTTTATACCATTTCTCTCTTCCATACAAATATATGAAAATAATATGTAACAATAACTTTAAAAAGTGTATCCATTTGGCATTAAATATTGTCTTTTATTCAATATCTGTGTTGTTGAGCCTCTACAGTTCTATATCCTTGAAGTAACTTCCACTTTGACTCCTCAAGAAGTGTCTTCTGTCCAGTTTTCTTTTCTTCGACATTCTTCAAATCCTAATTACCAAGTATGCCCACACAAATACACATGCAAACAGACAGAAATACAATTGTAAATATAAATGTAAATGACACCACTGATATTAAAATCTGCCTAGCTGACGTGACCCAGACAGAACAAATGCAAACATGTTGATACGCTAAGCAGTTGGCGGTATAAATGAACTACCTCCTGTCCTGTCCACCTAGCAGGTTGCAAGTAGCTTTAAAAGTAAATGAGTGACAGCATGTACGTTAGCAAAACCGCAGAACCAATCAGATAGTGATATTTAGGTTAGAAGTGGGACTTCTAGCAGAGACTGACTGTTAACCCTTTGTGTGCCATAATCAGTGATTAAACACTACGGACAGTGGTTGTACTGATAGTGGCTACATGGTAGTGGCTGGATATTGGCGTGTGTCCCCAGTGTCCCTGCCCTGGATTAATCACAGGGTTGCTGTGGATTAATTTCAGTTAACCACAACTAAATAGCATTCATTTTTAATCTATATTAATCACATTTCATTTTGCATGAGCAAACAGACTCAATATATAAGGAATATATATGCACTTAACGTGTTTATTAAACACCTTCAACAGTTTCAACAAAACAACTTGAAACAACTGTTCTGTCTTGGGTTTTTTTGTCCTCATATTTCCATCCAGATGACCAACGTGCTGTTTAGCATATTCCATCTTTATGGGTTGGTTCTGCTGCCTGTCATTACCAGATCGACTGTCCATGCTCATGCACGACAGTAACTCTACTTTGATAAACTGCTACAAATGCATTGACAGAGACGTTCAGAGTCATTCTGCACTGCACATGGGTTAAATTGCATTAAAATTTTTAATCAGATTAATTATGATGATGGATTAATCTGCATTAATGCATTAATTTTGACAGCCTTAATAATTACTATTTTTTTATTGTATTCTGTGAATGCATCAGTGAATAGTAGTTTGTCTCTGTATGTCAGCCCTATGATGAACTGGTGATGTGTTCAGGGCACACCCCACCTTTGCCTGGTGGAACTGGGATCAGCTCCAGCCTCAGTGACACTACAGGGGATTAAGCAGTTACAGAAAATGAATGAATGAATGTTACCATTCTAAGCTCTGAGTTAACCCGAGGCTCTCCACTGTTACAGAAAGTGAGAAACATTTCTAGCCTCTGCTACTTTTTGTGAATCTGCTCCAAAAATGTGAGTTTGCCTTTGGCCTATGCTCTGCTCTTCCACTAAGTTTTATGAAAATCACTGCAGTTGAGTTTCCATAACCCTGCTGACTGACTGACTGACAGAGACAAATAGATTGATCCTGTATCCGAGGTAATAATGCAGTGAAAATATCTGTGAGTAGGGACTGAAATTTAGTCATTATAGCAGCTCAAAGTAAAGGAAAACAACCCTGAAATGGTGTTTGTTAGATTTTAAATGACAAATCTGAGTAGTGTTGGCTGTTGTATCATCAGGATGTACAAAAGTTGTTGAACAGATTGAGTGCAACAATAAAATCTTTGTTGAACTGAACAAAGTTGCTGAACAACCAAACAAAGCTCTTCTTGTTGACTTCAATCTGTTCCAGCTTTCATACATCTTGACAATAAAGCAGTCAAGAATACTCAGGTTTTCCATTTAAACTCTAACATGGGCTGTTTCCATGCTATTCTCTTTTGTGTTGAAAAATGTTGATTATGAGACAGTATGAGCTTTAAAATCTTTTCAAAGGAGACGCTTGGCAGCAAGGACCCTACCGTGACAGATGGCTGAGGGAGGTAAGGGAATAGAGGAGAGCAACAGATCAGACCTGACTCGGGATTGAAGGACTGGAGAAAGAGAGTTTTGGAACTCAGGATGAAAAATGGGTGATGAGAGGAAAGACTGCCAGACTCCAAACATGAATCATATAACTTTAATGACAGCTTGGAGACTGCTGATGTGAAAAAAAGTCTTTCTAGTGGTTTCAACAAGTTTTCACAAACACCAGTCATGTCATTAAGATGCTCTTAGTGAAGTACATTGTCCTGCTGCATTTACTTCTGGTCTTGAGCCCTGTGATGTGATTAAATCTTGAACTAAGGTCATTCTTATTTGCATGCAATTAAGACTTGCTTTAGTTTTGCTAACAGCATAGCTGTGTGATATTGCAGACGGCTCACCACAAATATTATGGGCAGACCCAGAATCAAAAAGCCTTTTGCAGGCTTAATTAACCCTGATCATGCTTGCATTGTGTTCTGGTTAGCATAAATGGCATTGCTAAGGAGAATCCTGTGAGTACAAATGAGCTGGTGAAAGCCTCATGATGAGTGGGGGGATTGGGGTATAGTAATGCATAGTTATTAGTCTGTGGGCCCAAGTGAAAATGTCAGAGATAGAGGGAGACATTGGAATCATATGCCACTTTCACAATACCAACTACAGGCTGCAAATAAAAGAATATCTGAGCAGTGCTGCTAAATTTTGAGGAAAAGCACTTACCCTTCAAAGTTGGAAACATGTTGTTGCTCCGTCAAGTTTAGGAACACACTGATTTAAAATTAATTCTCCCCTGTGGTGTTCTTGATTTGGGGAGCATTCTCTCTCATTCTTGGCATGATGCTCTTGACCCATGAGCCAGGCTTAATGAGTTTACTGGTTCATCTGTTTTTTAACATTTAACACTTAACACCATCTGTTGTGTATAAGAACAACCACCCGCAAGTCCAAGTCTCACTACCTGATTGTGAAGCATGCCGCCATGTTCCTCCGTCCTCTTATCCTCAAACTCCTCCTGAGGGACCCAGTGTATTTAGACTCCACGCTGTCGAAAAGAACGTGTCCAATCTTTTTGGTGCGTAGGGTATTTAATCTTGTCTTTTCTCGCTCACACTCTCTGATGATCTCGGCAGTCTCACCGAGCTTTATCTTCTCAGATAGGAGAAACTATCTGCATCATCTTTTTCCTTATGTAAATTGTTTTTTCACACTTCCGTTGGCTTGTTGTAACCCTTCACTATGATTTACTGAGTGATGCCTCACTGATGGTAGTGTCTCTGAAGCAAATCAAAGGCGACTAATAAGGAGGGCAGCGATTTCAATATGTCATCTCGATAAAAATATGAGCTGTTTTAGTTTAAAGACACAAATAATGAGAAAGAGACAGACACAACTACATATGTGTTTATGAGTGCATCAAGTCTGGAAATTGTAAGTTTTTTGAATACACAGAGACATATAACCAGTGTCCATCTTTGCATTATTAAGTGTTATTTTTGTTACATGATACTTTCATTTCCATTTCCTGGGCAGCACAAGTAATTCCTTAGATTATTTGTCAAGATGTGTTTTTGTTTTCCTTTTCACCAAAGTGTTGACCTTCATTTTTAGTAATCAGTTACAATGACCAGATGAAAACTTTTTAAAGGGAAAAGTTTCGATGTTATGCCGGCATGTCATGCATTTTGAAGCAAAGTAAGAGCTTGACTATCCACTGCTCTGACTCATTTCAACTCCATCTGGATGAAATCTGTGTAAAAATCTCCTCTGAAGCTGAAATAAATACATCGTAGAGGTGATTAAAACTGTGGAAATATTTTAAAACCCAGATGACCTACTGCTTACAAAATATAATAACATGCTTTACAAGACAAGATGAAATTTTAAACTTATTAATGTCATTAATGAATGAGACAGATGTTACTGAGGCTGGAGTTTAAATGTTACTACTGGATCCCCTAAAGATCCTTTTGTAATTTTCTTTAACAATCAGATTTAATCATTAAGTCACACGATGACTGACAGGTTTGTGAATTTATTTACAAGACATTAGGCAACGTCATCAATTATTAACATGAACAGAGATGTACTAACATACACAAGGGGTTTAAGAATATAGGGGAGTACATCGCTGTGATGTGCTGCTGCTGTTTCTTCTTCTGCACATTGTTATATCAAACTAACTGACGAGAGTTTCATTCTGCATCGCTCTGTTCTCATCATCATCTCAGCTTTTTCCAAAGTACTGTGAAGAATCCTTGACAGCTGCAAAAACTAAGCTGGCTTCAATTTTCTGTTTGATGTTTTTGTGATAAAATATTCACAATCCAATGCCCACTTATTATCATCAATATTTCAATCATATTCTTCAGGCCAGAGTCTGTATAAAACCTTGGTTATGCTTTGTTTTGCACTCCTAACACCTTTTTATTAAACTGTTCTCTGGGTGGTAAGATGTTACAGAGAGAAGCGTGTTTGGTTTTCAGGTTAGACACATCCACTCTGTTTAGTGTCCTTTCCCCTCTGCTCCAGTTCAACCTTTCCACCCGTTTTTTCTTTGCTAAATCTCCACAGACACAACTAGCATAATTTCCTCACAAAGCAGTTATCTCTGTCTTTGTCCACATTGGGGGAGAAGACCTAATTTCCTCACAAATAGCCTGTGTTTTCCGCCTCTGCAACAGTCTGCGTTTGCTTTATGTTATGTAAAGTATATTTTCATTTCCAATAAAGATACCAGACTAATGACTACATCAGCACTGGTCATAATGCTTATAATCCAAACAAAGTTAGAACGGTATGTAAAATACTTGTTAAAAAATAAAGCATTGCTAGAATTTACTTGGACTTATTTTTCACTGCTGACAGTATGAACATAATATATTTCTTGTTTTAAATATACATCCTCTCTACTCTGCATAATGCAACTAATGCTGACTTTCTCCCTTTTTTTGTGTTCTTTTTGAATTACTCCTGACAACAACTTGCATAATTTCCATGCACAGCATTTATGTCTCTTTTATTTGGATTGTGCAGCACTGGAATAGCAATGATAGCCATAAATTCCCACCAGTGCGACCGTCTGCTTTGTGCTGTGTAAAATATCTTAATTTCTAACATACAGTTGTGGAAAAATTATTAGACCACCAAGAGTCATCAAAAACAATGGTTATGCAATCAAGTACTAACTCCTGTGTGTATCATGTGACTAAAACAGACAGAAA
>JAPQRP010000010.1:14307869-14325358 GCA_037367295.1 Apogon hyalosoma | reverse complement strand
TGTCTGTTTTAGTCACATGATACACACAGGAGTTAGGACTGGATTGCATAACCATTGTTTTTGATGACTTTTGATGGCCTAATCATTTTTTCTGTGACTGTATTTTCAGTATTTCAGACAATTTCTATAGAACTGACTAGTTTATTGAGTAAATAATCCTGTGATTATTCATTCATTCATTCATTCATTCATTTCCCAAACCATTTATTAATTGGCACTGTCGCAGCAGTGCTAGTGCTTAACCTGGCTACCATCTGGCGTAGGTGGGGTATATCCTGGACTCGTCACCACTTCATCACAGGGTTGACATATAGATACAAACCCACCATTCACACACACATTCACATCTATGGGAGATTTAGACCAATTAACCTATTAAGATGCCTTTGGGTGGTGGGAGAAAGTTGAAGAAAACCCATACAGACATGGGGAGAACATGCAAACTCCACACATCCTATGATTAAACAATTATATAAATAAGTTGCAGCCCTAAAACAAGCTGGAGTTGCATGGACATATTCATATCTTAACTTAATAAAAAGTAACGTCACATCAGGTAGATATTATTATGCCTTCATGAACAGCGGTGACTTTTGATCTAGGAAATAATTCATCGACATGAAGCTAAAACAAGAGGAGGGTTAAGGGTTTGAGTGGTGTGAATCCACCTACAAAGAGCATTTACTACAGCACTGTAAGCATCTACTGCTAACCTTACCTGGGCTTAGCATCTTGTCTTTGAAACACAGGTTTTTGTTCCCAAACACCTCACTGTATAACCCACTCAGGTGTGATTTCAAGTGGGTCTTTTTCTGTCTGTTTTGTTCGTGAAGGGCGGTCTGGTTTTAACAATAGACTTGCACTTTCATGACTGGATTTCATTTTGTCTACTGTTTCGCTGATGTTTTGGTTCACCGTCCTGTGAGTGAAATGAATGTTACCCTGGTGTATTCCAGAATCTCAAATACCTGAATGTTGTGGGTTTGCACACATGCTCTGCCACATAAAAGATGTTTTTGTTTTGGCCTGCGCAGGTTAACCACAGGTTTTCAAAGCCAGTTGGAAGTACTTCTGTTCCTGGTGTTTGAGTGTTTTAGCATCAGTGTTGATATTTTCCCCACTCAGTAGTGGAAGGACTGAACTTGGACCAGTGTTCGCTCGAGAATCAAAGAGGAGCTACTGGTCTGTGTGGGTGGTGGGTTCTTCTGAGCCACCCATCTTCAAGAAGCCATCATCTTTCAGTGAGACAGGGCGCATGAATCCCAGTGTATTCTTATGCAAATCAGCATCTGTGAATCTGATGTTATCGTCCAGATGATGTGTCTTTGAAAGCAAACAGCTGGTGGCTTTTGATTTTTACTCCGTTGTCATCCAAATAATTGAACCAGCTGATTGGAGCTTCCATATCATTATATTTCCAGTGCATTTTTGTCTATTTATGAATGAGGTACTTTGAGGTGCTACCACTGTAGGATACTTTTCTGTCCACACTCCCCCTTTTTTTTTTTTTTTTTAAGCAAACAAGCAGAGTGCCACCATGCAGACTGCTTGAGTCTTTTTTCATTAGAGATAATCCATAGATTATTTTATTCTATGTGGTGTGTGACGATGCCAGCTCCAGGTTTAAGAACAGGGAACAAATATTTGAGTGAATGCCAGTGGGATAGAGCCTTCCTCTGGTACATTTTTAATTTTCACCATTTAGCATTACTGATTCCTCTTGTGTTTTCAGTGGCTGTAAGGAGATTGATAACATTTCAGTGGGCACCGGATGTGTCATTTTCCATTTTTATCACCTGTCCTCTTTAGCTGTAACTAGTTACATGTAATGGAATAACTCAAGTAAAGCTGCAAAAGCAGATATCAGGGGAGAGAAGAACAAATGTCAGATGGCTTCTCTCTCGTCTCTAGCCAAATCAAGACTCAACACAAATATAGATGACCTGACTTTGTTTCACACAGTCATGACGGAAAAGAGAAGATACTTTTCCAAGCATCTGTATGAAGCCACAGTACAGAGCAGAAGAGTCATGTCCCACTGAATCCAAACAGTGATCAGCAGTTACAGCTGTCGATCACGTATTTAACCCCTCTACCTGTCTGAAAACACCTGTGAGCAGCCAAAACCTCTGGTCACGGTGTTGATTTCCTACACCCTGCAAACACAGTCTGGTCTTGTTTCCTGTCAGACCCCTTGAATTACAATATGCTGAAAGGTAATTACACAATTTCTGCCAGGTGATGCCAAAAAAACTATCAAACACTGTTGCTTCAGTTACAGTTACTGGCAAATGATAATAATAATCACATAACAGTTCTGATAAATATGATGGGGGCTGCAAAGGGTTTTATATATATATATATATATATATATGTGAATATTTATATATAAACAGATTTTTTTCAGTATTTATGTAAAAAATAACAACCATGCCTGCATTTTTTCATCTGGAATCAGAAAAAGGCTCTAATATTATTGTACATTGTTGGTTTAAATGTATGTATTTAGGAATTTTCTACTTTTTTGCCCACTTTAAAACATTTGTCAGAGAAGTTCAATCAAATATAATAATTTTAATCTGATGAGGTAATGGTAACACCCCATTGGGTCAAATGTAACCCTTTGCTTTTAGTTCAGACCGCCATATTTGACCACTATAGATGTTAAATTACTTTTATAATAAAGGTTAACATTTACTATAGTAACTAAAATAAAGCTGGAACTCTCAAAGTCAGTAAGTTAGAGAGGATTTAAGTGTCACTTTGGGGATCGAGGTTGTTTGTCCATTGCAGTTTTCAGAAGTATCTGTGGAGAGGGACAAAACTAATGTCTTCAAACCTGGGGTCCGTGCCACGGATTGATCAATGTGGGTACATGGCCCCAGATACCCGCACATCAACCTTCCATATTGGAGCCAAACACATGTCAGACAGCGGCAACTTGGACCCTGACCTGCACACAAGAAAGAGGACAAAGAAACAGAGGACAAACAGGAAAATGGACAGTGATACCAAGTGCTTTTATATAATGTTGTACCATGCTGGTTTACAGAAAATAGTACATACACACACACACACACACACACACACACAAAGGAAAACCCCAGTCATTGTCAAAGCAGCAAAATACATGGGAATAAACAGTAAAATACAGTTTGTCATCTTTTCATGGTCATCAAATATGACCAATTTGGACATTAAGAGGCTCCGTAATGAACGTGGAAACACCGTCATCTTCTACAACATTGATTCACCAGTAAGACCCAAGGAGTTTGATAAATGTCAGAGGTTGTAAATGTTTGGTTTATATTCAGTTAATAATATATTTTGCTGAAAAAAAAAAACACTTTTTCTTCTGTTTTCTATGTTTCTGATATAATAACTCTTAACTTTAATCTTAGCTTTTATGAACATCTACATGATCAGTAAATTAAATATAGGGAACTAGGCAATTTTCACTTAAAAAAGCAAAATACAGAGGATAATATTACAATAAATGGCAATAAATCACTTAAGAAAGGTTAGAATTAGGGCAGTGGATCTGTCTTTTTCTGTCGGGTCCCCCTTTGGAGGACGAAAAATCTCCAGGCCCCCCTCAACCCCAACAACATTGCAGCAGCGGTGCGATTATAACATTTATTGAAAGAAACATCAACATTGTAACAATACTTTTTGCTTTTCCTTGAATAATTTGTTGTTCAAATTAAAAATAACTTAGATTATTTTGCTTGAATAATACAAATAAACTCAACAAGACTGCTCCGAGACAATATTTTTCCAAATAAAAATAGGAAATGCATGATTATTTTACAACTATGATTATAAAGCTACTTTTTTAGAACAACAAGCAAATTTTGTAAACAAAGATGAACATTTTAACACTGTGCAAAAACAGAAACATTGCACATTTTTTTCCCCCAGTCCATTCTCAAACCTAAATTCTTTGCCTAGTCTAGTGACAGATCACCATGGTTTGTTGTACGTCCCTAAAATGAGTCCAGGGTGCTCCAACGCTAAAACGTTAGTTCCACCTGCCACATGTTCTAACCTGGAAAAAAAAAAAAAACACCCAACAGAGATCCTATGCCCCCCTGGCAAGCCTTCGCACACCCCCTAGGGGGCCTTCCCCACAGTTTGAGAAATACTGAAATAGAGGAAAATTCATTGAGGAACTGCTACAAAAGTAACACTGTGTCTTTCTGGGTTAATATAGTTATCCTACAGAGTAACTAATCTGTAACCTGTAAAGCTCAATGGAAATAGACCACTCCACTAACTGTGACCGTCTCCTCTGTGCTTCACAACCAGTCACTTTTGAGTCTATCTTGAAAGCATCCAGAGGTCTCTTATGCTTTGTTTTGATGTTGAATGAGGCTTGTTAGTGGTGGTTTTCATCCCCACTCAGAGTCGTTGTTTCTGTGACAAGGATGTGTGGATTCTGTAACTCCTTTCGCTGTGATCTGTTCTTAAATGATTTATAAAAGCTGCCAAAGCCTCAGGGACTGTTCATTTTAGCCCTTCCGCAGGTTTCCAGGACATTGAGACAAACGTTCATTTCCTCAGCGTGGTGGGCAAGGAGAGAGCATATTACTGACCTGAGCCGGTGACAGTGCGCTCAATTAAGGGCAAGGGGCAAGAGAAAAGAAAGACTCTGCAAAAACGTCCATTGCTTTGACATTTTGACTTAGTGTTACTGTGGACAGGACGACACTGAGAAGAATTCTGAGTATGACCTACAGCCAATAGTCTTTTAGGTTATATCCAAAATAATAGCAATATATAACACATGTGTGCAATGTGATGCCACTGAGACTGCACAGAAATGAACATGTGTGGTGCTGTACAGCCAAAAGATCAGAGAAGGAATTCTAATTTTATTTCCAAAGGGATTTTCACTGTGCAAATGTAACTACTTCAACACTCCCCCCTCCACATTGTCATCTCCCCTCAAGCCCATCGAATCTGTTTCAAAATCCTCCCAAACATTGGACTCAGACTTCCAGGCACTGTTGCCATGGAGGCCACCTCAATATCAAGTTTCCCTCCTCCTAATATGGTTACAGGCCTTATGAACAGCACATTTCATTACGGCCCCCAAACCAGATTAAAGCTGTTTTGCCCTGGAACAACTGAGGGCCTAAACCAGCTGTCATAGTTTATTAGAGGGCAGGGCTGGGACAAAAGCAGACTTTCAAAGCTCTGAAGTGATTCTGCATGTTTATTGGACCATCATGTGTTTGTGAACACAGACACATACTGTATATTTTCATGCCTATAAAATTATACAGCGCTCCTGAATATTAGTTTTAGCTCTGCTCTGTCTGTTCTGGCATTTTATAAGCCAACAATATTACTACCCGCATTTCTTTCATTAAAAATGGAGTTACAGCAGATTCATATGGGAGCACACTTACATTTAGAAGGTATTATCACCCCTGTGAACAATTGAAAACCTTCTGTGCTGACTTTTTCCTGTCATGCTTGATGTCCTCCTCTTGCTCCCCTCTCCTTGTTTCAGAGGAGCTTAGCCTCAGCTCACACTAACAAACATAAAGCTTGCAGAAACAAAAGCTTAACTGTCAAACACTGCCAAAATGAGCTCCCACACACTTAACAAAGTCTTAGACTGTGTGTGCTGCACACTGCTGTATGCTGTATGGCCAAGTATGCACAGGGAAGCCATTCCAGTAGGCGGCTAAAGTACAATCCACCGTAGTAGGCGGCTCTTATGGAATTTAAATGTTTCATACCTCGAAGATTAAGAGGCAGCTGATAATTCCAGTTTAGAGAGAGACATTCAGATTAAGCCTCTTCTCTCAGCCTGTGGCAATTTGCATTTTAGTGGGCTGTGGAGCCTGCAGAAACACACAGGGTGAAGAGACTTCAGCAGCCCATAACAGGACTCATACTAGGTGCGAAATTCACAGTGGAAGATTCTCTGCATGTGATAGAAATGTAATCATCATCTTCTTTTGTCATTTTTTTTTTTTTTTTTTTTCCAGGAGTACAACTTTAGCCCACTTGGAAAAACTTCACAATAAAAGAGTCAGAGAGAGATTCTTCAATCCCAATAAGTGCGGTGGTTTTCATTTGATATTCCTAACTGTGCTGGGAATTGCTAATCAATAACTCCATCACGCCACTTATCTTTCAAGGTCATGTGCATCTACTATCTAGCATTTTTCAAGCCTCGCTTTGTATTTTTCGTCGACATGATTTTCACAGCGTTTATTACATTCTTAAAAGGTGAAGTTGACTGGACACAATCTCACATTTACGTAATCTGTATTCCTCTCGAATGGTTGCCTGCCGGTTTAGATGGTTCTCAAACACTTCAATACTTGTGAGTGAGACACTAACCTGAAAAATGAACCAAGGTCATTTATATTTTATTCAGATTTTAATGACTCGTGAGCTAAGGGATCCTCTTCTGAACGTTTTGATGAATATTCCATGTCTGTGGATACATAATTACTCCAAGTAAAGATGGTTACTGTGGCACCGCATTAGAAAAAAAAATGTGTATCTTGCTGTTTTTCCTAAACCTTGTCTGAGTAATATCACCTGCTGAGATAGCTTGCATGCCAGGGGGATTTTTTTTAGTTGGAAAGATTAAGGTGAGAAGCTGCAAAGCACATTTAAAACCTCTCTATTTTGTCTGTGTTCCTTCCTCAGACAGCAGGGGGAGCTAGTAGGCCAGAAACAGAGTTAGGTTTCCTCTAACTCACATCAGCAGCTCAGGATTTTCTTCTTAGATGTGGTGCGCTTTTTCAGCACACACAACCACAGCTTCTTTTCCAACTGCTAAGTGGGCACGGTGCACACAAAAAATACCAAAAGAATAAATACAGAAATAAATATCAATTCCACCACATTTCCTGACAGATAAAGCGTGTGGTGGTTCTATGTGCACACAATTCTGTAAAACTCGCCAAGGGTATGTGTCACACTTTTAAATACTGCTTACTTGATATTGCATAAGGAATAACCCAAATAATAGGCCGCAGTTGTGCGTCTGCTGTCACAAAGCTGAGAATTCAGCAGCTGAGCAATATCGCTGAACAGTCCATTTCAGAGTCATTTTAGAAATAAGCTACTGTCTGAAGGTACGAAAACTATTCTTCACTGCAGCAAAGATAAACACCTACTTCAAAAATGGCTGCCTTTGCATAGTCTATTGTTATACTTGTCTTTCTAAAGGTTAGTGCAGTAGCTCTCATTACATCAAAGTGCATCAGTAGGAAACAACCTCTTGTGACAAAAAGCTCACATTTGGTTTGATTCTTATTCCTACTGCATTTTGCATCTCCCACTCTGTGTGTCTGAGGGTTGGTGTTTTCTGTAGATCTTCAATACACACAGCTCTGTTCATGAATCTGTGCTGTCAGTTACGCTCTCTGTTTCTCAAACGTTCACGTAAATGTTTTTTTTTTTTGTTGGAAACTTCACTTGTTATGTCAAGCCTAATGTGTTTTTAATGTTTAGGGCGATCTGAGCCTTTTAAATATATTCTAAGGGAGCCTTTAGGAGAGCTTTGAATGCTGGTCTTGAAAGCTGTTCAGATGCATTGAGTTCAGGGAGAGGTTTTGCTTTACGCAATATTTCTTCTTATGTTAATTGGTCCCTGTGAAGTTACCACTGTAAGCATTGAATCAATGTAACATTGTTACTAATGAATTGTAAATTTTATAATCTATTATCCGTGATAAGGGCTGCACAGGAGGCTAAAATGTTGTTTCAGTTGTAATGTTTAACATCACATTGTGTGAATCTGCTTTGGGTTTTGGCCATATGGATCTTAAGCACCAGCTCGCTCCTTAGTGGCTTTGGTTTTCGTTGCTGAACTATCCCTGAACAGCTATTGACACCAGAGAATGGCAGCTTTATGAGCCAGGAAGTTTGTTCCTTTCTTCTCACGGAGGTAAAGAGAAAAGAACAGATATCATTATGAGACGTGCTTCATTAAAAAGGGGGCTAATGGCTGCTCTTTAACGCTGAGCCCAGGCTGCCTCTGCAGACATCAGTGCTCTACACTGATTGCCACTGCAGCCTCAGCATCACTTAACTTCACATTAAATCGGTGCTGTGCTCTGTCTGCTTTGAGCTGGGGCAGGAAGGAGAAGCCAGTAAGCAGATTAATGAAGGCAAAAGGATCTATTCTCTTTTCCGTCCCTTAGTGAGAAGACATGAGAGACACTTTAAAGTCTGGAGAATAAGGGTGAGCTCATTGAGGCTTTTGTGGAGGGAATGGAGAAACCAAATGGGAGAGAATTACTTAAACCCCAGAGCCTCATGACTTCATCTCTTTCCCAGTGATTCTCTCACTGTGCTATTAGAGCTTTGTCAAACATGTCTTTATAGGCACATCAGGAGGAATCACTTACATTGTGCCATTTAATAAGGTTTGATAATGATTTTGACAAATTCCTGCTTTATGGTTCTAATGAGTCCAATATCGTGTACTGTTTAAAGTTCACGTTTAATGCAGATGAACATGTCCATTTGGAGGCAGGCTCTAAAATATCCATGTGCACCATGTTATAACTTCAACTTAGACTCAAACCAAATTCCTTATTGAGGGCTACAAAGCTTTAGAATCTCTTTAAATACATCTCTGTCAAAATTAACTTAACACATAACTTTGTGTTTGATACAATGACAATATTTGTTCTGGGAGCTTCTTCAGCCGTGACTGTCCTTTATTCACCAGTACAAGAGGCAGAATACTGAGTCACTTCTGGTTTCCGTGATTAGTTTCTCACACACCTTGGGGAAGATTTGACAGGAGTGGAGGCGCTAGTGTGATGATGGCTTTTAAATCCTTCCGGGCATTATTGTCAGCTTCATTCACTCAGATAATCAAGTAATGCTGAGTGTAATGGCAACGTGTTTATCTGCATTTTGGAACTCTGCTGTAGCTGGTTTTGTGTTTGTTTCTGCACGAGGCGATTATCTATAGAAGATAGCAATGTTTCTAGGTTTGCTGGTGACTTCTTGGCTCTGAGCTGAAATTAATGCTCCCAAAAATCTGAATGTATCTTTGAACCTTTAATACCATCTATCTCAGGTGTTTAATCTCTACAAAACCTACTGTGATATTTAGTGACATCTAGTTGTAAAGTTGCAGAAATGCTTCATGTGTTTTGTCTGATGTTGCCTTTGCAGTTCAAGGGGTTTCCACAGAAAGACTTAAGTGCAATGCACTTTAACTTTGGATATTCTCCGCTGTAAACCAGAAGAAAGTGGTCAGATCTGTTGACATATAACAACACACCCACTTAAGGCATAAATGTCTCATTCTAAGGTTAAAAAAAAAACAAAAAAAAACAAAACACACAAACACAGTGATTCATATTTTAATTTTATTCACCAAGGAAAACACATTAACCCTCAAAGACCTAAACAACTGCGGCAACTACACATATCTTCTGATCTAAAATGTGTAATTACGTTTGAACCAATAATCCTATCAATATGTCAAGTAATTAAAGCAGCGTATGACTTTTATCACTTTTTTTTTATTTGTAAAACCAGAGTGATAACCTATGTATCACTAATCCATTAGTCTTTCTGTGCTTACACACCTAAATCACTTCCCTTACGCCGAACAACTTCAAAGATGACTCCATCATAAACACAGTCCGCTTGTTCACACAACAAACTGAAACGTCACTTGGGCCTTTTCGGAAATTTTGTCACGAAGTGCATTGTAGGAATGGCGACCAAGCGAAAGCGTTTTCTCACAGATTCAACAGGAAAACGAGCCAAATCACTACAACGTAAAATTATATAGTCCACCAGGGTTATTTTAAAGAATGAGTATAGTCGGTAGGTGGAGGTAAAGGCGACATCTGGGTTTAGCACTCAAGAAGAAACAGCAAAATTGCTGCTGTGTGGAATTCCCATTCCCACAATGCACTTTGCGGCAAAATTTCCAAAAAGGCCTAAGTGACATTTTGGTTTGATATGTAAACAAGGGGACTGTGTTTGTGATAGAGTCATCTTTGAAGTTGTTCACCGTGAGGGAAGTGATTTAGGTGTGTAAGCACAGAAAGACTAATGGATTAGTGATAATTGGATATCACTTGGGTTTTACAAATTTGGAAAAAAAAAATGTGATGAAAGTCATATGCTGCTTTGAGGTAAAAGGCAGCTTCTCAGATTTTTTCTGCAGCATCAGAAGTGCCTTATTTGTATGTTCAGAGGCTCATGGAAACATGGTCACTTTCTGCAACATTAATTCACAAGTAAAACCCATGTAGTTTGACAAATGACAGTGGAATTTTATGCTAAATTAATTATATACTTTGCTGAACAAGTTACTTTTTATTCAGATTTCTCTGTTTTGATATAATGACCACTGAGTTTGCTCTGAGCTTTAATGAACAGCCACACGCTTGGTCAATTAAATATAGGAAAATACCAGACTTTCACTGAAAAAGGCAAAATACAGAGGATAACACTATACTAAATGATGATAAATCACTTAGGAAAGGTTAAATATTGACAAAATTAATTTGGAAGTTGCCATAAAAATAGTTCTACGTCTTTAAGAGTTAATGCTGTAAATGCTGTGGTAAAGTCAACTTATCTTAAAAACAATGTGATGTTGGTAAGATAGCATCATATCATATACTGTAGCTTTTTGCAAGAAAAACAGAGAGCAGAGTTCAAAATGTCAAACTATTCCTGAGGATATCCGCTAAAATTTAGAGTATGGATTAAATCAGAGGATCAACACTAGAAAGGCTTGTGATTGCTGACATAAGGCTGTATAACTAAAACTGATTTGACCTGACAGTCAAGAATTTACGTCTATTTGAGATATATTCATATGAAGTCCACCCAGTGATGCTGGTGAATGCCCTTGGACATGACAGCAGGAAGAGCACACCCTTCTATCACACAGTGGCAGTTGGTTTATGCCCAGTGTAAAGGACAGAGGAGTTATGGCCATACACACCCCATCTACTGACATGTGGCTTCTTATAGCCAGATGCAAGGCACCAGTATTCAACCACTTCTCCAGTAAATATTGAAAAACAAGGCCAAACGATGACTTTTTGGCAACACAAAGGAAGAAGTATGACTAATTAATCAAGTGTTATTGTGACAAATGTCTATTTCTCAAAACCTGATGGAGAAAGTAATTATATTCAGATGAACTTGTCAGCGTCAGCTCGGGAGATCATCACCATAGCTTGTTCTGGCTTCACATGGCTTCCCTGCTGTGAAATTCCCACACCCTCTTCCTTATAGGCAAATTAGACTGCAGCTCCAAAGACGGCAGCATAAAATGTCTCAAGTGCAACTTCATTCATCTGGATATGAACAAAAATACCACCTTCACATGCTCCAACATAAATAACACTGTAAAATGTTTGGCATTACATAAATGTAGTGGTTTGATGGAGTGCTGCTCATTTGATTTCTCCTAGTAATTCTCTGTAAAGGGCAGACGTGGCCAAAACAGCAGTCCCACAACATTAAATGCAACACACAGACGACAAGTAGACAAATCCACAATAACATAGATATTTACAGGCAATGATCTCTCAAGAAAACCCCTATCCCCACTTTATTTAGGAGGTCCCTAAATTCAACATCTAATTATACATCTTTTTCTAAAATATTTCATGCCCAAGGTGGATAGTATGAAGTGCCAGGAAGTAAATGAGGTCTAACAGAGCAGTAATGAGCTTCACTATCAACACTACCATGTAACACTTTCTAAAGCGTGGGTCACTGTGTGACTTCACAGTAGTGAAACTGTTAAAACACAGCTCAGCCATCACCGGATTTGTGGAGTCTATGATGCTTTGATGTAGTCCACAATTATGTTGACATAAGGAAATAGCACGAACAACCGCACAAACACATGCAGACACCCACACAGCTGTGGTACACAAGTGATATGAAACTGTCTGCAGTCCATACATAAATATGCAGAGAGACAGTGGGAGCAGAAATGAGAAGGAGGGGCAGGAGGAGGGAAGGAAAGGAAATTCAGGCAAGAGAGAGAGATATGGGGGACATTGCCTGTGGGGATCAATGTTTTGTTTGTAGAGCTGGTGAACAGTTTTTCCATGCAGTGTCTTTACATTAATTTACCAACTGTTATCAAGCATGTCTGTGGGCACATTGGGTTGGTTAACTTATAGGACAAAGTATGTACATTGACTGGACAATGCTTTTGCTTTAACAGTTCTGCAAGAATGAATTAACTTACAATTCCCTTTTTCAAAACAATAACAACAATGGTGACAAAAACATAATCAGCAGAAAAAGCAATTCTTCAGTATGTTGAATAAGAATGCCTGGATTGTGTGATTATCTGCCTTTTGGCAGAAAAAGCAATTTCTCAACACCATCCCCAAACTAACATGTCCATAGTTTGTGTGCCTCCTGACCCTGTTGTACCAACAGGATCATTAATATCAATTTGTGTCACTTCATTACGATCTGCCATTATTTAAGATCAGGACAGCAAATTCTTTATGCTCCCTTTGCTATGGGCCCAAGATTAAAGCTCTAACGACCACTCCCTGCTCTCATTAGAAAGCTTCCTCGAATACACTTTTCATCTGAGCCTGTCACACACTCAGAGTCACCTGTCAGTGAAATGAAGACAGAGGGACCCTTAGAAAGGCTTTCTAGAAAGCCTTTGTTGTTTTGCTTTCCATTTGGATTGCGTTTGTGTGTTTGTATATGCAGAGTGTTTTGATTTTCTCTATCATGGGCTTCATTTTTTAGTTGAGAAATTTAAACACCCTGTTGGAGAGGTTAGAAGACAAAAAATACTTATAAAGATACTACTTCAGCTATGCAGTAGATATCAGTAAAAGTGCTACAGACAACAACTGCATAATTCATTAAATTTCAACTCAAAGTTAATACAAATTTACAGACACTAAAGTGTTTTGCTAATTAATTGGAAGTGTTGACAGGCCAAATCTGTACTAAGCCATGGTGATGCAAACAACTGCCAAACTGGCCTTTTAATCGCTTAGTTATATTATATTATATTATATTATATTATATTATATTATATTGAGTTTGTAGGTGGTGTATAACAGCAAAGTCACTCTCTGTACCCAGTTTTTGACTTAAAAAAAAAAGAAAAGGCAACAATACAGTCCCATTAAAAGTGTGGACACTGCAGTTTTGTTGCTGAACTTCTTTTCTTTCATTAGGTTTTGATGACTTCATATTACAGCCACTGATCACATTGCTCTGCAGCGCTAAGCACCATGAGTTCAACACAAACATCCCTCAGAGGCGTCAGCTGTGCGGGTTCTCCAGACAATGATCAGATGTTTCAAGCTGGTGACTTTCCAAATGCTGACTTACATTATTGGTGTATATTGTCTCCTCTTTCAAGCAAAAGAAATGTATGTATTTACAGCACCTCCTATGACATGGTTTTTAATAATTCAGTGATTGCTATATGTAAATTATTCTGTGGAACCCACTTTTCTCAACAGGAAGAACAATTTGAAAGATGAAACTGCTACAGGCATTTTAAGATGAACAACAATTTCGGTACAAGAACAATATGCAGAGGTGTTAAAATATTCAGTGCAGCCCGCAAACATTCTTTGGCTCTCCCGGGGTTATTGTGCACTGAAATATGCAGTTGATATTGGCAAAGGAGCAGTGCATAACCCTGAGTACTTGGGTTTAATGTCTTTGCAAGAAATGCTAATATTGTCCAATAAGTACCAGTGAGCAGTGATTTGAGTTTTAAAGAACATTTTAGACATTGAACAGCAGTAACACAGGAATGTATATCACATAACCCCACAAACTTTCAACACAGGAGAGTGTGTTAGTTCTCTATTATGCTTTGCTGGGTTTTGTAATGAATCACAATTCAGAGACCTCTGCCTTGAATCAATACAAAGCGCCACGCCAGCACTATCTCTACCTTATTACAATATGGTTAGAGTCATTGGAAATGAGTTCCTTGCAAGCGTCCCACTAGTTCTTTAAAAATGCATAGGATTAAGAAGGAATGGTTCGCTGCAGTATCAATCAAGCTCAACCAAGTGAGTAAAAGGACAGAAAGGATAGGAAAATTGACACTTAACTGTTTCCACAGTCAGTGCCCTGGATACTCTGTGCAGTTGCATTTTCTTTCTTGTAGACGTCGACCTACTGTCCTACGGCCCATTGTCGGCTTTCGCTTGATCGTCAGTAGGAGCCAAGGTCATTACTTAGTCAGAACTACACTTTCAGTTTGACCGAGTGTGGGTTGAAATGTGTTGAGTACATGTCGGTGTTCGTATTAAACATTATGTATGAAGTAATTCAGATACAGCTAAAGGGGTTTGCCAGACAAACACATTTGTGTTTTTTTTTTTTTCTTTTCATTTAGTACTTAACTTGGCCAATGGCTAAGAGCACAGATGTGTGAGATGAAGACGAGGTGCCTGGTGGATTTGTGTCAATAATAAACACACTCAAATGTGATCCTTGTGCTATGTGAGGTTTTGCCTGAAGCATTGCACCTGAAATATGCTTTTGTTTCATGTTGGATCTTGGAAAAACCTCTATTACATGATGATCAAACGTGGGGATGGCATCACTTAAAGTTTGTGTTAGAGTCAGTTTTGTGCTGTGAGGTGGTAATTTGTTGATGGTAGCGAACCCAAGTTCTACACTAACAAGTGTCTTGTTGTCAGCTTCCATGGTAACAATCTGAAAATGAATTTAATATTTAAGTGTTTTGTTTTCCATGTGTCTGGTTTATGTTTTTATCTGCTGTATGTAAAGTGTCTTTGAGTACCACGAAAAGCGCTATACAAATAAAATGTATTATTATTATTATTATTATTATTATTATTATTATTATTATTAATAATAATAATTTCTGTGCACGGATGCTCTTCAGTAGGAGATTTTCAGGAGTGGGACCACACCTCAAACACTTCCTGTCTATGTCTATAAATGCCCACCTGCTCTACATACCTGATTGTTCTCCCTTCCATGTCCAACCTCCATCTACTGTCAGTCTCCCGCTGTTTTAGGCACTGGGGGGGTTGGGTTTCACCGAGCCTGGGAGCCGTGCCTTACTCCCAAAGAGGCCTTCCCCAAACACCCTCTTCATCATCCCCCGCTTCTCCATAGTCATCATCTTCATCATCGTCACCGTACATCATTTTCTAACTGCTATAAATAGAACCTAATTCCTATTATTCGAGGTTTTGGTCCTTTGCTTCTGAATAAACCTTGATCTGATGCCATCCGTACGTTTGATAATCAGATGGTAAAGGTTTTTCTGTGATCCAAAGTGATACATAAATGCAGAAGGCAAAAAGAATGTCACAAATAATCAACAGAAAATATTCCCCCAAAAAGTACAAAAAGAAAAAAAAAAAAAGTCTGATGCACTTTGATTACAAAAATAAACCTACAGGCATCATGTCAACACGTTTCAACTTCACAGAGTCTTGATCAGGGAGTAACAAGACAAGGCATGCTCAGTTTAACCCTTGAAGACCTACAAGTACTTTTGTGGTGACATCCAAGAGAATTTTTCAACCCTTTTAACCTTTTCCAAGTGAATTATCACCATTTATTACAATACTGTCCCCTGCATTTTACATTTTTCAGTGAAAATCAGGTTTTTCCAATGTTTAATTCAAAGGTTATTCTAAAAATTAGAAAAAACTGAGGAAAAAGTGATCTTTTCTTGCAAAATATATTATAAACTGAACATAGAGAAATGCACATACATACAGCCCACTGTTTGTCAAACTACATGAGTTTCACTGGGAAATCAGCTTTGCAGAAAATAATGTTGTTTCTATGTTCACTGCGGAGCCTCTAAACATCAAAATAGACACATCCAGTGCTACTGAAAAGCTGAAAAACTGCATTCTTGCTGAGTTATTTCAATGCGTTTTTAGTGCTTCAGACGTTATTGTGCCTTTTAGTCCATTAGACGGTTCCGGTTGCTGGCGGTTGTTGACTTCTTTGAGGAACTCAGCTTTGAAGCATAGTCCCTCATGTGACTGGTCGTGTGACATGAAAAGAAAATTTACCACAGAAAATGAACAAGGCCAAAAAAGTCACATGAGAAGGCATCAATCAAGGTTAGGCTTGACTGATATTGCAAAGAGGTTTGAACAAAAGCACCAGAAGAGGTGTCAACTGTATGATGATGATTATTTCAGATGTAAGAAAATGTGGGAAATGAAAGGGGATCAGACAAATGAAAATGATACTCTGACAAGTCACTCTTTACAAAAACTCCAAAATAAAATACACTTTTCATTGCTAAATTTGAAGGAGAGCTTTATGCAGTTCATACATTTTAAATGAGACAACATTCCAATAAGCCTCACAAAAACAAATGTTGGGAGCTTTGACAGCTTATCGTTGTCAGTGGTCCTCCCACCGCCACTGTTTTTATTTATCTTCCAGGTTTAGTGCAGAGAGAAATATATCTTCCTTACTCATTTATTCAGCTAGGATTCCCCTTTGTGAATAGTCTTGACATTTTCCTAAAGGTTAGAGCAGTGAAGGCCTTGCTGTAGTTTTTATGACTTTCTGCCCACTGGTGTCCATCTGCTTTGCAAAAGAGATCCAGGATTCTGACAAAAAACTGTCTCACAGAATAGAAATTCATTCTTATTCACACTTTCTATTCAGCTTTGCCTTCCTTTTTTAAATTCACAGAATATATTCAGAATACAGACTATATTTTGTTAAGCAAAGTCAGTGTTTAAACATAATAGTATAATGCATGCATTTTAAGAAGAGGACAAATCATATGATATGTTTTGACAATGACTTGATGTAATGCCTGTTAGTATAAAACCTGCAGTCTGGCTTAGTGAAAGAGAGAATAGTCTTGCATGAAAAAAAATCCTTGTGCTTTTGTTAGATTATAATTGTTTAAGTTGTATGAATGGGCAACGCAGACAGAACTTGAATGAAGTCTGGCTGGGAACATATTTTTCATACTTTCACATCATAGCTCAACTTCACAGAGCTGTTCCACGGTCGACCACCTTTGACTCTTAATTCAAGACAACTGTGAAGTGCGTGCATGAATGTTAGAAACACACAAAAAAGATAATTACTGATTTAATATACAAAGATTTGAAGTTATTTTGAGGACTTATTACAGCAAATATCTAGCAATAAGTGTTTTCACTTATGAGCCTGATATTTTAATTTGCGTCTCTCACCAGGGGTCAGGAGCAAAGTGTGCACTGACTAATTAATTCAATAAATACAAAAAAATTTAAGAAATTACATTTGAAACACTGTTCCAAAGAGCCTTGTGACAGAGAATAACACAAAACTGAACACGAAAACACATGAAAATAATTTCCAGAAATAAAAGACCAGATTAAAAACAAGTGGTGCCAGGCACAACAAACCCCACCCCTCGCAAACATATTAGCTCTTAATGGACATCTCCCTCTCAAAATGTGAGACTATGGGTTTGACCTTTCAAGGTTGCTCAAGGTCAAAGG
>JAPQRP010000010.1:14241362-14257893 GCA_037367295.1 Apogon hyalosoma | reverse complement strand
ACATGATTTTAAATGGTCGTAACTCCAAAAAGAGTGGTGATAAGTACTCAGTTACTATTGCTGACAGATAGGAAACTCCATGTAGGCTCCAAAATGGCATCATGACCTTTGAACTTGAGCGACCTTGAAAGGTCAAGTCCATAGTCTCTCATTTTGAAAGGGAGATGTCCATTAAGAGTTAAAACGTTTGCGAGGGGCGGGGTTTGTTGCGCCTGGCACCACTTGTTAATATTGTGATAAGGTTGGTTCAAAATAATGTGAAAAAGAAGAGTTTCTAGTCAGATAACAATAAAAACCCACAACACACTGCACACGCCTCTAGAAACCAGAGAAAATAAGAGGAAAACTAGTTGCACTTAAGGTGTAAGAGGAGTTTATTGTGATTCCGATCATAGATCGTGGCCTGCCTCAAAAGATCATCTTATGACCTTTTGACCATATCACTCAAACTTAGTTTAAATGCATACTAGTGCACCTGTTAACAGTTTATAAAATTGCTTTCCCATGTTGATTCACTTAAGTCCGGTCAATTATCCCTTTCTCTTCTCTTTCTGCATTAGCAGGATGTTCTTCAAACTGGCAGCATGGTAAAAATTATACAATGGAATAAATATCAGTATTCAAATATAAAAAAAACAAAAAAAAAACACGTGCTTATATTTTGTGAAAATGATCTTGAAAAGATTTCTTGAAATAAGATTTTCAAGATCTGTTGTCTAAAAATAAGTTCTTATATCTCACTGAGAAGTTACTCTTTAGGTGATTATGTCTTATTTTAAGTGTGATGAGATATTCGGACTTGAAATGAGAAAAATACACTGGGTAAGATTTAGATTTTTGCAGTGTATGTCTTAACAAGTCATTTTTCCTATTTATTTCTTTATTTAAGGATCCCCATTAGTATTCTTCCTGGGGTTCATTCCCAATATTAAAGTATTACAATTTATACATTTACAAAGCACGTAGACAGAGAAACAAAGCACATAGACAGAGATGTTCCGATGACGTATAATGCACTTAATATTTAAGGGAAATTTTATTAGCACTGCAATGACAACCTCTGTGTTATGGCAGATTCCAATGAGGATTCCTGTGAGTTAAGTGAAGTCGATATGGGGGTTACGGACAAAAACTGGTAATGGGCAAAACCTGTGAATGGGTGTGTTTGCATATGCATGAGTACATGAATGTGTCGTGTGTGTGTGATGGCGCTGATGTGCACTCTTCATGCCACCCCACCCTAAGTCCGTACCCCACTTGGGCCACCCCCATAAACATGTCTGAATATGCCCCTGAGCACTGGGTCTTTATGGGTTAAGGTTCCCTACTGTTTTAACAGATTTTCCCAATAAAGACAAAGATAAAATGTTCAGCTCAGTTGTATGAGAAGGAAACATGTTCAGTTCATTCACTGAAGGTGCTGAACATTGGGCTCAAACTGCCAGAAACGCATTTACAGAGTTCATGTTAGTCTTTCCAGATCAGTTGAAAAGATTCAACTCAGCCTTTCTCTATCATGTGGTACAAGGGAATGTTTAAGTCTAAGGCCACACAATGAGTTTTAGTTCTGTAGATGTTCTGTCGGACTGTGGCCCGTATTAACAACAGCTTTACACAGCAAATAGTGGATTTTGGAATGCCATGTCATTAAAATTTGAGAAAATATAATGGGTTCCAGATATACAGATTGGCCATAACATGATGAACACTGACATGTCAAGTGGTAATAATGCTGATTATCATAATACAATAACATGTGTCAGTGTTTGGGATATATTAGGGAGCAAATAAACATTTATTCCTGGTAATTGCTGTGTTGGAAAAAGCAAAATGGTCAGCTTAATGATCTGAGCAATGGTGAGAAGGGTTAAATTGTCATGGCTAGAAGACTGGGTCAGAGCATCAGCAGATCTTCTGAATCACATATGTCCAGCAAAGTCTCCTCTTATTCAGTGTCCATGTTTTAAAGGTACCAGGTAACACCTCTGAGTGACAGGTTTCTGTTTGCCTGCTTCCTCTGAGGTAAAGCTCTTGGTAATTTCGACTGGCTTACTGCTCTACTGGATATTTACATACACTATATTATTTAGCGTCAATTCAGTTCTATCATTCCTTCACGTTTCACAAATTGTAAAAGCTGTGGAGTCTTTTAAGGTTTTAGCTCATTCAGGGCATGACTGTTTTACCTACTTTTACAAATTTAGACTTGCCTTCCTTTTATTTTTCTTCTTTTTTTCTGTATTCCTTTTTTTCACAAGGTTGTCTGCCTTAAGCTCTTTCAGCTTCTGATTCAACTTCATTTAATTTTATTTCAGTTTATAAACATTTTGCGATTTGTGTTTTTCACCTTCTTTGTAACCTTTTTCAACACTGAAGAAGTCATGCTGCAGTGCATAAAGCTTTGCCATTGTCACACTCAAGTGAGGTACATCTTGTTGATGTAATTTATCTTTGATTACTCTGGTTTCACAAAAAATCCATGAGGCAGAGAAATTAAACCTTGACACCATGAGTATAAAGGTCTGGGCTGAAGATGACCCTTCCATGGTTAGCTCGCTATTTAATCATGTTCTACAACAATGTTTCTCAACACCCACTAACAGCATCAGGAGCCTCCTGCTCCCCCCCATCCCCGAAAAAAAAAAAAAAAGTGACTGCAACAGTCTTGTTTGCAGAGGACGTGGTGGTGGGTTATATAGCTCAGTAGGTAAAGCCACCCTCATCTCATCATGGGCCACCTGGTGCCCCCCAAAAACAAATTTGCAATGGGGTGGGGACCTGTAACACCAGGGGGAGTATGTGAGTGAGTATGTGCTTCTGTGTCAGAAATGGGCTCCTTACACTGAGAAGGGGGGCGAGTGATGTATATTGTAATGTACAACAGTGACTTACGCCCCCCATTTGTGCCTGAGCGCCCCCTTTCAGCTTTCACGTTCCAACTGCCCCCTCAAAGATGTCCTAATGCCTCCTGGGGGCGGTACCACCCCTGTTGAGAAACACTGTTCTATAAGATCATCACATTTGGAGTGTTGGTGTCCTGTTAGAGCCATGTAGGTCTGTTTTTAGCTTCATGACAATCCAATTCAAGTGTATTCAAGAGTGTTTTTTGAAGTGTTTGTGTAGGAAAGTTTTAACCCCAATCCAGAAAAAAACATTACATCAGTTCAACACAAACAGTCCAAATCAACACATTTCAGTCAGTTTTCACTTTACAGGATTAAAAGCAGTCATATGAATGAAATGAAGTAAAAAGTATAGCGTTTACCTCCGAGATGTAGTGCAGTAGAAGTTAATTATAATAGTCTGTCAGTAATGTATGTGTTTAAGGCTGTTATACAGTTTATTTGAACAAACAATGACTTGTGCTTTGTCTTTGGAACCATTTATTTCTCTAAGTATATTTTATTCTAGAGATCCCCTTACTATTGTTCAACCAAGAGGCTGGTACTGATGGCTCATCTTTTCATGGAGGATAGTTCATCAGAATTCAGGTTATTTTCTTGACCTGAACCATAACTTGACTTGTCTTGTTTGGCTTTTTAGCGAGGATTCGACTTGACATATTAACTAAGGACTTGTTTGAGACTTGGATTAATGCTAAGACTTGAGACTTGGACAAGTTCCTTACACCAGTGTGACTTATCCTGCCTTCCTGTGCTATGGGGATTCTGGTAAATACTAGTTATGAACTTGAAAATTGAACATGAACACCCCTTTGTTGTATTTTCCACTGGAGAACTGGAAAAAAAAGTGATACAAAAGCTGCTGAGATGAAAATAACCTTTGAATTTTTCAACATGATAGAGGATGAGGGATCAATCGTGAATGATAAACAATGCTTTTATCAACGTTCTGCGGCTTTCATCTGATTTTGTACATTTATAGCTTAAACAATTTGCAAAAAAAAAAAAAATGCTGTAGCAGATGAATTAACACATCCAAACCCAAGTAGCACCTCATAATAAATTGTGTGTCAGCCTTTTTTCATTTCACTACAACAACAAAAACACTTGAACACAACATACTTGCAATTTTGAAACAGAAAGGATCCTCTTCCCAGCCACTGCAGACCAGCAACACCCAGTATTACCTCCAGTTTCTGACACAGTCATCTACCCATCACAGTTTGGCTGTGGTCTAAGTCACTGAGATCTTTTCACTACCTATTTGGTGGCTTTAGGGCTGAGTCCTCAACTTAAAAATATATCCCCCCATTGTATGTTTCAAAAGTTGTACATCTAATGTATTCACTGTGTTACTCTTTTTTTTTTTCCTCACACATATGACAACTACTTGTTTCTTACTAACATTATTTTCACAGCACTAGATCTCCTGAGGTGACAGAGTTTATTTAGTGGGATTGAGTTTGAAAAGACACATTATAGGAAAGTAGACTTATAGAAAGAAAATACCTGTTGCGGAATTAAAGCGAGTCAAGGTGAGAATGCCAGCCCGCAAACAAACAGCAGCTCTGTTGTGTAATGTATTGCGTTTGTGTTCACATTTTGCAGATCAGTGCACAGCAGGGACTGAGGGTGTACTGAAGCTTGATTGATACTGAGGATGTACAGAGATATCGCAACTTTAATCCACAAGAGAGACAGCAGTAGTCTTAAAACCAGAAACCACTTTAATCCATAAACAATGAGCCAGGACTGAAGTTTGATGCTTCATTTCACCCCATGTCTTCTTGTATTGAAAAATGTATGACCGATACAAAAGGCAAAACCCAAGTGTAATTATTTTGTTATTATGCCTGAACAGTAGTAGGATACTGCTAAAAAGTAGAGCTGAGGAGCTGACAGGTTTCATGTATAGACCCCCTGGATACCCCTGAAATCAAAGCTGAAGGAGCAGTGCTCACTCACATTGTTGTCATTGTTGTGTGGGGCAGCATTCCTCACAGTAAACTTTGCTTCTGTAGCTGGATGTAATTTTCAGCTGCACAGTAGGAGGTGATTGGTGCAATGTCTGCTCTTGGACAGAACATGTTAGCCTCTGCCAGAGAGCAGGAATATTGCTCAAAATTGCCAGCACAACTGTGTTAGAGGGTAACGTGCAGTGTGGCAGCAGTTAATAGGACATCTGTCTGTTGGACCGAACCAGAAGATCTTTTATGATGAAACATTTTGTTCTCATTCGACATCTTGAGTGGGACAGCTGCAGAATGGTAAAATTGCACACAGACGTTGCAGATGATGTGGTGTGTTGGGTCAGCCTGTGTAAGTGGGAATTTATATTAGCATAATAGACTTCACTGACAACCTATTATTAATTAAATTAGTGAAATTAAAAGTAAAGGCACCAGGTGTTATAGTTCAATTCAGTGCCTCTCTTAAAGGTCTATTGAGTTGATGTGGGTGTGTTGTCTATGTTTTGGTCTTTTTTGGAATTTTAGAAATAGTTCACACAACACTCCACACAATCTCAACACTCTGAAATTGTCTGTGCCAAAGATAAGGACTGGATTAGGAAAGTTTTTCAAGGTTTTCAGCTCCTGATGCAGTTTTAGTTTGAGCTCCATCTACAAACACTGATTCCTTTGACTGATTTTAACCCATAAAGACCCAAACATCCACCGTCGTCCAAAACCATCTACTGATGTAAACTGTTTAATACCTGTTAATCCACTAATCCTATCAATACATGTAAATAATTGGTGTAAAATGCAGTTTTTCATCTTTTCACGGTCATCAGATATGACCCAATTGGACGTTCAGAGGCTCTGCAGTTACCGTGGAAACACTGTCATCTTCTACAACACTGATTCACCAGTAAAACCATGGAGTTGGATCAATGACAATGGATGGAAATGCTTGGTGTATGTTCAGTTAATGATAGATTTTGCTGAAAAAGTCACTTTTTCTTCAGTTTTCTCTATTTTTGATACAATATTCTTCAACTTTACTCTGAGCTTTTATGAACATCTACATGATTAGTGAATTGAATGTAGGAAAACATCTGATTTTCACTGAAAAAACACAAAATACAGAAGCTAATATTGTAATAAATGGTGAGAAATCACTTAAGGAAGGTTAAATAAAGGAAAAAAAAAATTGTTGTTAATTAATTGACAGTGCCACAAAAGTAGCACTGGGTCCCTATGGGTTAAAGAGAGTGCTAAAACTCTGGCATCAAGGCTGTTGGTCGGTAAATGTTTCGATTGACTGTGTATGGTTTTTCAGTGTTTGTAAATTTGTTTATTGTTGTAAAACTGTACTAATGTAACTGTATCATTGCCATCTTGGCCAGGTCTCCCTTGAAAAAGACATCCCTTATCTCAGTGGGACCAACCTAGTTAAATAAAGAAATAAAGGTTAAAAAAAAAAAAAAAGCAGCCTCAATACCCCTGATGTCATCTCATATTTCAGACATTGTTCACCACCAGTTAAGTAATAATAGATTGAAAAAAGTGTGTGTTGGGAGAGTGGGAGGTTGCCTTTAAGATAAAAAACAAGCAAACAAAAAAAAAAAAACAGAGAGAACAAATATCTTTTGTGTTTTCGTGTGTAACAGAACAGTCCAAACACATTGTCTGCACTTAAGACTTTTTATGTTAAATCTAAAGAAATGGCACTCGGTGAGCATCTGTTACTTTGTCTATCTGTAAGCTGTATTATTCCAGGCATCTCAAATGCAATTTTAAAATACTTTGGAAACATTATGCGTCTTCCCACTGCGTCCTGGCATTTTCAGTGTTTAAACGATGAGCACAAAGATGATGTTTTTGCAGGTACAGGCAGTGTGACATATTTGTTAGTGTTAGCTCCAGAGGGGCTCTGCATCAGTCATCAGGGATGACATGTTTACTTTTCCTTTGTCATTTAAGCAGAAGAATGTTTTTATGGTAAAATGAAGTGGAAAATAAGCCTTTGTGACAAGTCTAAGGCAAAAAAACAAAAAACTGCATTTGGAGGATTTGTGGAGCTTTGATTTGGTCATGGCATTGTCAAATTGCTGGATTCAGGCGAAAGTGCAAGGTTCCCCATTGTAGTTTTGTTGTATTGTTTGTTTGAAAAAAGAAAGATGTGTCACTATAAATTTACCTGATAAACATCATAGTTTGAGACACAGCGCATGTGTGTGGCACATTCAATTGTCTTAACAGCCCTTAAAACTTTACAAACTGTCTTGCTTTGTGCAGCAAAGCATTGAGCACTCAAGTGCAGTTTAAAACTACAGAGTTCTACTAGCTAATTGGACGTGTATATGTGTGACATAAAACAAATTAGAACATACATAATACAAAATACTGTGAGTAAATATGTTCTGGATATGCATGAAGTACGGAATATTAAAATAGAATGAATATTATACCTCATAAATTATGCTACATGGTGACTAGCAATACAGAGGTAATAAAATATAAGTTGTGACTGGATAATACGTTTTTAATCAAACAACTTCTTTAGACTGGAAAGAGGCACAATAATTACACAGCAGAATAAATACAATAGTGGAATGCCATGGAACATGTTGAGTAGTAAATTATAGACTGGTGGTCATTATTTGTTTGATGATTGCTGGGAGTTTGAAGGTAATGTAGCCTCCAAATGCCTGGTTACATTGTTGGAGCTGTGAACTGTAATTTGGTTAATTAAGCAGCTACTTTATGCATTTAGGTTTAAGTGGTCTGAAAGTGATACTTGTATAACTATAACCTCTATATAACATTTTTTTTCTTATTTTAAATGTTTTACATACACAGGCCTACATGGTTAAAAATGTTTTCAAGAAACTCCACATTAGTTTGTTACATCAGGGACTCCCGCAGTGATTGTTTTCAAGTTGTTCTACTGCATTTTTAATGATTTAATACTCTGTTCTTTCCTAATATCCAGAAATTTGCCTGTAAAAAGAAAAAAAAATGTGTGGGTGAAGTGGTTCAAGTTATGCAAAGCAACAAAGTCAGTGCAACCAATACAGATGAAACCTAACCATCAGCATTCATCTATGTGATAAAGTTTGTGTAAATTCTATATCAAAGAAAGTTCACTTGCTCCAAACGGCACTCGTTTCACGTCATAAGGTGATTTTATGTTCTGGGTTAACCATTACAGAAAACACTTCTATTTTTCTCTCTTTCCTGTGAACAAACAGCATGAAAGAATACTTGAAGGGCAGATTCTGTTTATGCAGAGTGATGGATGAATAATTCCTATAATCATCAACCTCTTGTTTACTACAACAGCAACAGATTACCATTACTGCACAGCTGCAAAGTCTGTGGTAATCAAAATGCTGAATACTGGAATATTAGTTTTGTTGTTTCTCATTGCAGAATCAGAATTATATACACAGGTGGTGCACCAGTGAGACATACACATCATCAGTCTCTCTCCTAGCATTATCTTTAGTAAATCTCTATGATGTACAGATTTAGTGGAACTGCGAGCATTTACAAGACATAAAAGACTCATCAGCTGACAAATGCATTCGCTCTAAGCAGCATCCCTCTCTAATTATGCTTCAACAGGACGGTAATGCCATGCCAGCTAAATCAGTCGGTCTATACACACAAACGCGAACAACTTCCAAAGCACGGACACACTCAAATGCACGCAAACACTTGTCTCACTTTCATTTTTCCCTGACTCGAGCAGACGATGCTGCATATGTATCAAACCAAGCATCAAAACCTAAGTCTATCACCGACTTCTTTCAAACAATGGGCTGTTAATGCATTAAATATATATATATATATGAACAAATACATATACACATAGTACTTCAGTACAGTAGCCTTTTAGTGATTCTTCTCAGCTCCTCTAGTAAATTATTGATCTGAGCAGTGTTTAGAGCAGTGAATAATTAACATCCCAGAGTTGTTGCTGTCAGAATGCTAGCAATCACAGCAACATGTCAAAACAATATTGAGAGAAGTCATAAATTATGCAGTGTTGTAATTACACTCCTTTAGGTGTCCTCTGGCCAGTTTCTGCTGTATCAGTAAAGAGCTGCAAGCAAATCCACAACACAACACAACACAACACAACAATCATTCTGTACAGCAATGACAGCAATATGCATGCAAAACAACACTATAACTACATACCTCAATGTACACAGAAAATGCAGTTACATTTACTGTGGTTTAATGTTTCAAAGGTTAAATAAAAGTGAACATATAACCAGTTTTAGTTTATTACCTGGTTATATAAGGGTTAAATAAAAAAAAAAAAAGATATACTGTAAAAAGTGGAATAAGTTGAAACTACAGTAATTGTTTTGATGCTGTATTGCAATATCTGCTCCTTGTCAGCCCCTCACGACTGAAAACAGAAAAGAATGTGAATGTGTGTACTCAGAGCTGACAATACTTGATGATTGATAGAACAAGTTTGATTTTATTGCAACATGAAGATGAGAAAAAGCTTTAGGACCACCATCAAGATGACAGCACTGCATCTCAAAACTATCAAAACTCTCCTGTATTTCAACACCGGAAGAGACCCAAACCGCTACTGGCAACCAAGATCATCTACTGAGCCACTAAACCTACCAACATGTTGAAATAATTCAGGTACAGTTTGTTTCTTTTCGTGGTCGTCAGATATGACCCATTTGGACTTTCAGAAACTCCATAGTGAACATGGAAACACTGTTATCTTCTGCAACATTGATTCACCAGTAAAACCCACGTTGTTTGACAAATGACAGAGACACTTGTTTTTACATTCTGTTATTGATCTTTGCTGAAACTGTCACTTTTTCTTCAGTTTTCTTTGCTTCTGAAACAACCCTCAACTGTAAGCTTTTATGAACAGAAACATGATCAGTAAATGAAATATAGAAAAATCGGATTTTCACTTTAAAAATGTAAAATACAGAGAATAATATAATAAATCATGATAAATCACTTAAGAATCGATTTATAAGCAGAAAAATGTATTTGGGAGCTACTACTGAAGTAGTGCCGGGTCTTTATGGGTCAAAATCACTTGTGTTATTCAGTGTAGGCCCATAACCTGCTTCAGGCCATGTCACACATTACCAGAATGCATCACTTCTCCCAGCAGTTTGTGTATTATGGCTAATCAGGGTTGCCTACACCACATTAAGCAAACATACCTCTGCATAGATCTGTTTGCATAAGCAGTGTGTTAAAGGGTATTCCTCTGACATTTACTTTTCCACTACTTCCATCCCCTGTGGTGTGTGCTTGTTTCTGCAGGGCTTCTGTGTAGGTTGTACACTCAATGACAATATCTGGTGTCAGATCAGATTATTTGTTAGATATTTTAAATTAACAGTCCAACCCCAGATTCCCTTTTAGCTCACCAAGAGTACATGGTCTTTTAGGGCTTTTAAAGTTACACACTGCCCTTCATTCAGGGGACACACATAATTGGCCTCACTTTTGCCCCTATACATTCTGAATTGCTACTCACTAAGATGTTACACTCTATATCCTTAGATCATCAGTTTTGACATGTACACCCCCCCCCCCAAACTCTCCCTAACACATCTGAAAAAATTGTTTCATTGGAAAAAGGAAGAAACCACAGGCGAACCTGGAAACAAAGAAGAAGGATCCCTCTCAGAGGTAATAATGTAAAGCATTTTTCTGTCATTAGACTGTAAGCATCTGGAATTAATATGAATTGGAGAGCTGAGAAAAATGTAATCAGCATTTATGAGATGTTCTGAGAAATATTTCCCTTTGTCTGATTTAATGTTGAGGATTCTCCTCTATTTAAGTAGTACTAAAGTACTTAAAGTAGTGGAGTGTGTTTGTCAACAGCATAATAGCGTAAGTGTCTATTGGCACATTTCCACTACGTGGTACTGGCTCGACTTGACTTGGCCTTTCTGCGTTTCCATTATGTAAAATAACCTGGAATCAAGTACCCCGTACTAGTTTATTGGTATCTACTCCACCGAGGTTCCAAGAGATACTAAAACGTGACGTGTAAACACTGTAGACCACTGATTGGTCAGAGAGTTGTCGCTGTGTCATTGGGTTATCAATGTGCGACCCACCATTTTAAAAAAACAGATGCAGAAGTTTTCAGTAAATATACCGGTAGACTAATCCACATGATGACAGCCCACAAAACTGCACCATGGTCAGTCAAGGCATTCAGACATTTTTGTTCTTGGTGGCCGATGAAAAAATTCAGCGTGAGCTGGATGGGGCAACACAAAATGAGCGAGTTTATCTGCAACTCTCTGAGGTTAGGGTTACGGAAGTCATGAAAGTTACGTGCTGTGTCGTTATGATGTCCAGGTGTACGCTAAAGTCGGTAGTACCCTGTAATGGAAACGGTCTCCAGGAATAGTACCTGGTACCTGAGTCGAGTCGAGCCAGTTCCACATAGTGGAAACACGGCACATGTGTGAATGTGTAGTTTAGTGTGGAAATGTGTAGAACAGGACAAAAGGCACAGTGCAGAGAAGGCAAGAGAGCAGGAGCCAGGACTCTTTATACTTAAGAAGACAGTCCCAAATATTGTGGACAAGTGGAAACATCCTGAAACCACAACCTGAAACTAAACACAACTGCCTAAACTGATCTTAACACTACATGTTGCTATACATTATGTGGCAGGGGCGGTCACACTGGTCACAACTTGGCCTCAGTTTAAATGGTCTTGATTACAACGTCAGCACCCATTATCCGTACACCATGCACTCAATTATAAGCAGTTTCAGAAACCTTGACCTTTGACCTTTGGCCTCCAAAATCGACTCAATTCACCCTCAATTCCATGTTGCTTTAGAAAAAATCCCCTAAGAATGAACAATTTTGACCTTTAGCTATGAGTGACCTTTGACCTGTCAAACCATTCTTGAATTATTGTTTTAAACATAACAAACATATTCTTACAGAAATGAGGTGTAGATCATCTGAGTGAAAAAAAAAGGAAAGGCAAAGGCAGGCAGAACATGATGACCGTAAGTTTTGTATTGCATTTCCTAAAAATACTTAGTAGATGGCAGAATTAAAACATGAATAAATAACTTCACAAACTGAGCCCCCAGCAGTTTTCTGGTGCTGATAACTTGCTGCACAGATGTCGGAGTGAGGGGCGGGGAGTTAGGCAAACAGACCATCAGCTCAACCACCTAACTCGACACACTGACATATGGACTGCCTGTCTATTGCAATTATTAATTTGATATTTTCCAGCCCCAGGAGCAAGGCACAACATGCTGCCCAGAGCCAGTATAATCAAATTACCAGAGCATAATGGCTGGCCATACACCACTGCTTCCCCTGAGTCAACTTTTAATTCTGCCATGCGGGGTCTGTGGGTAAAGGATTTATTTGAATTGATAACTACAGACAATGTTCCAGAATGATGTGTTTATTGCTTCTCGCTGGAATGGGTGCACACATTGTTTTAGTTGCTGTAACCACTGCTTTAGGCTTGGATTCTGCTGCTGAAAGTTTAGGGTGAGTGAGATTTGTGGATGGGTCCACTTAATTCTCTGGACTCACAATAAAAAAAAAACAAAAAAAAAAAAAACAAACAAAAGAAGCTACACCTACAGCTACAGTCTTACTTGTTATTTCTGGTTTCCCCTTAAATGTTCTTTTTTTTTTTTTTTAAACAATACTCCAGGGAATAAAGTGTTCAATAAGAACAAGAAACTACTGTAGGAGCATTTAGAAGACAAAGTTCAAGAGTTTTTACTGAAGATAAAATATCCATTAAAAACAATACAAAAAGAATCAGAGACGACAGAACGATAAACATCCATGAAGGTACAGGCTTAAAATACATACAACCAGTCACCAGTTTTTGAAAGGGTCTGTTTTGTCTGCATCTCTTCTTAAATGTAATAAAAATGTTCTGAGAAAGCTTGCACAAAAGCATTATGTATTTATTTGTTTTTATAATGCACATATTCTTTCGTGCAATGAAAATACACAACACACTAATGCCCATACTCCAACAAAAGCAACATAAGCTAAAAAGCCTCTGAATCTAAATCAACCACAGAATGTTCATGCAGTGAACAGTAACTTAACAAATACTGAGAGACTCTTCTTGTCCTAGCTTTCTGCCACTCTACCAAGTTGGATCTGTGACACTTGCTGCAGTTACATGGACAGTTTGTCTTCAATTCAGTTCAGACTGTTTTCCACAGTCCAACAGAGAATCAGCACATGTATATTCTACCCCGTAATTTCTCAAAATGAACTGTTATTCCATTACTACAACAATCCACGAAATGATTTACCCATCTCTTTCACTGCAAAAATGTCAGTGTAAATTTCACACCCGCAGTGTTGAAATCAACACTCTCAAAGTGACTATATGGGTCCACACTGTACAGTGTCAAGGTAACGCTTTTGAAAATGTTAAAAGATTAACACCCAGTTTTAGTTGGTTCAACACTTTTCATCGTTAAAAAGTAACACCACAAAACACTTTCCAGTGTTGTATCCACACAACATCAAGCGTTAGTGTTAGAATTACAGTGTCAAAAGTAACACGTTTTTCCCAACACCAACACTAGTGTAGTGTGGATACAACACTGGAAAGTGTTGTGTAATGTTACTTTTTAAGAGTGTTGAACTAACACTAGGTGTTCATCTTTTAACATTTTCAAAAGTGTTACTTTGACACCATACAGTGTTGACATATATAGACACTCTGTGAGTGTTGAAATTTCAACATCTAGAGTGTCAAAACTAACATACAATACTGCAGTGTAGATCCTTAGAAATTCTCAACCCTTCCCTTCTGTCACGGTTCCTTATTTTAAGTGTCCCGGAGTGATCAGGCTCCACAGGTGTGTTTAATCTCTTCCACCAATGTGGTTGAAAGTGTAATCAGTCAGAACACCTGTTCTTGAAGTGGTCATTTTGAAACATCATGAGTCAGTGTGGCCTTGCTCATTCTGGTGTGGGTGTGGAACCCTGACGTGAGGGCGTGGCCTGATCTACCCCAATCAGGGTAAAATTTAACATCAGTGTTAAAAATACTCTGATTTGACGACTTTTATTTGTTAAAGGTAGCATAGGTGATGCTATTTTATAGCAAGTGGTGTTAATACAACACCAACACTCTCCATTTAACACTGTCCCTAAAATTTCAACACTTCCGTATCTGCTGTGTGCACAAAAACCTTGTTCCTCATCGTGCAGCTCTCGCTTCTGGTCAACATCCTCCTGTTGGAATAAGGATGGTGATCATTAAATGAGTCGATGCAGGCATTTCTTCACGGGACATCACCTAAGCTCCCGCATGTTCCACTAGATTAATCCCAATCAATATTAATTAATGCTAATCAATGTTGTGCAATTTTTTTCACCCTCTGTGGACTTGACCAAACTAATTAAATTAATGAAGTGCAGTGTTTGAAAAACTATTGTTAGGAGACTTTGCTTCTGGTTTTGTGCAACATCTGCTTAAAGAATTTTTTTTAGTGGGTGCAGTGCAGCACAGTACAGCACACGGCTGTACTTTGGGATGGCCTCTTTGTCGTGATTTATAATGCCAGTCCTCCTTTGAGGGTACATTCTTCTGACTAGAGGACAAATATTTATTGTATTAAGCCATATGCTTTTTGATGGAATTTAAATAGAAAAACAGGGAAGGAAGAGAGAACTACAATCGGAGCCAATAGATTAGCAGGGGACAAACCCAAACAGGCTTTCTTTGTAAACAGCTAATACAAATTTGAGTGCCAAGGGCATTTCTCAAAAGTCATCCCCATGGGAAAACTTAGCCTCAAAAGTTGTGGCTGGGTAGAATTTCATTTTAGAGCAATAAGATTTATCAATAATTTGTTCAAGCATGTCGTGCTCTGCAAATGGAGTGATGATTACTTGTGCAGACTTCTAATTGCATTGTAAATGAGAGCAGAATCACCAATAAATCAACTTGGATCCACAGAACTGTTTGTTTGCACAAAACCGTTGTGTCTAGACATCCCAAATAATACTGACTTTATGGGAAAACTGCGCGATTGTATTAAGGGAATTGTGTTTGACAGGGGCAGTGATTGGCTCATAACAGTCTGTTATGAGCTCTTGTCTGTTCCTGTCAGTAATGTTTCCTCTGAAAGGAAAAGATCAATGTCAACCTGAGGAATTTCATATTAGCTCCAAGCTACATGAAGCTGGTGACATTTTTCCCAACATACTGTTCACCTGTGAGTGTGAATAGCACCCTGACAAGGTGCTAGACTCTCTTTGCAGCTTGTTAATGTTCATGGCGGCTGACAGCAGCATCTGTCGTCATGTGGGGTGTGTTGTACCAGGCCTTTTTGTGTGCATGATATCAACATAAGGTACTGTGTTTTTTACACTAAGAACGTAACTCATTCATGCTATCTAGGAAGACACAGTAGATGGATGGATGAGATAATAAAGTGAGAGAATAGTTAATAGTCTCCTCTGCCTGGTTTGCACTAACACAGCATGCATTATCATCCCAACAGCTTTTTGTGAAGGCAAACCACTTCTGGCCCTTCTAAAAAGTGACAATTTAGTGCATTTCAACATTTCACACACTGCCAATAAAAAATATGTATATATATGAAAAAGAAACAGGACTGCACTACAACTATGGATATTACTTCTTCAGAGAGATCTAACTCTCCCTTGCCTTTTGGTTACTTTTCCAAAAAGACATTATAGAGTAATATTTGAACCACTTTATGATTCTAGGTGGATCTTAAAAAGTAGTATTGTCGCTAAATGGTAACACTGAGCACAAGCACTGCATGGCATCTTCTTTTTAAGATTTAGGGGAACTTTTCAGTGCTTCTGCACCAGAGTTAGATAGGACCTCAATCAAGGAACTGATTTCAAAAGAAAACTACGTTGAATTTTCAGTGCTGGGGGGACGGAGATTCCACATTAGACATGACCACCTGAATTAGCATGGTCCACTGTTGCATTGAACATATAGGTGTCTTCCAGTAAGTAGTGGATTGGGATGTAACTTCATTATTCATTCATTCATTGTTAAACTTAATTAGGTAACTCTCCACTGTAAGACCTGGAGCTGGTGTCTATCTGCACGTACTTAAACCTTGATGCTTTAGATTGTAAATGGGCTCTGTGATATGAAAGTAAAATACACTGGCACAATGGTAGATAATAGCAGTGAAATGTAGTCTTCAGTTGGATATGCAGCTCCTAATTCTGCTGTGATCCATCCATCTTAGTCTGAATAAAACCCAATTCCCAGTCTCACAGGCTCCTGAGATGGGGAGGTCTGTTTAATAGAGGTGACATTTGTCATCGGCTGGATTTGATCGATTAAACTGACAAGTTCTCATCCAACAGTGTTCCTCACCCATATGGACTCAGATCAGGGTGTTGGTTTCTCTCTCTTTCTTCTTGTAAGAAGTAAAATGCCGCTCCATCTGCTGCACGGTGTTCCTCTGAACACGTGTAAGAGCTGAATTATTGAAGCAGGGGGTGTATTGTACCTCAGACATTTAACGTACGTAACTGTGTAATATCAGTGTGGACTGTTTACAGAAAGCTGAAGACACACAAAGAAAAATAAAAATGCATACTGTCAGAAGTGCAGTTTCTGATTCAAATACTGTGTTTAAAATA